>OX451738.1:802624614-803111658 GCA_948472305.1 Vicia faba | reverse complement strand
TGATTCCACGGGACATAGCCATACGCTTTTAATCCTTAATTATTGCCTGGACCGCCCTTTCGGGTTCTCAGCCCACCAGGATACCCTTTTTTTCCCAAGTCGCTCTTTCGGGTTTTCAACTTGCCGGGTGTATAATCTTTTGCATATATCCCTAATTTTTGCCCAAACCTTTTAGTTTGTCGGGATTCCCTTATTTTGCCTAGATGTGTCAACCTAGTGGGTCTCTTATGCATAGTATTTTTTAACTATGTCCACGTTTATGGGATGTGGAAATCTTCACCATCCATGGTAGTCAGCATCATGGCACCGCTAGAGAAAACTCTCTTAACGATAAATGGCCCTTCATAGGTGGGAGTCCATTTGCCTCTGGGGTCGCCTTGTGGTAGAATGATGCGTTTTATCACCAAGTCACCAGCTTGATATACTCGAGGCTTGATATTTTTGTTGAAAGTCTTGATAATTCGTTTTTGATACGTCTGACCATGACAAACAGCAGCCAATCGTTTTTCGTCAATCAAGTTCAGCTAATCCAATCTCGTTTGAATCCACTTGTCTTCTCCTAGGCCTGCCTCATTCATAATCCTTAGCGAGGGAATCTGAACTTCCACTGGAAAAACAACTTCCATGCCATAGACTAGAGAAAAGGGAGTTGCCCCAGTTGATGTTCTAGTTGAAGTATGGTAGCCATGTAGAGAAAACAGTAACATCTCATGCCAATCCTTATAGGTTACTACCATTTTCTGCACAATCTTCTTGATATTTTTGTTGGCCGTTTCGACTGCGCCATTCATTTTTGGTCTATACGGAGAAGAATTGTGATGCTTGATCTTAAATTGAGTATAAAGCTCAGTGGTCATAGCATTGTTGAGGTTAGTCCCATTTTCGGTGATGATCCTTTCAGGGATGCCATAACAGCATATGAGGTTGTGTCTGATGAATCTGGATACCATATTCTTGGCGACTGATACAAACGAGGCGTCTTTGATCAATTTGGTAAAATAGTCAATAGCAACAAGAATGAAGCGATGTCCGTTGGAAGCGGTGGGCTTGATCTCTCCAATCATGTCAATGCCCCACATTGTAAATGGCCACGGAGCAGTCATGACATTCAAAGGGATATGAGGCACATGGACCTTGTCAGTGTAAATTTGGCATTTGTGACAAGTTCTTGAATGTTTATGGCAATCATTCTCCATTTTTGACCAATAGTAACCGGCTCTTAAGATTTTCTTAGCCATCGTATGTCCACTTGAGTGGGTACCGAAGAGACCATCATGCATGTCTTCCATGATTTCCTCTTCCTCCTTCTTGTCCCACATCGGAGAAGAGTTGAATCATAGTTGCGCTTGTACAATATCCCGTTACTTAGGAAGAATTTGGCTGCAAATCTTCGTAAGAATTTTCTGTCATTAATGGATGCTCCCTCGGGATACACTTGTGCTTAAAGATATCTCATCACCTCATGGTACCAAGGATTTTCCGTATCGGTGTCAAGCTCATAGAAATGTGCAGGTTCATCGAATCTTTCAATTGTAATCATAAGGGCTTCGTTATCCCATTTGACCTTGAACATTGAAGAC
The DNA here is from genome assembly GCA_948472305.1 of Vicia faba. Lineage (NCBI taxonomy): Eukaryota > Viridiplantae > Streptophyta > Magnoliopsida > Fabales > Fabaceae > Vicia > Vicia faba. Next base: position 803,110,078 of record OX451738.1, on the reverse strand, counting down.
ATGGTTGCCAAAGCATCAACAAACTGGTTTTCCTCCCTAGGGAAGTGCTCAAAGGTGATCTCTTCGAAGTAGGGAATCAGGGATAGCACAAGTTCCTTGTAAGGGATAATATTAGGGTGTTTAATGTCCCAGTCTCCTTTTACTTGGCTGATCACTAGGGCGGAATCCCCGAACACATCTAAATGCTTGATCCTCAAGTCAATAGCTGCTTTCAGACCTAAGATGCATGCTTTATACTCGGCCATATTGTTCGTACAATCAAAGCATAATCTGGAAGTGAAAGAAGTGTGGCAACCTTCAGGAGAGATGATCACAAAACTAATTCCATTACCTAAGGCGTTGGAAGCCCCATCGAAGACTATAGTCCATCGGGATCCTTGTTCAGGTCCGTCATACGGTCCAGGTTTCGCACAGTCGGTTACCAGTATGATTTTCTCATCAGGGAAGTCAAAGTTCATTGACTGATAATCATCAACGGCTTGGTGGGCAAAATGATCATCTAGCATGCTTCCTTTGATGGCCTTTTGTGTATTGTATTAGATGTCGTACTTAGTCAAGATCATTTGCCATCTGGGTCTATTTTAGAAATCAACAAAGTGTTATGAGTCAACATATACTATCTTAACCGGCGAGCAGCCCATGCCAAAGGGCAACAAGTTTTCTCGAGCAGTGAATATATGGTTTCTCAGTCGATAATCTTTTTGCTCAGGTAATAAATTGCATGATCTTTTCGGCCAGACTCTTCATGTTGGCCCAAAACACACCTGTGATACGGTGGGAAGAACTGATTGTTTTTTGGAATGCTGGTTTGCGTTTTGCGTTTGTGCTCGCAAAATGTCGCGGTAAGCAAGAGTCGCCACCAACTTTTATTTTATCCAACAAGGAAAGGAAAAAAGCACAGAAAAATTCCTTTTTCGAGATATTTCTGAGTACGGGGGGTAGATTATAGAAAGGGAAGGTATTAGCACCCTTTCTATCCGTAGTTATCTATGGGCTCTTAGGTACTTGCTCATCATCTTCAAAATTGTTTTCTTTGTGTTTGTGGGTTTGAAATTTTTTTTGTTTTAACTTCAATTTAACTCTTGCTTCTGTCCTCAAGAGTGTAATGAAGTGTTTTTGAAAACTTTGTTTGAAAAAGAGTGTAAGTGTGAGAAATTTTTTGTTTTGGATGAGCAAGTATCTAAGAACTAATCTACCTACTCGAAAAAAGAATCGTTCCATGCTAATTTCCTTTAGACAATGATATCCCACTATTAATGAGTAGGTAGCACCATCGTTGGAGTTTAAGGGTCAATTCGAATGAGGGACATACGGTCACCAAAGCAATGTTAGGATGCCTTAGCGGTAACCCTAATGTCTTAGATCATTTGTTTTGAGGAAACAATATCCGAGGCGATCGTTTCAAGGCGACTATGATCTTTTAGACAAGAGGGCGACCTCTAAAGTGACCTATACTCAATGACCGTGTACGAAGGCAACCAAGTGAGGTGTATCCTAAGAGTGCGCATGTGCGAGTGTGTCGTTTTCAGTTATTTTTTTGTCTTTGTACATGTTAATGGTGGTCTATGTTGATTTTAGGTTAAAACATCCAGTCTTGTCATGCATTTCTATTATCAAACATCTAACAATTATATTTTGCGGGAAATAAATTGCGGAATTTAAATTACAAGGCGTCGAGTATTTACATCGCCAAAGACAAACCCTTTAAAAATAAATAAAGCGATAAAAGATAAATAAAAGTCCAATTAAACTATTACAATCCGGAATCAGATACATAATAGGATAAAAGAAAGTAAATCGCATGCGGGAAATTAAATCGGGCGCAATGTTCTAGGGTTTTGACCCTTTTTTTGTTAAAGAAAAGATTTTTTTGTTGTTTTTTTATTTATTTTAAGAAAGAAATAAATCTAAATTAATTTAATTTAATTAATAAATTAATTAATTAATGAAAACCAATTATTTTTGGATTTTTGGTATTTAAAGAAAGAAAATAAAATTAATCAATGTTAGTAAAAACCTAATTAAGTCTAATTAATTTTAATTATTTACAAAAATATATTAAAGTTATTTCTAATTAAGAACCTAAATTAATTAAATTAGTATTTATTAAAAAATAAAAATTTGATTTTATGAAGAGAATATTTTTGTGGTTTTAATTTTATTAAAAAAGAATTTTTGATTGGTTAATAATTAAATGGAAATAATAAAATAAATAATTAAAACAAAAATAAATAAAATATATAGAGAGAGGGGTATGAGCCTGTTTTGGGGGTCAGAACAGCAAGCTGAAGGCCCATTAAGCGCTGGCCTTTTGTTGACTTTTCAGATCTGATGTTTGCACGCTGACTTGGACCATGGTGGACCATCATCTCTTGGCTCCAGATCTGGCCAAGGGCCATCTAGCAATTGATTGAGCGAGGGAGTATGGTACATTACATGCCCAGATATGCACATGATAACCTGAAGAAATAAAACAAAGAGGAATTTGGAGGACCTGGGATTCGAACCCAGGTCCTGATGGTATTTGGAGTGCTTGTTTCGCCACTAGGCCACTTGGTCTTGTTTGTTAATATATTAAACAATAATAATAATAAAAGAAAATGAATTATATGCCAGAAAAACAAAACAATGCGCGCCATTATTTGAATTGGCCATTGGGGAAGCGACACGCCATCGTCCCCTACCTCTAGCCCCTGCAAATTTTTCTTGCGGATTTGGATCTGCAGCTAAATGCGCAAGCTTGCTCTAAAATCCATTCTAGGCCATATAAATTAACTCCAAACACATGGCTGAGTTCGTCTTGGCTTCCTGATTAACATTATACCCTTCTTGAGCCCTGATTTCTCCTGAAAAAGAAAACCCTAAAAACAAAGATGCAACCCTAGCTATGGCGATTTGGGGTTACAGCGCCTATAAATGGAATTGGCTATTACAGAAAGTTAGCAAATGACAAGGTGATCATGAATATGCAGTTAATTTGTACAAAGGATGAAAGGATAATGACTTACGAATTCAAATGCAAATCTAGGTAACGTGATACTTACAGCGTGTTTGGGCGTGTATGGAAGCTTGCTCTGGATTGCTTTCAACTCAGTGGGCCTCCAGGAATCGATTGGGATCCTTCTTGACTTCTGAAAACCTCTCCTGCTATGATTTCGAATTCCAACTTTTTGTCACTTTTTTCAAACTTGGTTCTTCTTGTTCTTACAGCCTCTAACCCTATTTTTCATGCCTTTGCCTTCCTTTTGTAATGTATATTGCATTAGGGGTAAGAATTATGGTCCAAATCTTCTCCCATCATGGCTTGCATATTTGATTTGATCTCCATTTTAAAGCTTGCCAAATTTGTCAAAAATTAATCCTCTTGCACATGGTTTAGTGTGATACGAATTTGATGCTCTTAATGATGATGATCCAATCCTGAAATAGCCAAAAGATATCATGTAATCAAAGCTTTGGATTTTTTTATGATTTAATTTGATTTAAAATGAAATAATTCAATAAAAAATCAAATAAAATAATAAAATAAGATATGGGCTCATGGCTGAAGCTAGGACACGTGGACAATGATGCAAGCTCAAATCAAGTGGAAAAGAATGGGCCCATTTGAAAAAATTTGAAGTTTTGGGGATAGTTGACTTTTGGCAATTTTACAAAAATGCCTGTTATACCCCAAAATTTGCCCTCCCATATTCTTCAAGAAATTGCCAAGCCAAGTCACAAAATTCCCCAAGGGTTGCACAGTGCAAGGGCCTCCTAAACAGTCAAAATTAGGGTTTTGAGTCTGATCAAGAAAAGGAAGTGTTCAAAGGCCCAATCAAGTCTCATATGCTTACAAACATGGTCAATCATCCTCATATCAAGTTTCAAGGCATTCAGCTCAAAATTGCACAGTCAAAACCCTAAATTGCACTACAGTCAACTGTAGGGGCAAAATGGTCATTTGGCAGTCAAAAGTTCAAATTTTTGGTCAACATATCATTTTGAAGCCACAAACATCATTTGATCAATGCTTGATCATGATTCTCAAAATTTGGCTCAGAAAATCATCAAGATGCAAAAGTTTCCTTATTTGGACAGCTGAAAAAGTCAACTGAAATTGACCAGGGCATAACTTTCACATGGATTATCAGAAAAATTCCATCCAAAGCTCATTTTGAAGAGAAAGACATTTCCTACAACTCATCTTCATACTTCAAGTCCAAGAAATGCTCTCACAAAAAGTTATCAATTTCAACATTATAGGTCATTTTCAAAAGTCAACAAAAAGGGACTTTAAGTCAAAGGCCATAACTTGAGATTGGAAAATCAAAATGACATGGGACCAAAGTCATTGGTTAAAGGACTCAAAGACCTTTCCAAAATGTCCAAGAACATGAGAAAAGCTTAAAAATTGAGCAAGTTATGCATTGGAGAAGTTGGGAAATTTTTGTGAAATGGCAAAAGTCAACTATCCTTGAAACTTCAATTTTTGACAAAAGGGCCCACTTTCTTCCACTTGATTCAGCCTTGTCATGCCACACACGTGTCCCATGATTAATTTCAAGATCAAACATTGATTTTTCTATTTTATTTAATTTTTGATAATTTAATTCATTTTAAATCTTTAAAAATTCAAATAAAATTTAAAAATCAATGGAATAGTGTCATTTGAATTGGAATAGCTTCCATGTATCATGTGCCAGCTCACAAACTCATGCTAGGGTTAGGTTGTACACCAAGTCTTGGTTTTGCTTAAAAAAAGGGAAAGTTGGTTAATGGTGAAAAACCTAGGACTAGTTCTCTCATGGGCATGGATCAAGGCCAGCTAATGACCTAATTCCCTTCCCTCATAAGTGTTGAGTCAAAAACCTAATGCAAACACACAAAAAGCTGCGCCCAAGAACACTTTGAAAACTTGAAAAAATAGCCATAAAACTCAATTCTGAAATCATTGCTAGAGGTGGATTAAAAGCTGGATTCTTTTTCTAAAAGCTTCCTGGTGGTCTCCTGAATAGATTCCAATCCCTAACATCAACTCAAACTCCAGGAATTGGTACATAGAACCCTCCCTGTACAGCAAAAAAGTGACAATCGTATTTTCAATTTTAAGCATCCTCATGACATTCTAATTATGGATTCTTGTTCCTTGTGATGTTTTAAAGCTAACCCTTATGTTTAATTTGATTATCATGCTGTATATGAGGTTTTTCCATGCGCGATATCTAGGGTTTACAGGTTTGTCAATTTAGGGCTTTCAAAAAGAAGTAAAATCAGGACTCCAGGCCACCACCATTGCAATCATCACGCTTGGACGAAGAGATTCATATATTCGCGCTCAATTTATGGAGCCCTGAATCCTATTCGCTATTTTTCGATATGTCCTCTATAGCAACGGGTTAAAACCGTTGCTCTTTGTTTTTATGTTTCAGAAAATAAAAAAGACAACGAAGAAGAAGGCTCGGTGGCAAGACGTGACTGGCTAGTTTCAAATTTCGCGCGCGTTGGGGCCACTAATGTTCTTTTCTTTTATAATAATTGTTAACCATTATATATTAAAAGTGATTCAAACGCTTCAGTGGTAGACGTTCACCCTTGCATGTCCAAGACCTGGGTTCGAGTCCCAGGTCTGAATAATTTCAATATTATTTTTCCACATTAATTCCTATGCAGGCACAACATTGTGGATCACCATACGCTTGCCATCTCAAGCCGTCCACGCGTCTAGCACGTTCAAATCAAGGGCAGGGATTAAAGGACACCCATAAACCCCAGTCAACGCACCACAGGCTAGTCAGGAAAGTCAAAAAGATCAAGGACTTGTTGGGCCAGATTGCTAAGGCCTACACCTCCTAATTTGGGACTGAAACCCCCTGGTTTGCACTTTTCATTACATTTCATTTTTTTATTTTATTTTATTTTCTTTATTGTTTTCATTAGATTAATTATTATTTTTTTACAAATATACAAAAATGCCTAAAAATCAGAAAAGACAAAAATGTGATAAATAATTTTTATTTTAATTATTTCCTTATACATAAATTAGCATGTAAATAAATTCAATTTAAATTAGGGTTGCATTTAGGTTAAATTTTAATACTTTCTTAATAACTAAAAATCCAAAAATATAGCGTTAGGTTTAATAACTTTCATTCCTTTTAATTTTCCTTTTTTTTTGCCATAATATTAGTGATTTATTTATTTTCATAATTAAACTTGTAAACTAATTAGGGTTGCATTTAGGTTAAATTTTAATACTTTCATAATAAACTTAAAAATAATTAGAACTAGGTTTAATATTTCATTTTGGTTTTTTTAATTAATTCTTTTTTATTAAATTCCTAAAAACACTAAAGATACCAAAAACATTTAATTCTTAATTAATTCATGCAATTTAATATTTTGCAAAAGGGTCCAACACCCTAGTTTTGTTTTTAATTCCTTTATTTCGCGCATTTATTTTATTTCGCTTAATTCATTATGTATCTCTCCCAAAGCGTTGTAACACTTACTTTTTGCACTTTATTTTTCTTTATTTTTCCGTCAAATCGGGTCCGGTTTAATTTTGGTGATGTGGACCCGCGCCATTTGTAATAGTTTAGATTTATTTTCCCGCAAATATTAACTGTTAAATAAGCATGCAAGAATGAATGGATAAAATAAAATCAAGCGTAGATCACCTATACCATGAACAAGACAAAATATCTGAAAACGACACACAATTCGCACACACCACCCCTAGGGTACGCCTCACTGTTGCCTTGCCTCGAAAGGTGATCGTCGAGTAGAGGATGTCTTAGTAAGTCCTCATGATCCGGGAACCTGGCATGAGGGTAGCTTCTAAGGTGTCTTCCCGTTGCTCTGGTGATCACCATGTCCCTACAAACCCGAATTGACCCGAACACCTCCAACGGTGGTGCTACCTACCTCTCAATGGTGGGATGGCACTACTTTAAAGGACATTTACCCAGACGAATTCCTTAGGGTAGGTAGGTTCTCAAGGATACTTGCTCTAATTTCAAACAAATCAAAATACTTTTCACACCAACACATTTTCAAAAGCTTTCAACACAAACTTTTCAAACACTCTGACGTACGAGTCGAACTGAAATTTTTCAAAGAAACTTTTTAAACCCACCTTGAAAAGCAAACAAACAATTTTGAAAACACATTGAGCAAGTATCTAAGAGCCCATGGATAACCATGGATAGAAAGGGTGCTAACACCTTCCCTTTCTATAACCTACCTCCCGAACCGAGAGCAATCTCTATAAGGAATTTTTCTGTGCTTTTGTCCTTTCCAATTGGAGAAAATAAAAGACGGTGGCGACTCTTGCTTCCGCGACATTTCGTGAACCAGCGTTAAACAGTCAGTTCCAGATCCACCGATCACAGAACTGGCGACTCTGCTGGGGACTTAAACTTAAAGTGAGGTATACCTTAGGGCTAGGTCATAACTATGTTTTCAATTGTCTTCTTTGCTTGCTTTATTATTGTGGGTTGCTTGGGAGTTCTATAGATCCTAACCCGGATCTGGGGGATACCTTCTTAGAAAGTAGCAACAAGGCTGTGAGGGAACTGTGCGGGGTATACCGACATGGTTGAAACAGTCTGCTACGTTGATGTGGCACTTTGGTGTGTACCGGTAACCCTTGAGTTCAGTCAAGGAGAGTACGGGGCCTCCGCGTGGTGTCGTGAAGCATCAACAGACCTTAGGAACCTTAATTGAACTATCTTGGCCTCTTTAGGGTAGTGAGATAACTGACTTTGGTGCAGTCCGAGGTTGGTTGATACTCGATACTACACCCAATTGAGAGTTGCTTTCCTGGGATATTTCGGTCACCAGTTCAGTGGCTAAATCGAAACGATGAACAATGAAAGCGATCCCGTGATATTGGGAACCTTAGAACCCGGTTACTTTGATTAGGACAGGTTGAACCCACCAACTTCAAGAGGGTGATACCTAGACCCCATGCTGGCTTAAACCCTAAGGGTTTCTCTTGTGTGACTTGTGTGCCTTTGTACTTGCCTACTTGCATGCTTGTTAGCTGACACATGAACTACTTGCAGGTTTTGTTTATAGTCCTTAACTAGGACTCATGACAAGGTTAACCAAATTTCTTGCAGGTTTTGTTTATAGTCCTTAACTGGGACTCATAACAGGGTTACTAGATCTCTTGCAGGTTTTGTTTATAGTCCTTAATTGGGACTCATAACAAAGTATACTGAATTTCTTGCAGGGTCTGTTTATAGTCCTTAATTGGGACTCATAACATGGTTTACCTACATCACCCCATGCATAGCATGACATCATACCATTGCATACATCCTAACCCATTTCAAGGATCTCAAGGGCTTGTGATACAGGTCGTGATGAATCAAACATCTAGCAAGGGGCAAAGAGGATTTATTTTCCTCTAGCCAAGGTTGTCAGGGGCTATGACCCACTGGATATGGTGAGCCTTTGACCCTTGAAGAAGGGCTCTCTACAACAGGAAGTTCCTTCAATCAAGTTGCCAGTTTCCAACTCTAACAAATTTCTCTGTTTACCCTGCGAGGTCCTTGAAATCATTGCATGCATGTCATACATCTCATTGCATTGCAGGTGTCCCCTTGGACAGGTTGCTTACCCTTCTTCGCTGTTTATTTCAGCCGATCGTCATGAATCCTGAATCATCAGCTGAGCAGTCCATCAAGGCCCTCCAGGCTCAGAACGCCCAGTTCCAAGAGTTGATCATGAACTTGACCCAGGGGCAACAAGATCTGAAGGCTCTGCTCTTGAAGAAAGAAAAGAAGAAGAAGAGGACTGTCTTATTCAGCCCTAGGCGCAGATCTGGGAATACACCGCAGACTGAAACTGAGAGGACTACCCCATCTGTGAGGGAAAGCAGTCATCATGAGAGAGAGGTGCCTAGTCCAATGGTTTCCGACAACGAGACAGATTTCAACGACGAGCAATACCCTCCGGCTGAGGACAAGTACAAACAGTTGGAGGATAGGCTGAATGCTATGGAGATCCAACAGGTACCTGGGCTGGATCTTGAAGATTTGGGTTTGTCAACTGGTGTGATTATCCCGCATAAGTTCAAAGCACCATCCTTCTTCAAATATGACGGGGCGTCTTGTCCCAAGCTGCATCTAAGGTCCTATGTTCGGAAGATTCAACCATATACTGTGGACAAGAATTTGTGGATCCACTTCTTCCAGGAGAGTCTTTCAGGGACTCATCTCGAATGGTTCTATCAGCTAGATGGGACCAAGGTTCGTAACTGGGAGGAGTTGGCTACTGCTTTCTACAAGCAGTATCAATATAATGCCGACCTGGCTCCTACGCGTACCCAACTCCAGGGTATGTCGTTAGGATCAAGTGAAGGTTTTAAAGAATATGCGCAGAAATGGAGGGATCTTGCTGGAAGGGTACAACCACCTCTGACTGATCGGGAACTTGTCGATATGTTCTTGGGGACCCTGTCTGGTCCATTCTACAACCACCTAATTGGGAATTCGTCTGCTGGATTCACAGATCTTATCTTGACTGGAGAACGAATAGAAGCTGGCATCCAGTCTGGGAAGATTCAAGAGGCTGCACCTTCTGATAAAAAGCCTCATCATGGAAAGAAAGAATCCAATGCTGTGCACGGTAAAAAGAGCCGTCAGGAGGTAGGGGCAATCCAGATCTCCAATCCTGGACCTGCTCAACAAGGACAGGGGCAGCAGCGCAAGGAGAAACGGCAGTATACCAAACTCAACATGTCGCTGGATCAAGCACTGCAACAACTGTTGAAAGCAGGGCTGATCACCTTAAGGGCTCCTCTCTGGAATCCGAATACTTCTGCTCCCAACTATCATCCCAATGATAGGTGCGCGTATCATTCTGATAGCCCGGGGCATACTACAGATAACTGCTGGCCTCTCAAGAACAAGATCCAAGATATGATTGACGCCGGAGAGATTCAGTTTGAAGTACCAGAGACTCCGAACATAATCACTGCTCTGTTACCCAATCGTTGAAGCCTTTGTTTATTTGAATTTTTGAGTTGTATTTTTCTTTGCTTATACAAACAATTACTGTCATAGCAAACTCTTTTATTCTATTAATGCATCGCATACGTCTGTTTTGGGAATTAATACAATTGTTTTCATTATATTCAAAATTCTTTCCATATTTTTTCTGATGATCAACTCTTGGTTAATAATTCTGAGCCTCTTGAGGGAGGATGACGAAAACGATACCACGATCGCTACAGTATGCTTTTGAACAGACCCCGCTGGTGAGGTACATGCATTGTTTCAATCCCTAAACACTGGAGTTATAAGGATGATAATCCCTCGTCAACCCCTCTGAGCCAAAGAAGTAGGAGTTTTTATTTTCGAAAATCAAAACCCTCAATCATAACCTGGGGCAGGGTAGTCTCTCAGTTGATCCGAGTGCATAACGAATGGCACCAAAAAGAGATCCTTACAAAACGAAGAAAGATAGTGATGGTTCCGAATAATCATAAGGACAGGCAGTAATTATCAACAAAAAATCATAAATGAAAAGCCCAAAAAGTCAAAGCCAACGAAGAAGACTTACAAAACTGGGGCATCCCGCTGACTGTAATTCCAAAAAAGGAAACAGTTCAGGCAAAAAATAGGGATAACAAAATCAAAAAGAAAGAGGTCCCACAAACCCTCGACAAAAAATGATGACTGCCTATTCAGAATAAATCATCAATATCCGAACCATCACTGGAAAATCAGAACAAAGACTCAAACTAGGTCTAACGTATGATCAACTGAGTTTAGGTTTGGAGAACATCACGAAGAGCGGGTGGGTACAAATAATTTGAGCCTTTATCCTTTGTTTCTTAAACCGTGAACCAGGCCACGTTATAACCCTTAAAAGTCCTAGCTGAAGCATGGGTTAGTTTGAAAGCATACCGTTACGAAAAGTATCCTGACTCCTTAAGGCCTACGGTAAATACGGAGTTGACATCATGTTTTTACAAACATTTACTTGTTTTATGAAAAAGAATGCATTTTCAAAATCTTCGAGACAGACATAAGCTTTGCATTTTTAACATAACTTTGTTTGCATATGACTTTTTGTTTGAACAGCATAGAAATTCGCATGACGAAAGTCTAATGAACAAGAGTATCTCCAATCAAGGGGCACGGCATGATCATGGTCTACCATCTGGGGCAGTTAAGTCAAGATCCAGAGAATCTCTCAAAAGGCCAAAAAGCCTGGGGCAAATCTCTGCCTGAGTCACTTGGGGCACTCCAGCAACGAATCTTGCACGATCAGACACCTTCTGGTAATATGGAAACACAAGCAGCCAGGGGCACCTACCTGCATTCTAAGAGCGTAGACATAGTCGAAAAATACTATGCAAAATCAAAGACCCGCTAGGTTGACACACCTAGGCAAAAATAAGGGCTTCCCGGCGAACCAAAAGGGTTCGGGCAAAATGAAGGGATGAAATGAAAAAAATCTGTACACCCGGCAAGTCAAAAACCTGAAAAGGCGGCTTGAGCAAAAATGGGTATCCCGGTGGATTGAAAACCCGAAAGGGCGGTCCAAGCAAAAAAAATTAGGGATCAAAGCGTACGACTATGTCCTGCCATCTTGTCACCTGCCTACCAGAAGAAGGTTCGCCCGTCAACAACAATCAGCACCTCATAGGTCTTCCTCCCCCATAGAAACAGGGGCAATGAAGAGTGGTCTAAGCAGTCTGATTGTTCTATCCTCCAAGGTATCAGGGTAGGTTCCGTTGAAGAACTTAACCAATACAGTTCAATACTTCCCCAGGAGAGTCCAATCCAGCTCCCCCAGAAAAGGTGGAATCCATCTCCTCAAGCAGTAAGCTTATCCCCAGTAGATTCTGGAAGCTTACCCTCGCAGAACACGAACGCGTCGTCCGGCTTGATTTAAAGAGTTATTTCCTCAACAGGATATAACTGGGTTATCCTCAGCCAAAAACCACGGAAAGAGCGTCGTCGACAAAGTCTTCCTATCCCCAGCGAAGTCTATCGACACTTCCAACAACAAGGATATCCTCAGCAGGTTACTATTAACACTCAGTAAGGCATCTCTCTTCCCACAGAGTATTACTTCTCAGCATGGTCACTAGAGTATCTTTTCTCCCCGCAGAATCCGTCATTTGCCAAGTTTATTCCCCAACGGAGTTATCTTCTCCCACCGGTATACTTGCAACTATCATCCCCAGCGGAGGCAAAAAAACTATTCTTCAACATCAGCCCAGGATACGACTTCCCGGCACCCGTCAAGGATTTATTTTCTTAGACAAAAATACAGTCATAAACATCATATCTTCGTACATTGTAGCATGTATATGCATCATATGGCACGAATCTCATTAATTTTGAAGACATATAGTTCATGCATCATGATTTTGCATACAATTATGTTTTGCCTTTTCAGGAAAAAGATCAATACAAAAATGATTACTATCAACTAACGCAATTCTTTCTAGATATAGTTTCAGATATGACCCAGATGATGGTGACGTTCTGATACTGCTTCCAGATATCCTTCTAGATATAGTTTCAGATATGATCCAGATGATGGTGACGTTCTGATACTGCTTCCAGATATCCTTCTAGATATAGTTTCAGATATGACCCAGATGATGGTGACGTTCTGATACTGCTTCCAGATATCCTTCTAGATATAGTTTCAGATATGACCCAGATGATGGTGACGTTCTGATACTGCTTCCAGATTTCCTTCTAGATATAGTTTCAGATATGACCCAGGCATGGCGACGTTCTGATACTGCTTCCAGATATCCTTCTAGATATAGTTTCAGATGTAAACCAGATATGGTGACGTTCTGATGCTGCTTCCAGATTTCCTTCTAGATATAGTTTCGGATATGATCCAGATATGGTGACGTTCTGATGCTGCTTCCAGATTTCCTTCTAGATATAGTTTCGGATATGATCCAGATATGGTGACGTTCTGATGCTGCTTCCAGATTTCCTTCTAGATATAGTTTCAGATATGACCCAGAGATGGTGACGTTCTGATACTGCTTCCAGAATTCCTTCCAGATATAGTTTCAGATGTAAACCAGATATGGTGACGTTCTGATACTGCTTCCATAATTCCTTCCAGATATAGTTTCAGATATGACCCAGGCATGGCGACGTTCTGATACTGCTTCCAGATATCCTTCTAGATATAGTTTCAGATGTAAACCAGATATGGTGACATTCTGATGCTGCTTCCAGATTTCCTTCTAGATATAGTTTCGGATATGATCCAGATATGGTGACGTTCTGATGCTGCTTCCAGATTTCCTTCTAGATATAGTTTCAGATATGATCCAAATATGGTGACGTTCTGATGCTGCTTCCAGATTTCCTTCTAGATATAGTTTCGGATATGATCCAGATATGGTGACGTTCTGATGCTGCTTCCAGATTTCCTTCTAGATATAGTTTCGGATATGATCCAGATATGGTGACGTTCTGATGCTGCCTCCAGATTTCCTTCTAGATATAGTTTCGGATATGATCCAGATATGGTGACGTTCTGATGCTGCTTCCAGATTTCCTTCTAGATATAGTTTCGGATATGATCCAGATATGGTGACGTTCTGATGCTGCTTCCAGATCTCCTTCCAGATATAGCTTCAGATGTAAACCAGATATGGCGACGTTCTGACACTTATTCCAGTTGAAGATATTTCAAGACCTAGACCGGTTCAGTTAAATCGACCCTAAGATTTTCCTGATTCTTATCCAGTCAAAAACCTTCTCTGGTTCAGTCAGATCGACCCTAAGATCTCCCTGATGCTTATCCAGTTGAAGATATTTCAAGACCTTGTCCGGTTCAGTTAAATCGACTCTAAGATTTTCCTGATGCTTATCCAGTCAAAGGCCTTCTCTGGTTCAGTCAGATCGACCCTAAGATCTCCCTGATGCTTATCCAGTTGAAGATATTTCAAGACCTTGTCCGGTTCAATTAAATCGACCCTAAGATTTTCTTGAAGCTTATCCAGTCAAAGGCCTCTCTGGTTCAGTCAGATCGACCCTAAGATCTCCCTGATTCTTATTCCAGTAGAAGACACCCAAGATTTTTCTCAACAAGCGTTGTTGAAGTTAAAGACACCCAAGATTTTTTCTCAACGAGCGTTGTTGAAGTTAAAGTCGCCCAAGGTTCTCTTACCATTCATGCTAAGGTAGTAACCATCCCTGGTTCTTTCATCGCCGTTTGAAGCTCCAGACTCAGCTCCTGTAACCAGTCAGGACACGTCTATACCAGGCATCTAAAAATCAGCTCCTGCAACGTGTCAGGTACTCATTTTCTGTTTTGCAGGTATACAGGTTCTCGCCAAGGAATCTCTTATGCAATCAAACATCCAGATGGCATCTATAAGCCCATTCCACCATCACTGCCACTATGTGAGCGCAAATTTCTGGGCACTCTAGTGTCCAATCATCTTCTACCCTCGGATTACGAAAGGCACGTCCGCCAATCTGCATCCTCAGGTCTAAGAAGATTGAACAGGGGCAACTGTTATACCCCAAAATTTGCCCTCCCATATTCTTCAAGAAATTGCCAAGCCAAGTCACAAAATTCCCCAAGGGTTGCACAGTGCAAGGGCCTCCTAAACAGTCAAAATTAGGGTTTTGAGTCTAATCAAGAAAAGGAAGTGTTCAAAGGCCCAATCAAGTCTCATATGCTTACAAACATGGTCAATCATCCTCATATCAAGTTTCAAGGCATTCAGCTCAAAATTGCACAGTCAAAACCCTAAATTGCACTACAGTCAACTGTAGGGGCAAAATGGTCATTTGGCAGTCAAAAGTTCAAATTTTTGGTCAACATATCATTTTGAAGCCACAAACATCATTTGATCAATGCTTGATCATGATTCTCAAAATTTGGCTCAGAAAATCATCAAGATGCAAAAGTTTCCTTATTTGGACAGCTGAAAAAGTCAACTGAAATTGACCAGGGCATAACTTTCACATGGATTATCAGAAAAATTCCATCCAAAGCTCATTTTGAAGAGAAAGACATTTCCTACAACTCATCTTCATACTTCAAGTCCAAGAAATGCTCTCACAAAAAGTTATCAATTTCAACATTATAGGTCATTTTCAAAAGTCAACAAAAAGGGACTTTAAGTCAAAGGCCATAACTTGAGATTGGAAAATCAAAATGACATGGGACCAAAGGCATTGGTTAAAGGACTCAAAGACCTTTCCAAAATGTCCAAGAACATGAGAAAAGCTTAAACATTGAGCAAGTTATGCATTGGAGAAGTTGGGAAATTTTTGTGAAATGGCAAAAGTCAACTATCCTTGAAACTTCAATTTTTGACAAAAGGGCCCACTTTCTTCCACTTGATTCAGCCTTGTCATGCCACACACGTGTCCCATGATTAATTTCAAGATCAAACATTGATTTTTCTATTTTATTTAATTTTTGATAATTTAATTCATTTTAAATCTTTAAAAATTCAAATAAAATTTAAAAATAAATGGAATAGTGTCATTTGAATTGGAATAGCTTCCATGTATCATGTGCCAGCTCACAAACTCATGCTAGGGTTAGGTTGTACACCAAGTCTTGGTTTTGCTTAAAAAAAGGGAAAGTTGGTTAATGGTGAAAAACCTAGGACTAGTTTTCTCATGGGCATGGATCAAGGCCAGCTAATGACCTAATTCCCTTCCCTCATAAGTGTTGAGTCAAAAACCTAATGCAAACACACAAAAAGCTGCGCCCAAGAACACTTTGAAAACTTGAAAAAATAGCCATAAAACTCAATTCTGAAATCATTGCTAGAGGTGGATTAAAAGCTGGATTCTTTTTCTAAAAGCTTCCTGGTGGTCTCCTGAATAGATTCCAATCCCTAACATCAACTCAAACTCCAGGAATTGGTACATAGAACCCTCCCTGTACAGCAAAAAAGTGACAATCGTATTTTCACTTTTAAGCATGCTCATGACATTCTAATTATGGATTCTTGTTCCTTGTGATGTTTTAAAGCTAACCCTTATGTTTAATTTGATTATCATGTTGTATATGAGGTTTTGCCATGCGCGATTTCTAGGGTTTACAGGTTTGTCAATTTAGGGCTTTCAAAAAGAAGTAAAATCAGGACTCCAGGCCACCACCATTGCAATCATCACGCTTGGACGAAGAGATTCATATATTCGCGCTCAATTTATGGAGCCCTGAATCCTATTCGCTATTTTTCGATATGTCCTCTATAGCAACGGGTTAAAACCGTTGCTCTTTGTTTTTATGTTTCAGAAAATAAAAAAGACAACGAAGAAGAAGGCTCGGTGGCAAGACGTGACTGGCTAGTTTCAAATTTCGCGCGCGTTGGGGCCACTAATGTTCTTTTCTTTTATAATAATTGTTAACCATTATATATTAAAAGTGATTCAAACGCTTCAGTGGTAGACGTTCACCCTTGCATGTCCAAGACCTGGGTTCGAGTCCCAGGTCTGAATAATTTCAATATTATTTTTCCACATTAATTCCTATGCAGGCACAACATTGTGGATCACCATACGCTTGCCATCTCAAGCCGTCCACGCGTCTAGCACGTTCAAATCAAGGGCAGGGATTAAAGGACACCCATAAACCCCAGTCAACGCACCACAGGCTAGTCAGGAAAGTCAAAAAGATCAAGGACTTGTTGGGCCAGATTGCTAAGGCCTACACCTCCTAATTTGGGACTGAAACCCCCTGGTTTGCACTTTTCATTACATTTCATTTTTTTATTTTATTTTATTTTCTTTATTGTTTTCATTAGATTAATTATTATTTTTTTACAAATATACAAAAATGCCTAAAAATCAGAAAAGACAAAAATGTGATAAATAATTTTTATTTTAATTATTTCCTTATACATAAATTAGCATGTAAATAAATTCAATTTAAATTAGGGTTGCATTTAGGTTAAATTTTAATACTTTCTTAATAACTAAAAATCCAAAAATATAGCGTTAGGTTTAATAACTTTCATTCCTTTTAATTTTCCTTTTTTTTTGCCATAATATTAGTGATTTATTTATTTTCATAATTAAACTTGTAAACTAATTAGGGTTGCATTTAGGTTAAATTTTAATACTTTCATAATAAACTTAAAAATAATTAGAACTAGGTTTAATATTTCATTTTGGTTTTTTTAATTAATTCTTTTTTATTAAATTCCTAAAAACACTAAAGATACCAAAAACATTTAATTCTTAATTAATTCATGCAATTTAATATTTTGCAAAAGGGTCCAACACCCTAGTTTTGTTTTTAATTCCTTTATTTCGCGCATTTATTTTATTTCGCTTAATTCATTATGTATCTCTCCCAAAGCGTTGTAACACTTACTTTTTGCACTTTATTTTTCTTTATTTTTCCGTCAAATCGGGTCCGGTTTAATTTTGGTGATGTGGACCCGCGCCATTTGTAATAGTTTAGATTTATTTTCCCGCAAATATTAACTGTTAAATAAGCATGCAAGAATGAATGGATAAAATAAAATCAAGCGTAGATCACCTATACCATGAACAAGACAAAATATCTGAAAACGACACACAATTCGCACACACCACCCCTAGGGTACGCCTCACTGTTGCCTTGCCTCGAAAGGTGATCGTCGAGTAGAGGATGTCTTAGTAAGTCCTCATGATCCGGGAACCTGGCATGAGGGTAGCTTCTAAGGTGTCTTCCCGTTGCTCTGGTGATCACCATGTCCCTACAAACCCGAATTGACCCGAACACCTCCAACGGTGGTGCTACCTACCTCTCAATGGTGGGATGGCACTACTTTAAAGGACATTTACCCAGACGAATTCCTTAGGGTAGGTAGGTTCTCAAGGATACTTGCTCTAATTTCAAACAAATCAAAATACTTTTCACACCAACACATTTTCAAAAGCTTTCAACACAAACTTTTCAAACACTCTGACGTACGAGTCGAACTGAAATTTTTCAAAGAAACTTTTTAAACCCACCTTGAAAAGCAAACAAATAATTTTGAAAACACATTGAGCAAGTATCTAAGAGCCCATGGATAACCATGGATAGAAAGGGTGCTAACACCTTCCCTTTCTATAACCTACCTCCCGAACCGAGAGCAATCTCTATAAGGAATTTTTCTGTGCTTTTGTCCTTTCCAATTGGAGAAAATAAAAGACGGTGGCGACTCTTGCTTCCGCGACATTTCGCGAACCAGCGTTAAACAGTCAGTTCCAGATCCACCGATCACAATGCCCAACTTCAACAATGCATAACTTCTTCAATTTTGAACTTTTGGAAGTGTTCTTGGACTTTTTAGAAAGCTTGATATGTCCTCTAACCAAATTTGTTTGTCTCATCTCATTTTGATATTCCATGTTCAAGTTATAAGCTTTGTCAAAAAAGGTGTTTTTGTTGACTTTCAAAAATGACCTATAATGTCCAAATTTGTAACTTCTTGTGAGTGTATTTTTTGATCTTGAGGTATGAAGATGGATTATAGGAACTTTCATCCTATTCAAAATTATCTTTGGATGGGTCATTTCTCATAAAGTATGAGAAAGTTATGCTTGGTCAAAGTTGGTTTGACTTTTCCTACAAAACCCTAATTTAGCAACTTTTGAATCTTGATGAATCTTGAGCAATACTTGATGAATCATGACCAACCCTTGATCAAATGATGAAATATCCTTCAAAATGAGAATGTTGACAAAAAATCTTGAGGTTTGACTGTTTGTAGGTCACAGTTGACTTTTGCCCTAGCACAGTCGATTTTTGGACCCTTTGAGCAATTGACTGAGCAAATTTCCCCTGCAAGGCTTGAAACTTGACATGGATGATGTTGAGAACATATTATTACATTGGGGAGAACTTTAGGTCATTTGTAATCAAGGATCTTGATGCAACACAAAACCCTAATTTGGGGTTGACTGACTTAGGAGATAGCTTGACTGTCCAACTTTTGAGCAGTCTTGAGCCACTTTGAGATTTTTCTTGCAATATCTTGAGAAATATGAGAGGGAAAATTTTGGGGTACAACATCTTCCCCTGTTCAATATTCTTAAACCTGAGAATGTAGATTGGCTTTCTTGCCTTTCGTGATCCGAAGGTGGAAGATGATTGAACACTAGCGTGCCCAGAAATTTGCACTCGCATGAAGTGGTATCAGCCTTGTGATGTCGGGAATGGGCTTACAGATGCCATTTGGAGATTGATAATGGGAGGATGGGCTTAAAGATGCCATCTGCATGAGTGTCGATCGCATAAGAGATTCCTTAGCGAGAACTTACATACCTGTTGTTGTGGAAGATTCCGTTGGGGAAGCCTGGTTTTTGTTGAGATTTAGGAACTTGCCTGTGCTTCAACTGAGAGAATGCCTCTGCTGAGTTTTAAGAACTTGTCCGTAATTCAACTGGGGGGAAACATCTTCATCAAGATCTAGGAACTGTCTGGTCTTCAACGAAGTATAATTCTGTTGAGATTGTAGAACTTGTACACACTATGACGGAGGAAATTTGTCGAGATTGAGAACCTTATCTGAAATTAAACCGAGGATAATTCAGTTGATTAAGAACTGGTCAGGTCTTCGACTGAGGGAAACATATTCGTCAAGATCTAGGAATTGTCTGGTCTTCAACGGAGTATAATTCTTTTGAGATTGTAGAACTTGTCCACACTTTGACGGAGGAAAATTGTCGAGATTGAGAACCTTATCTGAAATTCAACCGAGGATAATTCAATTGAGATTTAAGAACCGGTCAGGTCTTCGACTGAGGGAAACATTTTCATCAAGATCTAGGAACTGTCTGGTCTTCAACGGAGTATAAATCTGTTGAGATTGTAGAACTTGTCCACACTATGATGGAGGAAATTTGTCGAGATTTAGAACCTTATCTGAAATTCAACCGAGGATAATTCAATTGAGATTTAAAAACCGGTCAGGTCTTCGACTGAGGGAAACATCTTCATCAAGATCTAGGAACTGTCTGGTCTTCAACGGAGTATAATTCTGTTGAGATTGTAGAACTTGTCCACACTTTGAAGGAGGAAAATTGTCGAGATTAAGAACCTTATATGAAATTCAACCGAGGATAATTCAGTTGAGATTTAGAACCGATCAGGTCTTTGACTGAGGGAAACATCTTCATCAAGATCTAGGAACTGTCTGGTCTTCAACGGAGTATAATTCTGTTGAGATTTTAGAACTTGTCCATACTTTGACGGAGGAAAATTGTCGAGGTTGAGAACCTTATCTGAAATTCAACCGAGGATAATTCAGTTGATATTTAGAATCGGTCAGGTCTTCGACATAGCTGAGAACTTAACTGCATCTTTTATGAAAGGTAAAGGTCAGTCGTATGCAATGCATGATATGTATATATATCAAACAATGATGTTCTCAAAATAAATGAGATTGTGTTGTATGATGCGTATACGCATGTATCATGATGTATGGAAATGTAATGTTTTAGCTGGGGAAGATAAATCCCGGATAGCTGCTAGAGAAAAGAGTTGAATTCTTCGCTTCCGCTGGGGATGACGAACGAAGATGATTGTGAGACTAGACCTACAGGAAAGGATAACTCTGTTGGGGAATATACTGATGAGGAGATTACTCTGTGGGGAAGAGATGCTCTGCTGAAGATTCCACTGATAAATTCCGTTGGGATGAATTATCTTTGCTGGTGATACCAAATCCTGTTGGGGATTGAATTCCTGTTTGTGAAAGGAAAGAACTCCGCTGGGGATGATCTTTCAGTTGCGACTTCACTGGGAATAACCTTTTAGACTCTTGTGGGGATAATCCTTTGAGCTTTGCTGTGGACAATCTTCCTTTGAACTCGACTGGGGATATTTATTTTTGTACTTCGCCGGGGACGAACTTCCAGAGTCTACCAGGGATGATTCTTCAACTCCATTAGGGAAGCTTTTTCAGACTGCAATGGGAAAATTTTAACTCCACTGGGTATATCTTGTATTCTGCCGGGGAATATTCTTATACTCCGTTGGGGAATATTAAGACTGCCGGGGAGATTAAGCCTTTTCAGTGTTGATGGTAGATAAACTCTGCTTGGGGGAAAATATTACCGATTCATTCTTTCGCAGTTGCAAGTCTTAGCTGGGGAGAGCTATCATTAATGTCTTACTCTGCGGGGAGTTAAAGTATCTTAGCCATATTCTTCAGTTGAATTTACCGTTGTACCTGGTGGATAGAGCAATTGTACAATTCGGACAATTTTATTGCCCCTGTTTCTGATATTACCAGTAATCGTCTTTTGTTTCGCATGTAAATATTCATGAGCAACAATTAATGTCAAGTGCATATATCAAAATGAACATTGGACATTCTTTGCAAAACAAAACGGATAAAGGAAAAATAGCTTGAAATTTATTTGAAAATGAATTGTATTGATTTTGAAGTTTGGCCTGTAAATAGGCATTTTTGTACAAGAGGCTGACGTCCTAGTAAGAGAACACCGCCGAACAAAAGAATTTATACAATTTATGAAAAACTAAACAAAACAACTATGTGAATAATCCCACTGGGTTCCAACTCTGCTATTGCCTTTATGTCCTCGAGCATCTCATCACTTTGCTACTTGGTTGAAGATAGATCAGATTGATTAGCACCGTCCGAGCTTGATAGTTGATACCGAAGTCTGGTTGTAAGGTGATCCATTGAGACATAGTGTTACGCTTTGATCCCTAACTTTTTCCTGGACCGCCCTTTCGGGTTTTCAGTCCACCGGGATACCCTTTTTTGCCCAAGCCGCCTTTTCAGGTTTTCAACTTGCCGGGTGTACAGATTTTTTCATTTTCATCCCTTATTTTTGCCCGAACCCTTTTTGTTAGCCGGGAAGCCCTTATTTTTGCCTAGGCCGGTCAACCTAGCGGATCTTTGATTATGCGTAGTATCTTTTCACTATGTCTGCATTGATGGGGTGAGGAAGGTCGTCACCATCCATGGTGGTTAGAATCATAGCTCCTCCTGAGAAAATGTTCTTAACCACAAATGGCCCTTCGTAAGTAGGGGTCCATTTTCCCCTGGGATCACCTTGAGGTAAGATAATACGCTTGATCACCAGATCCCCAACTTGATACTCTTGTCGTCTAACTTTCTTGTTAAATGCCTTGATCATTCGCTTTTGGTACGTCTGACCATGACAAATAGCAGTGAGTCTCTTTTCGTCGATTAAGTTTAGCTGATCAAGCCGGGTCTGGATCCAGTCATCTTCGCTTAAACCTGCATCCTTTATAATTCAAAGAGAGGGTATCTGAACTTCAATGGGCAAGACGACCTCTATGCCATATACCAAGGAATAGGGTGTTGCCCCTGTTGACGTCCGCGCCGAGGTACGGTACCCTTGAAGAGCAAAAGGTAACATCTCGTGCCAGTCTTTGTACGTCACCGTCATCTTCTGCACGGTCTTCTTAATGTTCTTATTAGCCGCTTCAACAGCCCCATTCATCTTCGGCCGGTAGGGGGAAGAGTTGTGATGTTGTATCTTGAACTGCTTGTAGAGTTCGGTGATCATCTTATTGTTGAGGTTTGTACCATTATTTGTAATGATCCTCTATGGTACACCATATCGACAAATCAGATTGTGCTGAATGAACTGTGCCACGACGTTCTTGGTCACTGTAGCAAAGGAAGCTGCTTCAACCCACTTTGTGAAGTAATCAATAGCTACCAGGATGAAATGATACTCGTTGGACGCTGTAGGTCTGATCTCGCCGATCATATCAATGCCTCACATTGCAAAAGGCCAAGGTGCCGTCAAGACGTTCAGAGGTACTGGAGGTATGTGCACTTTATCAGCATAGACTTGGCACTTGTGACAGGTCCAAGAATGCTGGTAACAGTCAGCTTCCATTGTGGACCAATAATATCCTGCCCGTAGGATCTTCTTTGCCATGGTGTGCCCACTGGAATGAGTTCCGAAAGTACCTTCATGTAACCCTGACATGATTCTTTCGGCTTCGTTCTTATCCACACATCGCAGTAAGGTTGAATCATGGTTACGTTTGTAAAGGATGTCATTGCTAATGAAGAACTTCACCGCGAACCTCCTTAGAAACTTCTTGTCATTAACAGATGCACCCTCGGGGTATTCCTGAGCTTCAAGATACCTCTTCACCTCATGAAACCAGGGTCTATCAGCTACCTCTTCAGTCTCAATATCACAGCAATGTGCACGTTCGTTCAATCTTTCAATGATAATCCGAGGAGCTTCGTTATCCCAATTGACTTTAAACATAGAAGACATCGTAGCCAACGCGTCCGCCAACTGATTCTCCTCTCTAGGGAAGTGTTCAAAGGTTATCTCCTCAAATGGGGAAGCAGAGTCAATACATACTCTTTGTAAGGAATAAGGTTCGGGTGTTTCGTATCCCACTCGCCTTTGATTTGACTGATCACGAGAGCGGAATCTTCGAAAACACTTAGAAACCTAATCCTTAGGTCAATTGCTGCTCGAAGACCCATGATGCACACTTCATACTCCACCATATTGTTGGTGCAGTAGAAACATAGTCGGGCGGTAAACGGAGTATGAGAGCCTTTAGGAGATATGATCACGGTGCTAATGCCATTTCCCAAAGCGTTTGAAGCTCCATCAAAGTACATAGACCATCAGGATCCTTCCTCAGGTCCTTCATCCGGTATGGGTTCCTCACAGTCAGTTACTATCATGATATTCTCATCCGGAAATTCAAAGTTCATAGACTGGTAATCATCCACTGCCTGATTTGCCAAATGGTCTGCCAACACACTTCCCTTGATTGCATTTTGGGTCGTGTACTGGATGTCATACTCAGTCAAGATCATTTGCCATCTTACTATTCTTCTGGACAAGGCAGGCCTTTCTAAGATATACTTGATTGGATCCATCTTTGATATCAATAGAGTAGTGTGAGTCAGCATATACTGTGTCAGCCGGCGAGTAGCCCATGCCAAAGCGCAGCAAGTTTTCTCGAGCAACGAGTATCGGGTCTCGCAGTCGGTAAACTTTTTGCTAAGGTAATAAATAGCATGCTCTTTTCGGCCAGACTCGTCATATTGACCCAACACACACCCCATTGAGTTGTCGAGTACTGTCAAGTATAAGATCAGAGGTCTCCCTTCAACTGGTGGCATCAGAATAGGTGGATCTTGGAGATACTCTTTGATCCTTTCGAAAGAGGATTGACATTCATCGTTCCATCGTACCACTTGATCTTTCTTCAGTAACTTGAATATTGGCTCACAAGTAGCAGTCAGGTGCGAGATGAATCAGGCAATATAGTTTAAACGCCCTAGAAAGCCTCTGACTTCTTTTTCTGTTCGGGGAGCTAGAATTTCTTGTATAGCCTTCACCTTGGCAGGATCCACTTGAATACCTTTATCGCTTACGACGAAACCCAACAGCTTACCAGATCTCACCCCGAATATTCACTTGTTCGGGTTTAACCTTAGCTTGTACAAATTCAACCTGCCAAATAGTTTCTTCAGATGGTCAAGGTGTTCCTCCTCAGTCTGGGACCTTGCAATCATATCATCGACGTATACCTCAATCTCATGATGGATCATGTCATGGAATAGGGCGACCATGGCGCGCTGATATGTTGCCCCAACATTCTTCAATCCGAAAGGCATGACCTTATAGCAAAAGGTACCCCATTGAGTAACAAAGGTCGTCTTCTCCATGTCTTCGGGAGCCATTTTAATTTGATTATAACCAGAGAAACCATCCATAAAAGAGAAGACCTTATGCTGAGCGGTGTTGTCAACCAGAATGTTGATATGAGGTAGAGGGAAATCATCCATGGGGCTTGCCCTGTTCAGATCCCTATAGTCAACACACATTCGAACTTTACCATCCTTCTTCGGCACAGGAACCACATTGGCCACCCACTATGGATAAGAAGTAACTACTAGAAAACCTGCTTTAAACTGTTTCATAACTTCAGCCTTGATTTTCTCAGACATATCTGGGCGCATTCGACGGACTTTCTGTTTCACTGGAGGACAGACTTCCTTTGTAGGCAATCGGTGAACCACAATATTGGTATCCAACCCAGGCATATCTTCATAAGACCAGGCAAGGATCTCAACATAGTCTCGCAGCATCTAAATCAACCGTTGTTTAACACTAGCTTCCAGATTTGCGCCGATCTTGACCTCTTTCTTGTCCATCTCTGTACCCAGATTTACTGATTCCACTGGCTCTTTGTGCGGCTGAATAACCCTCTCTTCTTGAAGTAGCAGTCTAGCAAGTTCAATAGGCACTTCACAATCATCTTCACTTGTGTCTTCGACTAAGTTGATCGGACTTTCGAAGTTATAACTGGCAATAGCAGAGTCGTTACCAGTGAGATCCAGAGTGGATGTAGACCTGTATATGTGAGTGTGTGTAAATAGTTGTTTTGCAATATGTAATAAAAGAAAAACAAGGAGCGCAAAATTTGAAATGCAAGAAAACGTCCAATGCTTTTATTAATGATATATGAAAATGACACACATAAAACCCTCACAAATGAAGCCACGACGCTCCGAGTAAGACACCAGACCATAAAGTTCAAAACATTGTCTGTTACAAATTCAAAACAAAAAGTCTCATTACTGGGTAACAAAAGAAATTGGGATGAAGTCCTTTGCTGTCCAGTTGCTTAGTCCACCATCAGTAGTAGGATAGATCCAACTGTCGAATTCAGGCTCTTCACCATCGTCTTCAATGGCATTTGCTCCTGAATTGCTGATAAACAGGGGAGGTCTTCCGATCCGTGCACTCCGAACAACCCTTTGAGCTTCTTCAGTGAAACCCAAACCAAACTTGTTAGTCTTATGTGCAAAATCAGGGATTTGTCCCCAATTTGCACACCCACCTTTCTCGACAACAACCCGAGCATATTTGAAGGAAGCCATCTTCATTGGAGGATCTTCAACAACAGTCTCAGTTGATGCCAGCGTCTGGGGAACCTCTTCAAAATTCTGAAATGGGGTCTCAATGAACTCCCCATCCATCTCTACATATCGGAAAGAGTTGAGGTGGCTCACCATGTACTCCTCCTCTCCTTGTACTGTCACAATCTTCCCTTTCACCGGGTACTTTAGCTTCTGGTGGAGCGTAGATGTCACTGCCCCAGCTTTGTGGATCCACGGACGACCCAGTAAACATGAATAAGATGGCCGAATGTCCATCACATAGAATGTAGAGGTGAAAAGCTGAGAACCAACCTTAATCGGAATATCCACTTCTCCATGCACCATCCTCTTAGACCCATCAAAGGCCCCGACGACAATGTTGCTTGGTTTCAGCTCCAACCCTTCACAGCCCAACCGGTCTAGAGCTTTCTTAGGAAAAACGTTCAATGAGGAACCAGTATCTACCAATACATAAGCAAGAGTAGTGCCCCTGCATTCAATGGAGACATGCAGGGCATCATTGTGATTTCTCCCCTTAGCAGGCAGGTCGGCGTCAGAGAAACCCAACCCATTATCAGCAGTCAGACTAGCCACGCAATCTTTAAACTGATCAGCTGACGTTTCTTGTGGTACGTGTGCAGGCTTCAGGAAAGCAATCAGAGCCTTGACATAGGCTTCCGAGCATAGTAACAGAGACAACATAGAGATTTTGGACGGGGTTTGCCCCAGCTTCTCGACTACATTGTAGTCGCTCTTTTTGATGATCTTTAAAATTTCTTCCATCTCTTGTCTAGAGGCTTCAACAGTAATTGTCTTCGGTGCCTCCGTCCGGGCAGGCTCATCAGTGGTTCCTTTGCCCCGAGTCAGATGACTCAACAACAGGTGTAAGAATGGGAACTTGAACAGGAATAGTAGCGGGTACACTGGCAGGTGTAATAACAACAGGTTTCCAGATAGCTGGTGGAGAGATATCAGGGGAGAAAAGTCTTCCGCTGCGGGTGACTTTGATAGGCCCAACAATATTGCTGACGTCAGTATCAACGCCCAAATCTTGCTTAACTCTGTGATAATATACATCAACCCCATAATGCCATGGGACAACTTTATTGGATGTGTATGGGATAGGCCCTGGAACAGTGATGATCAATGGTGCGACTCTTAGAACAGATGTAATTCTAACAGGCTTTCTCGAGGAAGCCTTGGAAGAATTGTCGAAAATGGTGATGATAGCAACTTCTTCAGTAGGAACCAAAGGAACAACAGTCTTCTCAAACAAAATTTCTTTATTATCCATCAGGCGTTGGACACCTGACTTCAAAAGATGGCAACCGGTAGGTAGGCAGAACACATACGGCAACCTTCGTCACAACCCAGAAATAAACCGGCTAACAAAAGGTTCTTTTTCACAGTCATCAAAGGGGTAACAATGTCGTTCACAGAAACCATAAACGAGTCTTCATCTATAGCATTCACTCCATGCTTGGGCATAGGAGCAGTCACAACATTAGGTCTTTCAGGTGCTTCGAACTCAATCTCCTTTGCCTCGATTAAGTCCTGTACTTTGTTCTTCAAAACCCAACAATCATCCGTATCATGCCCCGGGCTATCAGAGTGAAAAGCACAGCGGGCATTAGGGTTGTACTTCGGTGATATTGTATTTGGATTCTTTGGGGCTTCCCTTGGAATCACTAAGTTGGTTTTCAATAACTGCGGCAGAATTTGGGATAAAGTCATGTTGAGCTGAGTGAACTGTCTTCGAGGTCTCTCAGTCCTTGGCTGATTGTTGTGCTGAGGAGCACCAGCAGGTCTTGAAATAACAACTACATTAACAGCTTGGCGGAGTTCAGGTCTATTATGGCTTTTCGAACTGTAAACAGCGTTGGAATCCTTCTTAAAAGATTTCTTCTCAGTGCTCGACGAAGCACCCTTCTGTATTTTACCGGATTTGATACCAGCCTCAATTCTTTCCCCGGTCATAATCAGCTCTGTAAACCCGGATGAAGAACTTCCAATCAGATGGTTGAAATATGGACCAGACAAGGTCCCCAGAAACATATCCACAAGCTTTGGATCAGCCAAGGGTGGTTGCACTCTACCAGCAAGGTCCCTCCACTTCTGAGCATAATCTTTGAAACCTCCGCCCGCACCCATTGACATACCCTGGAGTTGGGTACGTGTGGGAGCGAGGTCGGCATTGTATTGGTACTTCTTGTAGAAAGCAGCAGCCAAATCCTCCCAATTACGGATGCTAGTTCCTTCCAACTGGTAAAACCATTCAAGCTGAGTCCCTGAAAGACTGTCTTGAAAGAAGTGGACCCATAGGTTCTTGTCAGCGGTGTACGGCTGAATCTTCCTAACATACGAACGGAGGTGCAGTTTCAGACAAGAAATTCCGCCGTACTTAGCAAAGGCTGGTGCTTTAAACTTGTGGGGAATTACCACCCCAGATGACAGACCCAAATCACCAAAGTCCAGACCAGGCACTTTCTATACTTCCATCGCACTCAACCGGTCTGCCAGTTGCTTGTATCTATCCTCAGCCTGAGGATACTGGTCTTTGTCGAAGTTCGTCTCATTGTCTGAAACCACAGGGCTAGGAGCCCTCCTTTCTTCCTAACTATCTTTCCCTCCAGATGAGGGGGTAAAATCAACTTCATCTTGTAGCCTATTTCCAAACTTGTGGCCCATGTTAAACAGGACCATCTCCTTTTTCTTCTTCTTCTTCTTCTTCTTCTTCTTCTCTTTCAAGATAAGGGCCTTCAGATCTTGCTGAACCTTAGCCAAATTCATGAACAATTCCTGGAACTGGGCGTTTTGAGCCTGCAGAGCCTTGATTGCTTGTTCAGTTGATGGTTTAGAAGACATGATGCTAAAATAAACAGCGAAGAAGATGAGAAAACCTGTAAGGGTATCTGTTATGAGGTGCATGGAATGAAATGCGTATGCTATGATTTCAAAGACATCGAGAGATTCAAATTCGTAAACCAAACATGAAACACACTTTTATTAGATAAACTTGAAATTCAATTGTTCAACAAATTCCCTTAAGGCGTTACAAGAAAGGAAATACTGAAAAGTAAATAAAAACTGGAAATAATCAAAGGACATCAGCGCTCCCATGGTCATTTGCCTTTAGTGCTGACATAGTCGTTGATGATCTGCTCATTCTCCAGCTGCCTCATCAACTTCTAGATCTTCCGCTCTTGCTCGTGATAATTTTCTCGGTAAGTATCCCGTTCTTCCCTTAGCTACATCCAGGACCTCTTTAATGCCCCAATGTCAGTAGGCATGTAAGGGTGTAGGATGGTAGGAGGAACCCCCTCTTCATCAGCAACTTCAACAATGATAGGCAAGACAGCTTCGTAGGGCATTCCCAGCTTTTGGGCACGTATGCGAACCCATCGGAGATATGGTTCCATTGGTAGAGAAGTCTTTGCACCCAGCTCGTGTGGATCATACCTGTGTACCCTATCCCAAGCTCTTATGAATCTGCGACGTTGCTCGTCACTATCTCCTTGGAAATCAAAGACAATACTAGGCCTTAGCAACTCATGAGGTCCTTCTCTTCTAGCACGCCCAAACTAACGTAAAGCCAAACACGGATTATAAGTGATCCCTCCATTGGTTCCTATCAGTGGAACATTGGGGTACTCCCCACGGTGATCCACATCTTCCATGCCCTTAATAGTCCAAATGATGTCATTATGAGAGAGAGACATAACCCTGTAGGCCCAGCGCATGCCTTCTTTGTTCTTTAAAACTGATTTGGGGAGGTGCGAAATAAACCACCTCGCCAACAATGGAGCACAACACACAAGGGTTCCTCGCTTCCGAGCAGTACGGGCATAAAGCTGATGAAGAATGTCACCCAAGAGAGTGGGCACAGGATTATCGGATATGAAGATCTTCACCGCATTCATGTCGACGAAGGAATCAGCATTAGGAAACAATACCAAACCATATATCAGAAGATCCAGAACATCTTTGAATGCCTGGAATTCTAGAATGTCCCAGAAATGATTAGCCTTACCAACCAAGAACTTAGTCAAAAATCCCTTTACTCCACTACGAGTTTCCCAATTAGCCATTACCTCCGCCTTTGTCAGATGAAGGGTTGAAGCAATCTCTTCCGGCCTAAGGATCTTCTCCCAACCTGTAAACGGGGTCTGCTCTAGAATAGAGATACCGAGTAGATCAGAGAACTCTTCCAAGGTGGGGACCAACTGGTAGTCCTGAAAAGTAAAGCAATGGTACATCGGATCAAAGAACTAGACTAAGACACTCATCATCTGCTCGTCCAATTTGGAAGTGACCAAGCCAAGAAGATGCCCATGTATTCTGATGAAGGAGGTAGTATCTGGCATCTTTGCAACCAAATCTTTAAGCAGAGTGGGAACTTTGACAAAGTTGATCTGGATGGTGTTTCTACGCATGGGTGCCATGGCCTACAAAACAGAACAAAGATGAATCCCTCCTGTATTTGAAATAGGTTAGTCCAATGCAAGATGCATGCAATGTCATGATGTCATGATAGAAAACACACCACAAGTATCCACAAATAGAAAACATGGTAAAGGCACACAAGTCACACAAAGAGCCCTTAGATTTCAGGCTAGCAAGGAGTCTAGGTACTACCCTCTTTCAGTTCAGTTGGTTCAAACCTATCCTAAAAATAGTAACCAGGTTCTAGAGGATCTCAATATCACTGACTACCGTCGATCAGTCATAATTCCAGTTTAGCAACCTTTTCTTGCGGCCGAAATCATCACTAGAATTTAGTCTCAATGAGTGTAGCATACTGCTACTGTTCTATGGCCAAGTTGGTCAATTTAAAGGTTCTAAGGTCAGTTGGTGCTTAATGATCCCTTAGCAGACCCATATTCTCCTCGTTGCACCACAAGGGATATCGGTACATACTAAAGTGCCACACCAACATAGCTACTGCTTCAACCATATCGGTCTACGCCGTACAGTTCCCTCACAGTTTATTGCTACTTACCTAAAGGGTATCCCCCAGATTCGGGTTAGGATCTATAGTAACTCCGATTCAAGCCCACAAAGATAAATCATACAAGTCAAGCAATTGAAAACAATATGAACTATTCCTAAGGTACACCCCACTTATAAGTATCCCCAGCAGAGTCGCCAGTTCTGTGATATGGTGGGAAGAACTGACTGTTTTTTAGAATGCTGGTTTGCGTTTTGCGTTTGTACTTGCAAAATGTCGCAGTAAGCAAGAGTCGCCACCGACTTTTATTTTATCCAACAAGGAAAGGAAAAAAGCACAGAAAAATTCCTTTTTCGAGATATTTCTGAGTACGGGGGGTAGATTATAGAAAGGGAAGGTATTAGCACCCTTTCTATCCGTAGTTATCTACGGGCTCTTAGGTACTTTCTCATCATCTTCAAAATTGTTTTCTTTGTGTTTGTGGGTTTGAAAAAGTTTTTGTTTTAACTTAGATTTTACTCTTGCTTCTGTCCTCAAGAGTGTAATGAAGAGTTTTTGAAAACTTTGTTTGAAAAAGAGTGTAAGTGTGAGAAAAGTTTTGTTTTGGATGAACAAGTATCTAAGAACTAATCTACCTACTCGAAAAAAGAATCGTTCTATGCTAATTTCCTTTAGACAATGCTATCCCACTATTAATGAGTAGGTAGCACCATCGTTGGAGTTTAAGGGTCAATTCGAATGAGCGGTTACCAAAGCAATGTTAGGATGCCTTAGCGGTAACCCTAATGTCTTAGATCATTTGTTTTGAGGCAACAATATCCAAAGCGACCATTTTGAGGCGACTATGATCTTTTAGACAAGAGGGCGACCTCTAAAGTGACCTATACTCAATGGCCGTGTACGAAGGCAACCAAGTGGGGTGTACCCTAAGAGTGCGCATGTGCGAGTGTGTCGTTTTCAGTTATTTTTTTGTCTTTGTACATGTTAATGGTGATCTATGTTGATTTTAGGTTAAAACATTCAGTCTTGTCATGCATTTCTATTATCAAACATCTAACAGTTATATTTTACGGGAAATAAATTGCGGAATTTAAATTACAAGGCGTCGGATATTTACATCGCCAAAGACAAACCCTTTAAAAATAAATAAAGCGATAAAAGATAAATAAAAGTCCTATTAAACTATTAAAATCCGGAATCAGATACATAATAGGATAAAAGAAAGTAAATCGCATGCGGGAAATTAAATCGGGCGCAATGTTCTAGGGTTTTGACCCTTTTTTTGTTAAAGAAAAGATTTTTTTGTTGTTTTTTTTTATTTTAAGAAAGAAAGAAATCTAAATTAATTTAATTTAATTAATAAATAAATTAATTAATTAATTAATGAAAACAAATTATTTTTGGATTTTTGGTATTTAAAGAAAGAAAATAAAATTAATCAATGTTAGTAAAAACCTAATTAAGTCTAATTAATTTTAATTATTTACAAAAATATATTAAAGTTATTTCTAATTAAGAACCTAAATTAATTTAATTAGTATTTATTAAAAAATAAAAATTTTATTTTATGAAGAGAATATTTTTGTGGTTTTAATTTTATTAAAAAAGAATTTTTGATTGGTTAATAATTAAATGGAAATAATAAAATAAATAATTAAAACAAAAATAAATAAAATATAGAGAGAGAGGGGTATGGGCCTGTTTTGGGGGTCAGAACAGCAAGCTGAAGGCCCATTAAGCGCTGACCTTTTGTTGACTTTTCAGATCTGATGTTTGCACGCTGACTTGGACCATGATGGACCATCATCTCTTGGCCACCAGATCTGACCAGGGGCCATCTGGCAATTGATTGAGCGAGGGAGTATGGTACACTACGCGCCCAGATATGCACATGATAACCTGAAGAAATAAAACAAAGAGGAATTTGGAGGACCTGGGATTCGAACCCAGGTCCTGATGGCATTTGGAGTGCTTGCTTCGCCACTAGGCCAGTTGGTCTTGTTTGTTAATATGTTAAACAATAATAATAATAATAAAAGAAAATGAATTATATGCCAGAAAAACAAAACAATGCGCGCCATTATTTGAATTGGCCATTGGGGAAGCGACACGCCATCGTCCCCTACCTCCAGCCCCTGCAAATATTTCCTGTGGATTTGGATCTGCAGCTAAATACGCAAGCTTGCTCTAAAATCCATTCTAGGCCACATAAATCAACTCCAAACACATGGCTGAGATCGTCTTGGCTTCCTGATTAACATTATACCCTTCTTGAGCCCTGATTTCTCCTGAAAAAGAAAACCCTAAAAACAAAGACGCAACCCTAGCTATGGCGATTTGGGGTTACAACACCTATAAATGGAATTGGCTATTACAGAAAGTTAGCAAATGACAAGGTGATCATGAATATGCAGTTAATTTGTACAAAGGATGAAATGATAATGATTTACGAATTCAAATGCAGAGCTAGTTATCGTGATACTTACAGCGTGTTTGGGCGTGTATGGAAGCTTGCTCTGGATTGGTTTCAACTCAGTGGACCTCCAGGAATCGATTGGGATCCTTCTTGGCTTCTGAAAACCTCTCTTGCTATGATTTCGAATTCCAACTTTTTGTTACTTTTTTCAAACTTGGTTCTGCTTGTTCTTACAGCCTCTAACCCTATTTTTCGTGCCTTTGCCTTCCTTTTGTAATGTATATTGCATTAGGGTAAGAATTATGGTCCAGATCTTCTCCCATCATGGCTTGCATATTTGATTTGATCTCCATTTTAAAGCTTGCCAAATTTGTCAAAAATCAATCCTTTTGCACGTGGTTTAGTGTGATACGAATTTGATGCTCTTAATGATTATGATCCAATCCTGAAATAGCCAAAAGATATCATGTAATCAAAGCTTTGGATTTTTTTATGATTTAATTGGATTTAAAATGAAATAATTCCATAAAAAATCAAATAAAATAATAAAAATAAGATATGGGCTCATGGCTGAAGCTAGGACACGTGGACAATGATGCAAGCTCAAATCAAGTGGAAAAGAATGGGCCTATTTGACAAAATTTGAAGTTTTGGGGATAGTTGACTTTTGGCAATTTTGCAAAAATGCCCAACTTCAACAATGCATAACTTCTTCAATTTTGAACTTTTGGAAGTGTTCTTGGACTTTTTAGAAAGCTTGAGATGTCCTCTAACCAAAACTTTTGGTCTCATATCATTTTGATATTCCATTTTCAAGTTATAAGCTTTGGAAAAAAAGGTGTTTTTGTAGACTTTCAAAAATGACCTATAATGTCCAAATTTGTAACTTCTTGTGAGTATATTTTTTGATCTTGAGGTATGAATATGGATTGTAGGAAATTTTATCCTATTCAAAATGAGATTTGGATGGGTCATTTCTCATAAAGTATGAGAAAGTTATGCTTAGTCAAAGTTGGTTTAACTTTTCCTACAAAACCCTAATTTAGCAACTTTTGAATCTTGATGAATCTTGAGCAATACTTGATGAATCATGATCAACCCTTGATAAAATTATGAAATATCCTTCAAAATGATAATGTTGACAAAAAATCTTGAGGTTTGACTGTTTGTAGGTCACAGTTGACTTTTGCCCTAGCACAATCGATTTTTGGACCCTTTGAGCAATTGACTGAGCAAACTTCCTCTGCAAGGCTTGAAACTTGACATGGATGATCTTGAGAACATATTATGACATTGGGGAGAACTTGAGGTCATTTGGAATCAAGGATCTTGATGCAACACAAAACCCTAATTTGGGGTTGACTGCCTTAAGAGATAGCTTGACTGTCCAACTTTTGAGCAGTCTTGAGCCACTTTGAGATTTTTCTTGCAATGTCTTGAGAAATATGAGAGGGGAAATTTTGGGGTACAACAACACCCCATAGAGTTATCTAATACTGTTAAGTACATGATCAAGGGGCTTCCTTCAACTGGAGGCATGAGAATAAGAGGCTCTTATAGATACTCTTTGATTTTGTCGAAAGCAGCTTGACACTCATCATTCCATCTGACTACCTGATCTTTTTTAAAGAGTTTGAAGAGTGGCTCACAAGTAGAAGTTAAGTGTGATATGAAACGAGAAATGTAATTGAGACGATCCAAGAATCCTCTGACTTCTTTTTCAGAATGATGGACTGGCATTTCTTGGATGACCTTTACCGTGGCAGGATCAACTTCAATGCCTTTATTGCTGACAAGAAAACCTAGAAGCTTTCCAGATCGTACTCCAAACATGCACTTGTTCGGGTTTAACCTCAGCTTGTACTTCTTCAGCCTCTCGAATAATTTATACAGATGATCGAGATGTTCTTCTCTGGTTTGTGATCTGGCAATCATATCATCCACATATACCTCTATCTCATGAAGAATCATGTCATGGAATAAAGCTACCATAGCCCTTTGATATGTTGCCCTTGCATTCTTCAATCCGAATGGCATGACCTTGTAGCAGAAGATTCCCCATTGCGTAATGAAAGTAGTCTTCTCCATGTCTTCGGGAGCCATCCTTATTTGATTATAGCCTGAGAAAACATCCATGAAAGAGAAGACTTTATGCTGAGCAGTATTATCAACTAAAACGTCAATGTGTGGTAGAGGGAAGTCATCCTTGGGGCTTGCCCTATTTAGATCCCTATAGTCTACACACATGCGAACTTTTCCGTCCTTCTTCGACACTGGCACCACATTGGCAACCCATTGGGGATATGATGTCACGGCTAGGAACCCTGCATTAAACTGTTTCATCACTTCATCTTTGATTTTCTCAGACATATCGGGACTCATGCAACGAACCTTTTGTTTAACAGGAGGGCAATATTCTCTTATCGGCAGACGATGGACTATGATGTCGGTATCCAACCCAGGCATATCCTCATAAGACCAAGCAAATGCTTCCACATAATCATGCAACATATGAACCAACCTGCTCTTGACAATGCTTTCCAAATTAGCATCGATCCTGATTTCCTTCTTATCTGACCCAGTACCCAGGTTGATAACTTCAACTAACTCTTCGTGCGATTGGATAGCTTTTTGCTCTTGTAATAGAAGTCTGGATAGTTCTCCCGGTATGTCACAATCTTCCTCGTTTTCATCTTCGACTTGGTTAATAGGACATTTAAAGTCATAGTCGGCAATAGCAGAGTCATTGGCAATAGGATCCAGAGTGGATGTGGACCTGCAAGAGTGTGTGTGTGCATGTAAGATACATGACTATTTAAAAAAAAGTATTTGAAAGAAAGGAAAGACAATGAACACAAATATTTGAATGCAAAAGAGTCCAATGTACTGAATTATCATATGATTATATGAACATAAATAAAACCCTTGATAAATGGACCAAAGTTCCCCGAGCCAGGCACATGGCTTAAAAGTCATTTTTTGAATATTAAAGACAAAATGTTCTTGAATTGAAAGAAAAGCAATAACAAGTATATTACTCCTCAATGAAGGAGATGGGCACAATGTCCTTTGCATTCCAATTCTTCAGCTCTGTTGTAGTTGGATACACCCAATCTCCAAATGCAGCTTCTTCATCAGAATCACCCATGGCGTTGACTTCATGGCTTCCAATGCGGAGAGGTGGCTTTTCAGCACGAGCACGCCTCACTTCCTTCTGAGATTTGACGGTGAAGCCAAAACCAAACTTGTCTGTTTTAAATGGGATATCAAGGAGTTACCCCCAAGTATCACAGTTTCCTTCTACAATTTCCGCACGGGCATCCTTGACTAAAACCATCTTTGGCGTGGCCTTAACAGCTTTAAACTCATCAGAAGAACATTTGGTAGCAGCAATCATTGGTGGTATAACTTCAAAGGCTTGACACGGGGTCTCAATGAATTCTCCATCCATCTCTACGTACTTGAAAGAGTTAAGGTGGCTCACCATAAACTCTTCTTCTCCACAGACGCTGACTATTCTGCCCTTGACTGGATACTTAAGTTTCTGATGGAGAGTTGAGGTTACTTCCCAAGCTTTATGGATCCACGGGCGACCTAACAGACAAGAATAGGCAGGACGAATATCCATAATGTAGAAGGTAGAGTTGTATATTTGGGAGCCCACTTTGATTGGAAGATCTACCTCCCAATGAATAGTCCTCTTTGATCCTTCAAATGCCCTTACAATGATATCGCTTGGCTTCAAGACTAAACCTTCACAGTCTAGACGGTCTAACGCCCCCCTTGGGTAATACATTCAAGGAAGAACCAGTGTTGACTAGTACATGTGCTAAGGTAGTCCCTTTGCATGCGACAAAAACATTTAAGCTTTATTGTGATTCTTCCCAAGAGGTTTTAAGTCAACATCTGAAAATCCCAAGCCATTATCAGCTGTTAGGCTAGCCACACAATTCTCAAATTGGTCTGTTGTTGTCTCATGGGGGACATGAGCCTTTTTTTGGAACTTGATTAATGTCCGAGCATGGGCATTGGAGCAAAGAAACAATCACAACATTGAAATCTTAGAAGGGGTTTTCCCCAATTGTTCTACAATTTTGAAGTCGCTTCTTTTTATGATCTTCAAAATCTCGTCCATCTCGCGAGCGGAGGGTTCTTCATCAGCTACATCCTTGGAGGGTACTTCAATCACATCAGGCTCGACAACCTTCTCCTTCCCTTTTGTATTAGTATTGGGCTTGGCAGCAGTAATGCAGATATGCGTCTTTGTAACCACTGGTGGTGAGATATTGGGTGAAAATATTCTCCCAGTTCTGGTTACTTTGCTTGAGCCAGCTATGTTATCAACATTGTCGTCTTTTTCTTCTTCGATCCACACGTCTTACTTGATACCATGATAGAACACTTCAACACCATAATTCCATGGTACCGCTTGGTTTGCAGAATAGGGAATTAGTCCGGGATTGGTAATTATTAAGGGAGCAATAATGGGTTCATTTGAAATCCTAATAGGACCTTTGGAGGTGATCCTAAGAGGCTTGTTTGAGATGGTAATAATGTAGAGGTCTTAACATTTGTTAATCAAACTCTTGGCAAGTGGAGTTTTCTCGAATAGAATTTCGTGGCTATCCACCAGGCGTTGTATGCCTTTCTTCAGCGCTTCACATCCATTGATTTGTTTTGTACAACGCACACAGTCTTTTACACAGCCAGGGAAGATCCTAGCTTTCAACAGATTCTTTTTGATGGTATTCAGCGGAGTAGTCAGTTCTTTAACAAAGGCGACAAAAATTGTATCTTCAGCATTAACACCTTTGTCATGCTTCAACATTGGAGCGGTGATTACATTCTACATTGGAGGAGGATCAAATTCAATAGTTTTGTTATCAATAAAATCTTGGATTTTGTTCTTCAAGGCCCAACACTGGTCAGTCTCGTGCCCGAGGCTGTTGGAGTGGTAAGCACACTTAGCGTTCGGATTATACTTTGGTGACGAGGTATCAGGATTAGCGGGAGGGTCGTGTAATGTCACTAAATTAGACTTGAGAAAATGTTGAAGGGCTTGAGATAGTGACATGCCTAACCTCGTAAATTACCTTCTTGGAGTTTAAAAACATTGATGATTTGCAGATGGTCTTGGAGTAGGAGTCGGATTGGAGATTCAGATGGCATTTACAGACGAATGATCATTCTTCTTGGTACATGCCCTTTCCTTGTACATAGCATTGACTTCCTTCTTTGCAGCAAAAGGTTTCTTGATAGGATTGGGAGTGGAGGTAGATGCCACATAGATCTTCCCACTTTTGATGCCACTTTCAACTCTTTCACCGGTTAAGATTAATTCGATGAAACCAGAAGAAGAGCAACCAACCAACAGATTAAAGAAAGGACCAGATAAAGTACCCATGAAAATGTAGATGTGCTCCCTATCAGTCAGGGGCAGTTGGACCCTACTGGCAAGGTCTCTCCATTTTTGCGCATATTCCTTAAATTCTTCATTCTTTCCCATGGTCATATCTTGTAATTGAACCCTCGTTGGTGCCAAGTCGGCGTTGTACTGATACTGATGGTAGAAGGCGATAGCTAAATCCTCCCAAGTATTCATATGAGAACCATCTAACTGATAAAACCATTCCAATTGCGTTCCAGCTAAGCTCTCTTGGAAAAAGTAAACCTAAAGCTTCTTATCAGTAGTGTGCGGCTATATCTTGCGCACAGAAGATTTCAAATGGAGTTTTGGACAAGAAACTCCATTGTAATTTGCAAATACTGGTATTTTGAATTTGTGGGGGATGACTACCCCAGATATCAAACCCAAATCATCAAAATCTAAACCGGGGAAGGCCTGGATTTCAACAGCTTTCAATCTGTCTTCTAACTGGTTGTATTTGATATCAGCGGGTGGATACTGCTTGTTGAAATAATCATCATCAGATACTTGATAAATGATACAATCAGGCTGAGTACTCTTGACCTCACTAACCTGGTTTTCACCCTCTTCACATGAATCTCCTCCTACTGGGATTTGACGGACTGTCTCTTGGAACCTTCTACCCATGTTGAGTAGAGCTTTCTTCTTTGGCTTCTTCTTAACAACCAACAAAGCCATCATATCTTGTTGCCCCTTTGCTAGGGCAAGTAGAGTCTCCTAAAACTGAGAATCCTGGGCTTGGAGATCCTTCACAGTTTTCTCTAGATCCATCTTGCTGAAATAAACAACATAGAGATAAGGAAACCTGTTATGCGAAAACCTGTCACGTTATGATGCATGAATATGCATATGCAAATGATTTCAAGGATTAATGAGATTTAAATTTGTATAGAGAAAAGAATGAACAAACGTTAATTTTCATTAAACAAAACAAGAAATATTACATCATGCCTCTTGGGCTTACAAAATAACTTTCTAAGATAAAAAGACTGAGTGCATCCTCTTCGGTGCGAGATAAGCGTTCACACTTTTATCTTCTTGTAGCTGCTTCGTAAGCTCCAAGACCCTCTTCTCACTAGCATAGAATTGAGCTTCAAAAGTATCTCGTTCTTCCTTAAGCTGAATCTATCCCTTTTGCAAGTCTTCGAGAGAGGTAGGCATGTCGGGATGGAGGATGGCGTATGGGATATCTCCTTCAACCACAAGCTCCACGACGACTGGTAAGATGGAAGGATAAGGCATCACAAGTTTCTGAGCACGATCTCGCACCCACTTAAGGTAAGGCTCGAGGGGAATGGAGTTCTTGTGTCCTAACGTCTTGCTATCCACCTTGTTCAACATCCTCCAGGCTCAGATAAACCTCTGACGGCAATGTTGATCGTCATTCTCGTAGTCGAATACCACTCCTTGGATAAGCATCTCGTGGGGACCATCCCTCCGAGCGTACCCGAACTGTCGTAGGGCTAAGCAGGGGTTGTAAGTGATACCTCCTCTAATGTCAAGAAAGGGGACATTAAGGAATTCTCCACAACGGTCGATGATAGTAATGTTCTCCAAGGAGCGGGAACACCAATGAATGTCTGAATGTTTGAGCGTCATCAACCTATGTGACCACCTTGAACCTTTCTCGTTCTTCAATACAGATTGGGGAAGATGCAAAATAAACCATCTTGCCAAGAGAGGAGTACAACACATAAGTATACCTCTTTTCCTCATGGTGTGAGTGTGAAGAGAATGTAGAATGTCTCCTAACAAAGTAGGTACCGGGTTGCGAGACATGAACATTTTGACGGTGTTTACATCTATGAGTTGGTTAGTGTTTGGAAACAAAACCATCCCATAGATGAGGAGAGCCACAATTTCCTCAAAAGCTTGCAAGTCCAAGGCATTCCAACAGTTTTGAGCTTTCTCAAACAAGAATTTGGCTAAGAAACCTTTGACACCACTCAGTGTTTTCCAATTAGTTGTGAAATCAGATGGTTGCAAGCGTAAGGCTTGAGCAATCTCTTCTGGTTTTGGATCTCTTTTCGTACTGTTGAAGGGTAGTTGGGAAAATTCTTCCAAAGTTGGCACAAGTTGATAATCGGGAAATGTGAAGCAATGGTGTAAAGGATCAAAGAATTGGAAGAGCACCTTCATCATATCTTCATCAGTGTTGGAGGTAACCGAGTTTAGGAGGCGACCATGTCTTTCGGTAAATGGAGAGTTCTCAGGAATTCTTGATGCTAGCTCTTTAAGTTGAGGAGGGATCCTTACAAGGTTGACTTGAATGGTTTTCCTGCGAATAGAATCCATTTCCTACAAAAAAAACAAAGATAAATTCCAAGATCCTTGAAATGGTTTGTGAATATGAGTATGATGTTATGATGTTTATGATGTTATGTACAAGTATATATATATAAACAAAACAAACAAGTCCTTAGGTTTAGGCTTGCATGGAGTCTCATAGGTAAGTACCCTCTTGAAGTTTAGTTGGCTCAAACCTGTCCTAGCAATAGTAATTGGGTTCTAAGGGAGCTCAATATCACTGGTTTGTTTCCTTGGGCATTGTTTCAGCGCAAGCCTCTTTAATGACGACCGAAATATCCCAAAAAACCAAACCTCAATGAGTGTAGTATCAAGTATCTACCAACTTCGGACTGCACCAAAGTCGGTCATCTCACTACGTCCTAATGGCCAAGTTGGTCAAATAAAGGTTCTAGAAGTTAGTTAGTGCTTCATGACATCACTCAGTGTCCCTGTATTCTCCTTGACTACTCAAGGACTACTGGTACCCACAAATATATCACACTAACATACCTATTGCTTAGACCATGTCGATATACCTCGCACAGTTTCCATAACGTATTGCTACTTACCTATAAGGTATCCCAAATCCGGGTAGAGGATTCAAGCCCAAAAAAAGAACCAAAATGTAAAGCATACAAGTCAAACAATGGAAGCAAGTAAATATGATCTAGCCCTAAGGTAACCCCACTTAAAAAAATTTCCCCAATAGAGTCGCCAATTCTGTGATACGGTGGGAGAACTGACTTGGGTGTTTTACGTTTCATCGCAAATGTTGCGGTTAGCAAGAGTCGCCACCGACTTTTCTTTTATCCAAAAGAAAAGGTGAAAAAGCACAGGAAAGACCTTTAGAGATGTTTTCTTGAGTTCGGGGGGTAGATTATGAAAAGGGAAGGTATTAGCACCCTTTTCATCCATGGTTTTCCATGGGCTCTTAGTTACTTGCTAGATCACTTGCTTTCATTTGAAAATGTGCTTTGTGTGGTTTTTGCAAGTATTTTGAAAAGGTGCCTTCGTTTAGGCAAACTTTGTAATAGTTCTCGTTCGTAAGAACGTATACAAAGTGTTGGACTTTTAAAAATGTTTTCAAGTTTTGAAAGATGTTTTTAAAAGTGTTAGTGTTTGTTTTGAAAATAAATAAGGATGTTTAATTTGAAAGTGATCAAGCGACTAGGAACTATCTACCTACTCAAAAGTCTTAGTTCATTTACTCCTTTCCTTTGATATTGCTATCTTACCATTGGTTTGGTAAGAAGCCTTATCTCTGAATGTAAAGGGACGGGCGTGGGTCATCGTATAGTCATGATAGCAATGTTGTGAGGTATCTTAGCATTTCTTTTTTAGGGACGAAGATCATTTTGAAAGGAATCATTTATAGCGTCATCGAGGGACTATGGTCTTGTATTTCGATTGTTTTTGTTAAGACATCCCACATGCATAACATGACCATTTTTTAGGCAACAAGTGGAGTTAACCTTAAGGGTGCATGTGTGAATAATGCGTTTAATTTACATGCATTTAATCTTTGATTAAGGTTATATACTTGTCGATTTTATGTCTTTCCATACAAACCCTAGTTACTAGCATTTATATTTGAAAGCGATGAATTGCGGAAATGTGAAGTCCTACGCTATTACATCGTTTAGGGGATGGGGGTACAATTTACAAATGGGGATGAAATAGTAACTTAAATATTACAACCATATCGAATAACAATGAAGGAAATATAAAAACAGTGTAAAAAGAAGGGAAAAAATGCATTTTGAACTATTATGTGTCGTCACAAGCTCCTACGTATCGACACATAACTTTCCTCGCCACTGTATTGCCAAATCAACTCAGTATGAGTCGATACATGGTGGTATGTGTCGACTCATACACTGCATGTGTTGACTCGTACGTGCTTTGTGTCGACTCATACACTTTTTTTCCTTCTGTTTTGGGCCTGTAAAGTAGTATGTATCGACTCATAAGGCTATGTGTCGACTCATACTATCATTTTTTTACTTCAACATTGTTTTGCTGCATACATGGGTTGGTGCTCAACACATAATGAAAATAATGGAAGATAAACAAAAGTTTAGCTTCAAGGACAATGGTTACTACACTTTGTCTTCAAAAAATGAGTTACTAATGATGCTTGAAATGAAGAACTAAAGTCAAGAAACTTACCTTGGAGCTGGATCTTATACTCTGAGCTTGAGTTGTTGTCTTGACTGTTCTTGACCTTGGAAAAAGAAACAGAGGTGTTGTAGAAGCTTGTTCTTGAGTTTGAACAATTTCTAGGTGATGTAGGTGGGTGTTTAGATGTTTGGACAGAGCTTATAAGATATGTAGAGTTCTAGGATTTGGATTTCAAAGCTCAAGAAATGGAAGCTTTATGAACTTTTATGGCTTTTGTGCATATGAGATTTTGAGGGTTTATCAACAAAACTTCTGGCTTTTCTCTCTATTTTTTTTCTAACCTCCTCCTCTTGCAAATGCTTCTTCTATTTATAGGCAATGGGTTTGTGCATATGAGTTGATTAGGTTTTTAAAACAACATGTTATGGTTTGGTTGGATTACAAAGATCAAACTAAGTCAAGTACTCCATAGTCCCAAGATGAAGTACCAAAGTTGCTGGTATTAAGGAGCTACTTCCCATGATTTGTGGTGGAGTATAATCAGTAAACAGCAAGGTATGGGCTCAAGACAAACTTTGTACAAAAATCTTGCTTTACAAGAATAACAATGGTGCCTTTATGCCATAAATGGAAAGAACTTTTGAACAATGGATCAAACACTTGGGTAATAGCTCAATAGTGGGTGTAAGCAATAAATTATGATGAGATTTTCAAGAAAGAAGGCCTGCAACATAATATTATGCAGAAAATCATGCCAATTGGATTATGTGTTCTTCAAAAAAATGGCTTGCAACTCAAGAATGAATGCCCAACTTCAGGCCCTTGAATATCCTAGCTCAAATATGATAAATTCATGCTCTTGAATGTTTTGGAAAACTTGAAACATCCTCTATAACTTTCATGTTATCCATTTTGACAAAATCATCTTGTAACTGTGTGAAAAAATGCCAAGAAGTTGGAACAAAATCCTGAACAAAATCTATTGAAAATTTCTCTAAGTGTTAAGTGAAAATGTCATGACTTCATGAATTTATAACTTGAGATCCAAGCATACTTAGGAGAAGTTGTGTAAAGAAATGTTGTAGATATAATGGAGATCTACAAATTTCATGTTGAAAGCTCTTTTGAATCATATTGCATCATGATGAAATAATGGCATGAAGTGATGAAATTGTCATGTATAAAAACACTTAGAAAATATCTAAGTCTTGGAAATCTTGACTTTTCAAGTTGACTTTTGACTTTCTTGACTTCTTGATGATCAAGCTTGATATTCTTGAATGTCTTGATGAAATTTGATCTTTGGAATGTAATATTTTACCAAAAAGTCAAAGTTTGACTTTCCAGTATGCAATTAACCATTTTCCCTTGTGCCAAATCCAAGCCAAAATTGATGTATCAGTGCTGCAAACATGACGTCATAGAAGATCTTGTGAGAAAATCCTTGAGAAATGAGAAGGAAAATTTTGGGGTACAACACTACCTTTTCTGAGTATTACACATTTGTTATGATCACCGTAGGATACAAAACCTTTCTGCTTCACCATAAATTCATAGAAGA
Organism: Vicia faba; assembly: GCA_948472305.1. NCBI lineage: Eukaryota > Viridiplantae > Streptophyta > Magnoliopsida > Fabales > Fabaceae > Vicia > Vicia faba. The sequence continues at coordinate 803,065,448 of OX451738.1, read as the reverse complement.
GAGATATGTCTCCTGTCATGTGTCTTGAACATCCACTATCGAGAATCCATTTTCCCGTCATAGCATCAAGGCACTCATCCTACAAAAATCAAACAAAAGTGGTAGGTACCCAATTCTCATTGGGTCCTTATGCGTGAGTTAAATAATTGTTACATTTGGTTAACCATTGGAAATTGCCTTTGTTGGATTAAAATATCCAGCGTCAACCTTAGGGATTCGAAAGGGCTTAACATCCCTTTCAGGGGCTGCACCTAGTTTACTAAGCGCCCATGGGTGGGATGTTAAGCCCTTTCGAATCCCTAAGGTTGATGCTGAATATTTTAATCCAACAATCTCCCCCTAGTGTCAGCCGGGGGGATTCGAACCCATGACCATGCTCTGATACCACGTAAACTGGATCAAGCGCTTACCACTGCGCTAAAAGAAATTGCTTTAAAGCAATTGTGTGAGAGTTAGAGGCAAGGTGATCCAGCGCTTCTAGGTCTATTACAGTTCTTAGCTGATCTTATGGAGGATTAATAGGAGACGGAGAAGGAGAATCATAAATGATAATGGGTGATGGAGGTGTGTTTGATGGAGTGGAATGGTAAGGAGATGGGATTTCTAGAATGTCATGGATTGAGAGAGGTTGACGAACCATGACAGGTTCTGTTATTCCAGGAACTGGTGTGATGGTATCATGAGCCTTTGGTTCGAGAGATGGACCGGAAGAGTGGGGGGTGTTAGAATAATATAGCAAGTGTCTGTAAGTGGAGAAATAGTCCCACATTGGATAGGAATGTGGAGACTTAAGCATATATAAGTGGGAGAACCCACTCACCCATTACCATAAGGTTTTAGGTGTATAAGTGGTGTGTCTCTCACAAAGGTGTCTACTCCTACACTATGTATCAATGCTCCTAGTATCTCCCCTCAACAAAGGCAAAAATAAATCTTCCTCGACTTCTATTCAACCATCTGAAAACAAGTGTGAAGGAAACCAGAGAAGATGAAAGAACTAAGAGGGATTGGATGCCTCTGGGTAGGCTGATATCAGATATTCTGACTGAAAACAAATTAGTAGAATATCTGACTGAAGCTCAGCAGATCAGCACTCTGGAAGCATGTGCTGGAAAACCTCTCAATGCTAAGAATCTAAAGAAGATGAAAATCATTGATAGCATTAAGAAGGATCCAACTATTGCAACCAAAGAGGTCATCACATCAAGAAGAGTTCCTCTAAAAGATTTCCCTCTGTTCTCTCAAATAGATGCTTCACCAGAAATCATTGTCAGATATCTGGAAGCATGCAAGATGGATGGGACTAATCCAGAGTTAAACATACGTGATCTGCATCAACAGGCTCCAGAAGTTATTCTCAAAAAATCCAGAAAAAGGAAAGCTGCGGGAGAAGGATCTTCTTAGAAGACACCAAAAGCTGCTAAGAAGAAAGGTAATTCTTCTTTTATTTCTGTTGTACAATCAGTGATTTTATCAACATCTGAAACACCCGCCTCTCCAAAACCAATAGAAGACCCCTAAGCACAAACCTTTGATGATTTTGATATAGAATTTGACCCTTCAGACACACTAGAAAACATTTTGAACGAACCACACTCCCCTAATGCACATCTTGAACAAAATCAGCCAGAACCTGCTCAAGTTCTTTCTGATATTGATAAATTTGATCCAGAATTTCAAGCTCCCCACATAGAAAATCCAAACTTCCAAGCTACTCACTCTGAAAATCCAAATGCTCACGCTTCCCAACCAGAAAATCCAAATATTGACTCTGATACCACCACACCAATTCCTGGAATAACAGAACCTCTCATGGTTCGAAAACCTCTCTCAATCCACGACATTCAAGAAATCCCATCTCTTTATCATTCCACTCCACCAAACACACCTCCATCACCCATTATCATTTCTGATTCTCCCTCTCCCTCTCCTATTAATCCTCTAGAAGATCACCTAAGAACTTTAATAGACTTAGAAGCGCTGAATCACCTTGACTCTAACTCTCACATAATTGCTTTAAAGCAATTTCTTTTAGCACAATGGTAAGCGCTTGATCCAGTTTACGTGGTATCAGAGCATGGTCATGGGTTCGAATCCCCCCGGATGACACTAGGGGGGGGGGAGATTGTTGGATTAAAATATTCAGCGTCAACCTTAGGGATTCGAAAGGGCTTAACATCCCACCCATGGGCGCTTACTAAGCTAGGTGCAGCCCCTGAAAATGTTCGTACTATATGGAAATAAAGTTGCACCTTGGCTACAAGCAATTGCTTTTAGCTCAGTGGTAAGTGCTTGATCCTACATCCTTTAGGAACCAAAAAGCACCTAAATTTGCATTTTTCAATAGTGTGGCCTTTTTTTTGCAACAATAGTGATAAAATAACCTATGTTGAGAATCACCTATGCTATTAGACTTCTTTTTAATCAAGTTATATTTTTTATGAGGCTTTTCAACCTTTGAACATATAATAGCACTAGTATCAATGGGATGATTCATTTTGTCTAATTTGGTTTCAAGATTAATCACTTCTTGTTGCCAAATTTGACAAGTTTCACATCCAAATTTACAAGATTGTTCATCCTCTTTTACACAGTTTGAACTATCTACAATGAGTTTCTTTAGTGCCTCAAAATTTTCATTTATTTCTTCAACCTTAGCCTCCAAATAAGTAAAAATATTTTCTTGGGAGACCAACCTTTTGTTAGCATATAAAGTTTATTTTTGTAGATTTTCAAATTGATTCTTCAAATCATTAAAAGACAACTTTGCAATATTAGAGTATTTATAATGACTAACATCCTTTTTCTTGCTTTGAAGATAATTTTACGTGAACAATAGTTTGCCTCATCATCACTCTCACTTGAGCTTTCATTTCTTGAGACATCACTATCACTATCCCAAGAAACATAGGCTTGTATAGGATTTTTATAGTAGTTTCGTTGGCTATTTCCTTTCTTCTTAGCATGAGATAGACAATCTGGTCTATAATGACCCGATTTTCCGCATTCAAAATAAATACCCTTTGAATTATCCTTTTTGTTGTCTTCATCTTTAGATGAGGAAAATTGTCTTCTAAATTTTGCAAGATTGTTATCGGAGTGTTTGACACCATTCTTCTGAATGTATCGATTATATTTCCTTACAAATAATCTCATTTCTTCATTATCTGAATTCTCTTCATTTCTAGAGTCACTATCATTTGTGAGCTCTTCCCTTGAGGACTTTGAGATTAAAGCTTTGAGAGCTTTAGATTTCAATATTTCCTCCTTAACAACCCCTTTTTCCTTTTTTTCTCTTTCTTTTTCTCGTGTTTGTTTTCATGTTTATCCAAGCAATTGAGTTCTTGCTCGTGTTCTTCTAAATTTCCAAACAAGGCGGTGAGATCGAGTGTTGCAAGATTGTTGGCTTCCTTGATCACGGTGACCTTTGGCTTCTAATTCCTAGTAAGACATCTCAACACATTATTAGTAGAAATGGCATTGGAATTAAGATTACCTAGTAAATTTAAACGATTAATAAGATACGAGAACAACTTTTGTATTTGAGCAATGGTTTTTCCTTGCTTCATGCGAAAGAGTTAAAACTCTTGATTAAGTGTATTAATTCTAGCTTGTTTGACCTTATTAGTTCCCTCATAGGTAACTTGTAGAGCATCCCACATAGCTTTAGCTGTTTGACAATGGGTAATGTGATAGAACTTATTAACACCAAGAGCAGATACAATGATGTTCTTTGCTTTCCAATCGTGTGCCCACTTCTTATTATCATTCTCATTGCATAAGTTTTACGGCTTAGGTACGGTAGCACCATCAACCTCATATGTCACAGGTGTTGGACCATTTTGAATGGCTTTCCAAACACCTTTGTCATATGAGTTGACATGAATTTCCATACAAGCTTTCCAATAACTATAATTTTCTCACGTGAAAATTGGGGCTCTTTTATAATCTCCTTTAGGTTTGTAAGCCATTTTCTAAAAGTGTCAAAGTCGGAATGAACCAGGCTTTGATACTACCTGTTAGATGATGACAACATATCTAGAGGGGGTGAATAGATACCCCTTTTAAAATTTATACAAAAATCTGATTTTTTAAAATTTGTTTTATCAAAGGTCGAGGCAAAAGCTTTTTCAGAAGTATCATCTATACAAACGTTATTAGAAACTCAGATATGCAAATCCTAACAATAAATTCAATATGGAATAAGAACAACAAATTGAATTAATATACTTGAATCACTTAACATCTTATTTAATATTGATCTCAAGTTACTAGTAAAGCTATTTCCATTGGATATATTAAAAAGAACTAGTTGAATCAATTTATCAAACACTTGGTGTGCAAGTGAAATTTCAAAAAAATTCTTTTGATTATGTTGATACACAAAACCACTTATAATCAAAAGTGATTATAAGATATATCAACACTTGATTTACAATCAAAATCATTTTAAAAAATTCTTACAACTCAAATGATAACGCAATTCTATTTGATAAATGGAGCAATGAAAATCAAATCAAGTAAAAGAAAAAAATAAAAGAGACACAAAGAATTTGTCTTCACAGATCCCCACAGTCAGCCTCGCATGTGGGTATGTCTGCGCCTAATTCCAATGGAATTAGGATAATTTTTACTATGCAAAATTATTGATACAAGATAAGTGTTTAAGAGCAACTCCACAAACCCTAAGCTTGTTATTGATTTAACCCCTTCTCCTCTTTTTATATTGAGAAAGACCAAGACACAATAGATGCAAATTGACTATCTAGATCTGGATACTCCTTTGCATTCTTTATCTCCAAAGCTTTCGCGCATCGTCAATTTCAAACTATTGCAACACGAGACTTCAATTGTAACCTGTCGTTCTCGTGCTACTTCCTTTTCATTCTTTTTCTCCAAAGGATCCCTTGCATTATTTATCGCCAAAGGACTTAACTTGGCCGCAATTACCTCTCGAACGTCTTGCACGAATACTCCCAAATCAACCATTGATCTTAGAGGATAAGCCCGATGTTTTTCCTGGATGAAAATCCCTACAAAGCTCAACCTAGTACATAATTAGACACTATCAATCCTTGTCTAGATGGCACCCTAACGGAACATCGCTACAATGTAATGTCAGCTTGTATGCATAGATTAGAGGTGGAGATGAAGAGAGAAATAGGCTAATTTTATGGTTTCACCAAGTTATGAATGATGCATGATAGAGTATTTATAGTTTTGTAACTTTTAGGGAAAGAGGGACAAATTTGGAATAAATTTTTTTTATGAAATTTGATCAAACAAACAGTATGTGTCGACGTAAGTATCATATGTGTCGACACATACATAATTTTTAAACTGTATGTGTCAAACTATAAAAGGCTATGTGTCGACTGAACCAAGTCAGAGACTATAGACTTTAAAACGATAGTAAATGTGTCGACCTAAAAAGCTTATGTGTCAACACATAAAATAAGAATTTCTCCAATTTCAGAAATGCTTCAGTATGTGTTGACCTGAGTGACTGCATGTGTCGACCTGTGACTTACAGAAGCTACATGCTTTAAAAATGAGTTGCATGTGTCAACCTGAAAAGCGGATGTGTCGACATATGCAGTAAAAAATTATGCAGAAAATTATTTTTATTGGCTTGGATCAATTTCAAAATTCTTTTTAATGATTCCTAAGACCTCTAATGCAGAGGAGTGCTACAATACATAAGGATAATGTCCAATGTTTATAAGTGAATGTTTTTCCTAGTTTTGACACCATTCAAAACATTTGACGACGAATTTTTTACTCACATACTCCCCCTTTTTTATGATGGAAAAACTTGTGACGATGCATTCTTTAATTGAAGGCTCCCCCTAACTTTGTGCTTCCCTACATCAACTCCGGTATTCTTTTCTCCCTTGGACAACATCAAAAAGAAAGATATCAAACTGTGAGAAGTAACATAGTCCCATAACAAGACTAATACAACAATCAGAGGCTATTTTGCTTAGAAGTGCAACAAACACATATCCCCATATATATGTGATGATGAAAATTTTAAATAGCGAGCAAGAAATATTACAACAAATGTAATGGGTTACATAAAGACTAAATAAGCAAGAAATGACAATAATGTTAAGTTGTTTGTGTAGCGTCACGAACAAGTAATGCTTCATAATGAGACTCCTGATGCCGCACATCCATGTGCGTAACATAGCAACAAGAATATGTCACTACTAAAACCAAAATGAAGACGATTTTCATGCCATGAAACCAAGGCAACAAGAAACATATATTGCAAATAACGTGCATACAAATATTTCAAGCACGAGTGCAAAAAAAATAAACACAAATACATGCTAGCATAATAAGAAAAAACTTATACAAATGTGAAATAATTAATACATGAAGTCATTATAAGCATATGGATCAATAAAACACAATGGTTATTAATAAAAAAAATTGTAAATGAACATTCATGGTTTTCATCATTTGAGAAAAGATCAAGAATTTTTGGAAGAAACTAGTAACATACATCAAGGCAAATATTACTTTCAAGGAGAAATTAAAATGATATTACCTCACTCTTGATTGAGATTGAAGTTGCACTCACATGATGTAAAATACTCAAACACAAAGTTAGAGGGAAAGTATAAAGTGCAAGCAATATGATAGAACTAAGCAACATTTGAGATATCGATTATCCCTAATTCCCCATGTATATTGTCAAAACTTTCGTTTGCAAGAGGTTTAGTGAAAATATCGACAAGCTTATTTTTACTACCAACATGCTCAAACACAACATCTCTCTTTTTCAACATGGTCACAAAGAAAATGGTGATGTATCTCAATATGTTTAGTGCATGAAGGTAGTACAAGATTTTTGGTTAGATTAATGGTACTAGTGTTGTCACACATGATAGGAATACGTGAAAGCTTAATATCAAAATCAAGTAGTTGTTCTTTAATCCATAAAATTTATGCACAACAACTACCAGCTGCCACGTATTCCACCTTGGCGGTTGAGAAAGCCATGAAAAATTGCTTTTTACTAGGCCAACTTACCAAGGGTTTTGAAAATATATGACAATTTCCACTAGTACTTTTCCTATTATAGCGGTAGAAATATTGAGACTAAACCATTGGATTGACTTAACTCTTACAATTCAAATAAACATAGCCACCGTGCTTTATTGTTTCCAAAGGGAATTGGAAAAGAGCAAATAAACCTAAAAAGAGGGGGGGAATCTAGGTATGGGTGTTGGTTATGAAAAGGGAAGGTATTAGCACTCTAAACATCTATGGTATTCTGTAAAAACCTCTTTGAAAATCTGTGTATTTTGGCTATAAAAGGTGTATACAAAAATAGATGGTGGAGATGAGAAAAGAAGTATTTTTTACAATTTTCCCCAGCCGTGGTTGCATACCTTTAGTGCCTACATACCACCTTCCGTGAAATAGGGAATCATGGTATTTGTGGTTCAGCTTAAAAATTTTAAAACACAAGTGTGTTGGTTAATTTTAAGAGAAGAGACATCATCATCATATCCGAGTGGTAAACATACTTACTACCCACAATCATGAGAAAGGAGAATTTGCATCATCTCAAAGTAGAGGATATAACCTAGATTTAAAATCCATCACTCAACACCCAAGTGGAAAATATCTCACCTCACTACATATTATAGAAGTATAGTAGCTCGCATCCTTACAAGAATCGACAAGAGTCTAATTTTTGAGAAAAAGGTTTTAAAGTAAAAAGTGAAAGTGGAAAAATTGTTTGAATGAGGTTAATTGACTTTTAGTATTTCAAAAGATTTCATAGTATGGTTAAGTTTGAAGGATAGAAAAACACAAGAAATGGGGGTTTGAATTGGGGTTTTCAAAAATTAAAAACAATATGACACGTTTGGTTATCCTGGCTCGTTTGAACTCAAACTACTCCAGTCCATTCGCCAAGGTGATTTTTCCTCTCTCAATTGAGGTCTTAATCCATTAATCAAAACTTGATCACAATTCACAAAGACAACTGTCAACGTCTTTTTGAGATCAAACCACAACTTTGTTTCTCAAGGAATTACAACTCACAAAGACTATCGTCAATGTCTTCTTGAGACTAAACCACAACTTGGTTTCTCAAGGAATTACAACTTTTCTAACAGAAATAATGTGTTTAACAAATGCTTCTAAAAAGCTATATCAAAACTATGATGTTTGCACAAATATTAAAGCACAATAATAAAATAGAGAATGTGATTGCTCTTGTTTGATATGCGCGTGTGATTCTCTTGAATATTTCTATTGTATGTGCTCACATTTTGATCCATCCTCATAGTCTCTTTATATATAGGAAGTGAACTGAATCATTGGAGACATAAGAAATCATCTTTGGAAGGTTGATAAAATGTTGTTAATGCACTTTCCAAAAATACAGATCTTTTCTTGCTCTAGCCGTTGTTCTTTGATTTGTAATGAATGAATTGTAACGCATAAGAACTTTTCTTCTTTGAAATCTGATCAGAATGAGAATATTAACATTGAGACTTTAGATCATCATAGTTTCTTGAGATTCATATTATCTGAACTTGGATGAGACATACACATTGAAGCTTCTCTGTACTTTCAGAATATTCACTTATCAGAGTATAGCTTGAGCTTAAGTGCCGAGTCTTAGAACTTCAGAATAGATGAATTTGTTGAGACTTCATTTGTTCTTCCAGAACTTCATTTATCAGAGTATCAGAATTTAGCTTACAACTTTGGTGCTTCAGAAGTTATAACATCAGAACTTCTTCTATTGAGCGTGTTACGTGGATTTTCTTATAAGTCTGTACATCTCGTCTAATCAGAACTTCAAAATGCAAATACTCTCATCATCTTCTATGCTCTTTTGTCCTAATTTCTTTGTATGCTCTTTTGTCCTAATTTCTTTGTATATATATATATATATATATATATATATATATATATATATATATATATATATATATATATATATATATATATATATATATATATATATATATATATATATATATATATATATATATATATATCATGTATTTGTTATCATCAAAACTATTACTAAGATGTAGAACCAAACTATGTTCTAACAATCTCCCCCTTTTTGATGATGACAAAAACTTGTATATATTGATGTACAAGTAAGAACATAAACATTAGGGTCTCCTCCCTGAGTTGAATACTCAGATAAAGAAAAAATAGATACTTCTCTGAAGATATTTGATCAGAGCTTTTGATGAAAATTCTAATAAGTCCATGTGGCAGAAGTTACTTTCAAGAGACACTTTTCCTTTTCCTGTTTGCTTTCAAAAACTTTGAAATAGAAGTTATAATATTTAAAATGTTTGAGACTTAGTCCCGACACAGTTATATTCAAAATATTTCACTTTCTCACCCTTTTTGTCATAAACAAAAAAAAAAATTAAAAACACGTAATCAAAGCAAAAAGTTATGCAATTTGAAAATAGAGGAAAATACAATGAGAAACAAAAAACAAATTGATGAAAAGAGGAAGCCATTTCTCAAAACTTAAGGTTTTAGAAGAAAATATGGGAAAATAAATTTCATAGAAAACAAATAGTGAGTGAAATATGGTGAAAAGTGATTGAGAGAGAGGTTAATAAATAATGATTAAAAATAATAAAAGATTTCTTACGAAGGATATAGCGATGATATATGAAACAATTACCAATCTGACTCGCATCTCAATGCATCAACTCAAACGTTTCAGCCCTTGAGATTGAATATGTGTTCAGTCTCAAAGAGTGGCTTAATGTATAAGTTTAGACAAATGTTGATGTGGTGAACTGCTTGCGTCTATCTTTGAAATGAAGCATTTTCAGAAAAATGTTCAGATCTTCTGGATAGTTTCTGAGACAATTTTCGTTCTCACTTCTAAAGAACTATTATTGAGATGTTCACAAAAACAAATCAAAAAGTTCTGAGGATTAAATATACAGAAACTACACTTTCATTCTAGGAATAATTCCATACTGAGGTGTTTCAGAATGAAATTGAATTTATCTTCAGTAAGGGGTTTTGTGAAAACATCAGCTCATTGATGGTCTGCGTCTATAAATTTTAAGCAAAGAATTCCTCTCTGAATATAGTCCCTAATGAAGTGATGTTTAACTTCTATATGTTTAGCCCTAGAATGTAAAATATGACTTTTAGAAAGACATATATCAGAAGTATTATCACAAAGGATACAAATGCTACTCTCATAAATATGAAAATCTTCAAGCTGACTCTTCATCCAGAGCATCTGAGTACTGCATCCAGCTGCACCTATATATTCAGCTTCAACAATTGATAGTGCAATAGTGGATTGTCTTTTGCTGGACCGTGAGATTAAGTCATCTCCTAGAAACTGGTAGTTTCCAGAAGTACTTTTTCTTTCTATTCTATCTCCAACAAAGTCAACATCACAGTACCCTATTAATTTATATTCTCTAGATTTTCTATAACAAAGACCAAGATTAGTAGTACCTTTCAGATACTTGAAATTCTCTTAACTGTTGTTAAGTGGGATTCTCTAGGATCTGATTGGAATGTGGCACAAAGACAAAAACTATATAGAATATCAGGTCTTGAAGCTATTAAATATAGAAGAGAACCAATCATACCTTTGTAGAGCTTTTGTTCTACTTTCTTACTTACCTCTTCCTTTTCTAGAATGCATGTAGGATGTGTAGGAGTTTTGGATGACTTACTTTTTGACATATCAAATTTCTTCAGAAGTTCTTTAACATACCTAATTTGATGTATGTAGGTTCCTTCTGGAGTTTGATTGATTTGAATTCCTAGGAAAAACTTGAGTTCACCCATCAAGCTCATTTCAAATTCTGCCTGCATAGTCTTAGCAAATTCTTTCCCCAAGGAGGCTTTAGTAGATCTAAAAATTATATCATCTACGTATATTTGAAAAATCAGAATTCCATTTTTAAATGATTTACATAATATAGTTGTGTCCACCTTCCCTCTAGTAAAATCATTTACTAAGAGAAAGTTATTAGTCTTTCATACCAAGCTCTGGGAACTTGTTTCAGACCATATAACGATTTTTAAGTTTATAAACATATTATGGATGTTTTCTATTTTCAAAACCAGGGGGTTGGTGCACATAAACTTCTTCATCAATGTAACCATTTAAAAAGGCATTTTTGACATTCATTTGATAAAGAGTGATGTCATTATTTACAACAAATGAAATTAAAATTCTGATAGATTCTAACCCGACGACTGGAGAAAAGGTTTCTGTATATTTTTACCCAGTCTTGCTGACTATAATCTTGTTCAATAAGTCATGATTTATTTCTAACAACTTCTCCTTGTTGACTTAGCTTGTTTCTGAAGACCCATTTTGTTCCAATGTTGTTGAAGTCATTTGGTTTAGGAACTAGATCCCATACGTCGTTTCTGGTAAATTGATTTAGTTCATCCTACATAGCAAGTATCTAATTATTGTCTAGAAGTTCTTAGTCTATGGAAGTAGGTTCGATCAGAGACACTAATCCCATGAGATACTCTTCAATATTTCTGAATGTAGATCTTGTTCTTATTGGATCATCTTTCTTTCCCAGAATCATGTTTTTAGGATTTGCTAAGCTGCTTCTGGATTGCCTTTTCTGAATGGACTCTTTATAAGTTATCTGCAAAAGATTCACCATGCTTTGACTTTTGAGAGGCAAGCTTATCATCAAATTTGACACTAGTAGATTCTTTCACAATTCGTGTTTTTATGTTGTATATTTTATAACCTTTTGAATGTTCAGAGTATACTAACATGAAACACTTTTGTGCCTTAGAATCAGACTTGTTCAGATGATCTTTGGTGTTAAATATAAAACAAGTACATCCAAATGGATGGAAATAAGAAATGTCGGGATTTCTGTTCTTCCACGGTTAATATGGAGTCTTTTCTAGAATAGGTATTATTGAGATTTTATTCTGAATATAACATGATGTGTTAGCTGCTTCTGCCCAGAAGTGCTTAACAATGTTAGTCATGTTGATCATGGTTTTGGCCATTTCTTGTAAAGTTCTATTCTTTCGTTCTACAACTCCGTTTTTTTTAGGAGTTCTAGATAAAAGAAATCATGAGAAATGCCATTTTAATTAAAAAAAACTTTTCAAAACTTTTGTTTTCGAATTCCCCGCTATGATCACTTTTGACTTTTACAATTCTAAACTCTTTTTCATTCTGAACAAGGTTACAGAAAGTAGAGAACACAGAGTGCGACTCGTCCTTGTGTCTTAAGAACTTTACCCATGTCCATTTGCTACAGTCATCTACAATCACTAATCCATACTTCTTGCCACTGATGGATGCAGTTTTCATTGGTCCAATCAGATCTATATGCAGAAGTTCTAATGGCCTAGAGGTAGAAATAACATTTTTATATTTGAAAGAGGGTTTTGAAAACTTGCCTTTTTGACATGCTTCACACAGAGCATCTGAGTTGAACTTTAAGTTAGGAAGTCCTCTGACAAGATTGAGTTTGTTAATTTGAGATATTCTTCTCATAGTAACATGCTCCAATCTTATGTGTCAGACCCATTGCTCATCATTAACAGACATAAGACATTTTACATTCTGACTCTTTAGTTCATAAAGTTTAATCTTATAAATATTGGTCTTTCTCTTACCATTAAAAAGGATTCTTCCATCTTTCTGACTAACTGCTTTACAGGAATTTATATTAAAGATTATATCATAACCATTATCACTTAATTGACTTATGGATAACATGTTATGCATTAATCTGTCTACTAACAGAACATTAGTTTTAGAGGTAAGTGTCCCGTTACCAATGGTTCCAGTGTCAATAATATTTCCTTTTTAATTCCCTCTGAATCCTACATAGCCTCTGGATTTAAGTTCCAGACATTGGAATATATGCGTTCTTCCCATCATGTGTCAAGAGCATCCAGAGTCCAGGTACCAAGACTGGTGTTTTAACTTTGTTGTTAAAGACATCTGCAACATAGATGATTTTATCCTTAGGTACCCGACCAATGGTTTTTACACAAGAATTTAGCAGTTATTTTGGTTATTGTTTCGTATAATTGATTAATTTTTTATTCCATTTTACAGCTTTGTATGCTTTAGTTTTGTAATTTTTTGTATTCAAGGTCAAAAAAATAAAATAGACGAATCAGGATAGAAAAGTGCAGGATGCGTAGATTTGGATAAAAGTTCAGGTTCGAGCAAGGAAGAAGGAGACACGGGCGCCTGTGTCATACAACATGGTCCATGTCAAGTTAGCTGATGCTTGAAGTGTTGGAGGAAAGACTGAATGCGACATGGGCGCCCGTGCCAATTTATCTGGAACCTAAACTTGAATAGCGCAAATCATAGATTCTGACACGGCTCGTGTCAGCTTAGGCGTGTGAAATTCCAATTTTGAGGTTTTCCTGTATTCTTGGATCATTAAGGGTACTGTGGATATTGGACATCATAGAGGGATGACCTGACACTACAAATACCTGATTTGGAGAAGAAAAAGGGGACTTTTTTTGGACGAATGGAGAATTTGACGATAAAAGATTGTAGTCCATGCAAGTTGTGAGAGAACGAAGACCTTTCATGAGCGGAAGCAATTGAAGATCAGAGTTCACCATTAACTTGTGTAATGTCTATCGTTATTATTATTGAAATCTCTTTGAATATTATGTGCGGCTAAACCCCTCAATGCTAGGGGGTGTCCCTGATTTGCGAATGTATTGACTATGAATTATTGATTTTAATATAGTAGTTTCCTTTCAATTTAATCATTCAAGGTTTCTAATGTTTTCCTTATCATACCAATTATGATTGATTTACGGTGAACAACCAGGTGGACCGTGATTGTTAAGGTTTTTGTACAATTAGGCTACCTAGGACTAGGGATACCCTATAGTCACCGAATTTAACCCTTAATATGATAATGGCTTGACTACATCAGATATTTCTAAGGAATTAGGATTGAGGATGGGTGGTTAAAGGTTTTCTCACTAAGGACTTAGGGGAAAATAATCTAAAGGGCCGGTAGTTGAAGGTAATGAACTTGTAGAAGAGATCAATAGTGAAGGTCATTACAGGGAAAACCACACACTTACCCCTAGCATAGTATTCACACTAGTAAAAAAAGTCATCATTTACCTTTGCATATTTTTAATTATTGTTAAATACAATAACCAAACCAAACCCCATATTAAGTTTTGTTTCATTGAACCTCGCATTAAAATTGGTCATTTTGTGCAGTCCTTAAGATCGACATTCGGGGAATTTTCCCTGTTATTACAAGAGGCAAAATAGTACACTTGTTATTTTACCGATCAAGTTTATGACACCGTTGTCGGGGACTGCCTTATCATTGAGTTTAAGTTGGGTTCACTTAAAATTTTGTTGCTCTGCAACTAAGATTTCTTTTCTGTAATTTCATTATTTCTGTTTTACTAATTTTTCCTAACCTTTGCATGCGAGGAAAGTCCTCAGTTGAATCTCCATTTGACGAAGAAATTGAAAGAAATTTTCACGCGAGGCGCATACTAGCTCGGTTAGATAGACATGAGTCAACAGGTTCTTCAGATCCTTCAGATTCAGAGTCTGAAGAGGTAAAACCAATGGTTGAAAATCCGCCACCAGAGAGACTTCTTGGGGACTATGGAGGAGAAAATGCTCCAGCAGGTCGGTTGACTATTGTGAATCAACTGGTCAATGTTGCAAACTTTCAACTGCACCCTTCAACCATCCGCCAGCTCGAGAACAGATCTTTCACCAGAAAGATCAATGAAGATGCTGTTGTACCCCAAAATTTTCCCTCTCATTTATCAAGTAATTCCTCACAAGATCTCCTTTGGTTCAAGACTGCACTAGGGTTGATTAGCTCAAGACACCTCCTTAAGCATTGATGACTGAAATTAGGCTTTGAGATTGCACAAGGATAATTGAACTTTTAATGCCACATATGATTTTCATGGATCATTATGGACCCTCAAGATGTCTCATTTCAAGTTTCAACTCTTGGATCACATTTTTGCTCAGTCAATTGATCAGTTGACCTAAAAATCAACTATATTGGGAAAAAAGTCAACAGTGGCCAATTTACAGTCAAACTTCATAATTTTGTATCCATATCAACATTATGAACTCATATATGTCATTTGATCAAGTTTGGACCATAATTCCTCAAGAAATTTGATCAGCTCATCAAAAGGGCAAAATGGTCAAAATTAGGGTTTTGATTGAGAAAAAGGCAATTTCTGATTTTTGACCTAGCAAATGGTTGATTGGTTGGAAACATGATCTCGAGGATTCAATTGCATCATTTTTAACTAATGGCATGACTCAAAACATTTCTCAAAGTCAATTAATTGATAGTTGATTTTCAGTTAACTAATCAAAAGTCAACTACATACTGAAAAGTCAAACTTTGACTTTTTGGTCAAAATCAAGTGTCAAAGATCACAATTCATAAAAACATGTAAAAAATATGAAACTTGTTCATCAAGAAATCAAAAAGTCAAGATTTCATTTCGAAAAGTCAAAGTTTCCAAACTTAGAAATTTTTCTAAGTGTTGAAAACTTCATATTTTTTCACAACTTTGAGCCAATTTTTCACCATGATTCAAAGGAAACTTTCAACATGAAATTTGTAGATCTCAATGAGATATAAAAAATTCCTTTACACAACTTCTCCTACAAATGCATGGATTTAAAGTTATGATTTTGTGAATATATGTTCATGAAACTTGGAAACTTAGTGAAATTTTGCCATAGTTTAGGCAGGATTTTAACCTAACTTCATGGCAATTTTTCACATAGTTCCAAGGGGAATTTTCAAAAGTGATTCAAAGAGGGGTTGTTTAGCACATTACAAGCTTTCTAAAATGTCAAAGAACTCCTTGAGATTATTTTTGAACAAGGAGAATCGAAGGCCAGAAGTTAGGGTATTAAGTTGTTTTGCAAGGCAAAATTTGTGATGAATAAGAATAAAAATCCATGCTAGGCTACACAATCTTTGCTTTGCAGGCCTCAAACTTGCTTGGAACTCCATAATTGATGTTTTGCACAGCTGTTAGAGGCTTTAATATAAGCATTCAATGCATTGCCCGTGCTTAATGCCATTTTCGAAAGAAAGTGCACATTGCCATTTCGGAAAAGTAGCGTTTATGCATAAAATCTGTTCTTTAGCTTTGCACTTGTTTTCTTCTGATCACACACAACCTATAATCCAAAAGAAACTTTTCTAAAGCCTCTAACAATTCAGCCCATGCTTGTACTTTGCCTTGAAACTATATTTCCACTTTTCTTCAAAATCAAGCAAGAGAGCCATAACTCTATATCTTGTACTTCTGACCCTCTCAAGTGCTAGAACCTTTTCCTTACTTATGCACAAGTTGTTTGCATCAAAACACACGATTTCAAGCCCCCAAGAACTCTCCAAAACACCCTTGCTGCATAGAATTGTCCCACTTGACAGTTTTGAGCCAAAACTCTCCATCTCTATTTCCACTCGTGCATTTTGATTCTTAACCATCTAGACACCTTACTTACATCATATATAAATGATCCAAGCCCCTGTTTCAAGACTGCAACTCCTCCATCACTATCCACCATTTCTAAAACTGAAGCTTGCAACTTGACTTGAGTTGGGAGTTTCAGCCATCCTCAAAGCAAAGTAGGAGTTGGAACACATTCAAGGAGGTCCAGGAAAGCTACAGAAATCATCAGGCCATCTCAAAGGTTTCTCAAACTCCATACACGACTCCAGATGCAAGAGGTAAGTTTTCAAACTTCTATCTCTTCATACAAGTATCATTTGATTCTGATTTGTGAAGATAAAATGTAGACACCATTGCTACGAAGCTGTACATATCCATAGTTTGAATTTATATGGCCTGAGCTTAGAGAATTTTAGAGTTGAAGTTTCTGAAATTTTTAGGTTTTAAATTAGGGCCAGGAAAATTCTCACTCATCTTGGATTTATAGCTTTAGTCATTTATATGGTTGGATTCGTGGGAAGAAATGTCACAACTTTCATGTTTGTACTTTCCATTTTTGTTGAGAGATGAAGAAGTTACAGGTACTCTGGCTGGCTGAAGGTTGAAGACAAAGTACATGCCTTGGAAACATGTTACATTATGTATTTATCATTTCATTTTAATAAACGGATGTATATCCACCTTAGTGGTAAGGCAGCATGCTGGTAACCAAGAGGGCGTGGGTTCAACACCCATTGCGCTACCCTTTTTTAATTTCTCACATTTTCTCTCTTTTGTTGTCATACAGCAGCGCTTGGGCCTCTAATTGATTGGGCCTTGCTATTTTGCTTCTACTAACCCATGCTTTCACTTTCACACACCTGGCCCAAACATTTTTATCATTTTCAATTTATTTCTTTTTCTCATTTTATTTTTATTTCTTTTTTCTTTATTATTATTATTATTAATATTATTTTTATTGTTATTAATAAAAATCCAAAAATATTTTATTTATTATTTTTACACTTATTTAGTTTATTTGTTTTATAAAACTAAAAGAACAAAAATATTTTCTTAATAAATTAATTTCTTTCTTAATAATTAATATTTAGGTTTAGGTTTAACTATTATATTATTTTATTGAAATTAAAATTAATTTAGAAATTAGGTTTCTTTTAATTAATTAATATCCATATTATTTTTATTAATTTAAAACCTTTTCATAAATAAAACCCTAAAAAATGCTTTTTTTAGTTAACTTCTTTTCTTATTTAGTTTAAAGTTAATTTTGTTTAATTTTTGTTAATCATATTTTATTAGGTCAAAACTAAACCCTTTCATAAAAAAACCAAACAAAAATCTATTTCCTTTGTACATTTATGTTCTTGAATATTTATTCATTTTTGTACAATATTCAATATGGTTGTAATAATTATTTAGATTTAATTTTATTGCAATTTCCCCATTTGTAAATTTGTACACCCCCTCCCTTAATGATGTAATAGCTTAGTATTTTTATTTTCCGCAATTTAATACTTTATATATAAATGCTAGTAAATTAGGGTTTGTATGGAAAGATAAAATCAATGCTTAGAAAACCCTAATTCAAAGACAAAACAATGCATGTAAATCAACACACTTGCATACTTTGCACCTCTAGGGTTAACTCCACTTGTTGCCTTGAGAAATAAATGGTCATAATACGCATGTAAGATGTCTTAGCAAAAACAAACAAAATACAAGATTATAGTCCCTCGATGATCTACAAATGTTGACTTACGAATGATCTTAGTCCCTTAAAGAAAATGCTAAGATATCTCACAACATTGCTATCATGGCTATACGATGGCCGATGCCCGTCCCTTTACATCCAAAGATAAGGTTACTTATCAATCCATGGTAAAATAACAATGTCAAAGGAAAGAGGAAATAAAAAAGAAAGACTTTTGAGTAGGTAGAATTCTCCTAATTGCTTGCTCAATTTCAAACCAAAACATCCTTTCTATTTTCAAAACAAACACCATCACTTTCAAAACACCTTTCAAACTTGAAACATTTGCAAAAGATCAACACTTTGTGTAAATTCATATGAAGGAGAATCATTACAAAGTTTGCCTAAATGAAGGCCCCTTTTCAAAATACTTTCAAAAACCACACAAAGCACATTTTCAAACAAAAGCAAGTGATCTAGAAAGCAAATAAGAGCCCATAGATAACTATGGATAAAAAGGGTGCTAATACCTTCCCTTTTTATAATCTACCCCCCGAACTCAAGAAAACATCTCAAAGGTCTTTCCTGTTCTTTTCAACCTTTCCTTTTGGATAAAAGAAAAGTTGGTGCCCACTCTTGCTAACCGCAACATTTGCGATCAAAAGCAAAACAACCAAGTCGGTTCTCCCACCGTGATACAGAACTGGCGACTCTGCTGGGGATCTAACTTAAAAGTGGGGTTACATTAGGGTTAGATCATCTTTACTTGCTTTCATTGTTTGACTTGTATTCTTTACATTTTGGATCCTTGTTTGGGTTACTGTTAAAAATCCTACACCCGGATTTGGGACACCTTTTAGGTAAGTAACGATAAAATGTGAGGGAACTGTGTGGGGTATATCGACACAGTTGAAATAGTAGCTACGTTGATGTGATACTTTGGTGTGTACCAGTAGCCCTTGAGTAATCAAAGAGAATACTGGGCCGCTGCGTGGTATCATAAAGCGTCAACTGACCTTAGCACCTTAATTGACCAACTTGGCTTTTAGGACGTAGTGAGATAGCCGTCTTTGGTGTAAACCCAAAGTCGGTTGATACTCGATGCTACACTCATTGAGGTTTTACCCTTGAGTTTTATTTGGTGGCAAGTCAATTGTCTATCAGAACGAGATTTGGGGGAAAGACCAGTGATATTGAGATCCCTTAGAACCCGATTACTATATTTAGGACATGTTGAGCCAACCCAACTTCAAGAGGGTATCACCTTAAAATCCATGCAAGCCTTAAACCTAAGGTCTATGTGAGATTTGTTTGTGTTTGTTATATCTGCTATATCTGATCATAATCATGACATCATAACATAGCATATCATACTAACTATTTCAAGGATTCTTAGGGTTTATTTTTGTCTTGTTTTTTAGGACATGGCCCTCACCCGCAGATTCACTATCCAAGTCAGTTTGGTAAAGGTACCTCCTCAGCTTAAGGATCTGATATCAAGAGTTCCCGAAAGCTCTCCATTCACTGAAAGACATGGTCGACTTCTCAGTTGATCACCTCAAACCCTGATGAAGAAATGTTAAAAGTGCTCTTTCAATTATTTGACCCTCTACATCACTGCTTCACTTTTCCGGATTACCAGTTAGTGCCTACCATGGAGGATTTTTCTCTGTTTTTAGGGTTTCCTATCCTTAACGAGGTACCTTTCAATGGTATGGAAAGAGACCCTAAACCTGAAGATATTTCTAAAGCTCTATCCTTACGATGGTCAGATGTAGTAGCAAATTGGGAAACCAGGAGACGTGTCAAGGGTTTTTTGGCTAAGTTCTTATTTGAGAAAGCTCATGATTGTTGGGATACCTTGGACTTACAAGCTTTTGAAGAGGTGTTAGACCTTCTAATCTATGGGTTGGTACTGTTTCCTAATCCGGACCAACTCATAGACGTGAATGCGGTTAAGGTTTTCCTGTCACAGAATCTGGTACCTACTCTGCTTGGAGATATCCTACATTCTTTGCATGCTCGCACTATAAGAGGAAAGGAACCCTTATGTGTTGCACACCTATTTTGGCTAGGTGGTTTATTTCGCACCTACCCCGATCTATCTTGAAGAATGAACAGGGTTTGAGATGGTCTCATAGGCTAATGACTCTTACACGTTCAGGCATTCATTGGTGTCCCCGATTCTCAGAGAATGTTATCATCATTGATCATCGTGGAGAATTCCCTAATGTCCCTCTTTTAGGAATTAGTGGAGGAATCACTTACAATCCTTGTTTGGCACTGTGAAAATTTGGATATGCGAGAAGGGATGGTCCTCATGATACACTTATTCAAGGATTCGTCTTTGACTACGAGAATGATGCTCAGGATCACCGCAAAAGGTTCATGCAAGCTTGGGGCATGGTACATAGATTTGATAGCAAGACACTGGTTCACAAGAATTCCATCCCTCTTGAGCCTTATCTCAAATGGGTATGAGCCCGTGCTCAAAGTCTTATGACGCCTTATCCCTCCATTCTCCCAGTTATCATAGAGCCTGTTGTGGAAGGAGATGTCCCATACACTATACTTCATCCTAACATGCCCACCTCTCTCGAAGACTTGTAAAGGGATTGGATACAGCTTAAGGAAGAGCGAGACACTTTCGTAGCCTAATTCTACGCCAACGAGAAGAAAGTTCTGGAACTCACCAAGCAGCTTCATGAAGAGCGGAGTCTGAACGCCTACATCGCACCAAAGAGGATGCGCTCAACTTTTTGGTCTTAGAGTTTTGTACTTTTATTTCTTTCATTGTAAGCCCAAAGAGGCATGATGTACTCAAACTTTGATTTATTAATATAACGTGTGTTCCTTTTTATCTAAAGCAAATTTAAATCTCTAATTTCCTTGAAATCATTTGTATATGCATCTTCATTCATCATAACATAAACAAGTTTCTTACAAACAGGTCTCCTTATCTTTCTATTGTTTATTTCAGTGAGATGGATATTAAACAGACAATAAAAGATCTCCAGGCGCAGAACGCTCAGTTTCAACAAATGTTCTTGACTCTGGAAAAAGGACAAGATGAATTGAAAACCCTGCTGGTCAAAGAAAAGAAGAATAAAGCGAAGAAATCAACCGGTGTTTTGAATCTAGGAAGAAGGTTTAGAGGACCAGCCAGACGGACTCTAGACTTCGCAACATCGTCATGTGAAAAGGATAATAAAGAAGGGAAAGACAAGGAGGTGACTGACCATCCAGATTCTGAAGAGGAAGAAGAGGTTGATTACTCTGAAGAGCAGTATCCTCCAGCTGACGACAAATACAAACAGTTGGAAGATGCTTAAATGCTATGGAGATCCAGAAAGTACCCGAGTTGGATTTTGAGGAGCTAGGACTTGTCTCAAGGGTTGTCATACCACAGAAATTCAAGGTCCCAACTTTCGCTAAATATGACGGTGTCTCTTGTCCAAAGTTGCATTTGAGATCATACGTCAGGAAAATTCAACCCCATACTGCCGATAGAGACCTATGGGTGCATTTCTTCCAAGAAAGCTTGTCGGGAATGCAACTAGATTGGTTCTATCAACTAGAGAGGGCCAATATCCATAATTGGGAAGACTTGGATGTCGCCTTTTACAAACAATACCAATATAATGCTGACTTAGCTCCAACATGGACACAGTTGCAAGGCATGTCTATGGGTACAGGTGAAGGTTTCAAGACCTATGCTCAAAACTGGCGGGATCTCGCGAGAAGGTTTCAACCCCCTCTATTTGACAGAATTGGTGGATATGTTCTTGGGCATGCTATCTGGTCCATTCTTCAAACACTTGATCGGAAGCTCCTCGGCTGGATTTACCGAACTAATCATGACCGGTGAACGGGTAGAAGCGGGTGTAAAAAGTGGAAAAATTCAAAGAGATGCATCCTCGAGCGCGATAAAGAAGCCCTTTATCAGAAAGAAGGAGGTCAGTGTTGCATATGACCATAGGAATCTGGATAGAACTGAACGCCGTCCAGCGGTAGGGGCTGTCATGATCTATAAGCCTGCACCTACTCAACAAAGGAACAACCAGCCTAGAACAGAAAGGTCGGTAAGACAGTTTACCCAGATAAATATGACATTGTCTCAAGTCTTAGGACTTTTGTTGAAATCTAATCTGGTGAACTTGCGGGAAGCTCTGAAAAATCCCAATACTGCCTCTCCCTGTTATAACCCAAATGCTCGTTATGCTTACCATTCAGAAAGTCCAGGTCATGATTCCAACTACTGATGGGCTTTGAAAAACAAGGTGCAATACCTTCTCGAGGAAGAGGAAATTGAATTTGACGCTCCTGAGATCCCAAATGTTATCACTACTCCTATGCCCAAGCACGACCGTGGTATTAACGTTGTTGAAGATGATGTGTTTCTTGCTGTTGTTGATGAACTTGTTACTCCTCTCCCAATGGTCAAAAGGAACCTGTTGAAGGCCAGTTTATTTTCGGGATGTGGCGAAGGCTGCCACCTCTATTTCCTACCAACTAGTTGTCATTTATTGAAGGCAGGTGTCCAGCGCCTAATGGATGACAAAGAAATTTTGTTTGAAAAGACTCTCGTTCCAATCATTGCTTACAAGGATGTTTCAATAGTAACCATTTCCGCCAATCCTCCCAGGGTCTCCACCAAAAGACCGGTTAGGATTACATCTGTTCCGAAGGTGACTCCGCTGATAATTACTATGCCAGGGCCGATCCGTACTCCTCAGACAAAAATGTCCCCTGGAACTATGGGGGTGACGTCTACTACCACGGTGTTAAGTAAGATTGGTTGGCTGATGAAGACTCGGTTTTTGAGAGGGCTGACCCCGACATCGGCAACATTGTGGGAACCAGTAAAATAACTAGAAGTGGAAGAGTGTTCTCCCCTGAGATTGCTCCTCCGAAAACTATTACTGGTCCTGTGATCATTCCTGCTTTTGTTCCTACTGATACTACTACTACAGTTCCTGTGGTTACCCCTGTTGATACCCCTATCGTCGAGTCGACCAAGACTCGGGGCAAAGGCATTTTGGTTGAACCTTTCCGGATGAAGGCACAATCAGTATCTATCCCAGAGGCTTCCAAGAAGGAAATGGAGAAATTTTGAAAATTATATAGAGAAGAGACTACAATGTAGTTGAACAGCTAGGGCAGACCCCTTCAAAGATTTCTATGCTAACTTTACTGTTATGCTCCAAAGCTCATGCGAAGGCCTTGGTGAAATTTCTTAAAACTGCCCATGTGCCACAGGAAACCTCTGCTGACCAATTCGAAGATTGTGTGGCCAGTTTGACAACTGATAATGGTTTGGGCTTTTCTGATGCTAATCTGACACCTAGAGGGAGGAAACACAATGGGGCATTGCATGTCTCTATTGAATGCAGGGTGTGATACGGTGGCAGAACCGACTGTTTGACACTGGTTTGCGTTTTGCATTTTTTGTTCGCAAAATATCGTGGTAAGAAAGAGTCGCCACCAACTTTTATTTCATCCAATCGAAAAGGAAAAAAGTACAGAAAAAATCCTTTTTCAAGATATTCTGAGTACGGGTGGTAGATTATAGAAAGGGAAGGTGTTAGCACCCTTTCTATCCATGGTTTTCCTTGGGCTCTTAGGTACTTGCTCATATTTTTAAATTTCTTGTGTATGTGCTTGGTTTTGAAAATGTTTCACTTCGTGATAACCCTTGTATCAGTCCTCAAAGGTGTGACGAAGTTGTTTTGAAAATTTGTTTGAAAAGTGTGAGTGTGCAAAGTTTTGATTTGAGCAAGTACCTACTAGCATCTACTTATTGGAAAAAAGATCGTTTCTATTCTCGTTTCCTTTAGACAGCACTATCCTACTATTGAGAAATAGGTAGCACCGTCGTTGGAATTGTAAGGGTCAATTCGAAAGGGACGTACGATCACTAAAGCAATATTAGGACAAATTAGTAATAACCCTAGAGTCTTAAGATCATATTCGAGGCAACATTTCTGAGGCAACATTTGAATGGGACGTTTGATCTACGCTATTAAAATGCGGGAATTAAAATGCGAGAAGGTAAATCTAAGCTATTACAAGGCTTCGGGGAGGGGGATTAATTACATAGCCAAAAAAACCCGGGGAAAAGCGATAAGTAAAAAAGTCATAGATTATCATATTAGGACAATGGTGAGCATTTGAGTCCTTTGTGGTTCAAACATCTTGATGCAAAATGAAACCCTAATTTGAGGTAGAATGCCTTAGAAGAGAGTTTGTCTGGTCAACTTTGAACTTCCTTGAGCAATTTGGGGACCTCACTTGCCATGTGTTGAGAAATATGGGAGGGAAAATTTTGGGGTACAACAGCTGCCCCTGTTCAATCTTCTTAGACCTGAGGATGTAGATAGGCTCGTTTGCCTTTCGTGATCTAAGGGTGGAAGATGATTGAACACTAGAGTGCCCAGAAATTTACACTCGCATGAAGTGACACTTGATTTGTGATATCGGGAATGGGCTTACAGATGCCATTTGGAGGTTGCAAGAGAATTGTCAGAGATGGGCTTAAAGATGCCACCTAGAGGTGTCTATCACACAAGAGATTCCTTTGCGAGAACTTGTATCCCTGTTGTTCGAGGAGGACTCTGCTGGGGAATAATTGGTCTCTGTCTTGAGAGAAATAGAGTTTTAGGAGCTTCAGTTGTCCGTTACTCTACTGGGGAATAATTTTGGTTTTGGAAGCGGAAGTGAACTGCGTATCTGGTCAGGGTATATGCTACACCGCGACTTACTGGGTAAATGCGAAACCAATCGTGTTTGATCGGGTCCCGGTCTTACAGTGTTGTGGACTACTGTTTGGGGATACGGGAGGAAGAACCTAGATAGTAAGGTTATGAGAAGGAACCTGGATAGTAGGGTTACTTCGATATGAAAGCCTAGATAGTAGGGCTGTGAGAAGGAACCTGGATAGTAGGGTTACTTCGAAATGAAAGCCTGAATAGTAGGGCTATGAGAAGGAACCTGGATAGTAGGGTTACTTCGAAATGAAATCCTGGATAGTAGGGCTGTGAGAAGGAACCTGGATAGTAGGGTTACCTCGAAATGAAAGCCTGGATAGTAGGGCTGTGAGAAGGAACCTGGATAGTAGGGTTACTTCGAAATGAAAGCCTGGATACTATGGCTGCAAGAAGGAACCTGGATAGTAGGGTTACTTCGATATGAAAGCCTGGATAGTAGGGCTGTGAGAAGGAACCTGGATAGTAGGGTTACTTTGAAATGAAAGCCTGGATAGTAGGGCTGTGAGAAGGAACCTGGATATTAGGGTTACTTTGATATGAAAGCCTGGATAGTAGGGCTGCCAGAAGCAACTTGGATAGTAGGGTTACTTCTAAATGAAAGCATGGATAGTAGGGCTGTGAGAAGGAACCTGGATAGTAGGGTTACTTCGATATGAAATCCTGGATAGTAGGGTTGTGAGAAGGAACCTGGATAGTAGGGTTACTTTGAAATGAAAGCATAGATAGTAGGGCTGCGATAAGGAACCTGGATAGTAGGGTTACTTCAATATGAAAGCTTGGATAGTAGGGCTGCGAGAAGGAACCTGGATAGTAGGGTTACTTCGAAATGAAAGCCTGGATAGTAGGGATGTGAGAAGGAACTTGGATATTAGGGTTACTTCGATGTGAAAGTCTGGATAGTAGGGCTGTGAGAAGGAACCTGAATGGTAGGGTTACTTCAATATGAAAGCCTGGATAGTAGGGCTGTGAGAAGGAACCTAGATAGTAGGGTTACTTCGATATTAAAGCCTGGATAGTAGGAATGTGAGAAGGAACCTGGATGGTAGGGTTACTTCGATATGAAAGCCTGGATAGTGGGGCTCGAGAAGGAACCTGGATGGTAGGATTACTTCGATATGAAAGCCTGGATAGTAGGGCTGTGAGAAGGAACCTGGATGGTAGGGTTACTTTGATATGAAAGCCTAGATAGTGGGGCTCGAGAAGGAACCTGGATAGTAGGGTTACTTCGATATGAAAGCCTGGATAGTAGGGCTGTGAGAAGGAACCTGGATAGTAGGGCTTGGGAAGGAACCTGGATAGTAGGGTTACTTTGATATGAAAGCCTGGATAGTAGGGATGTGAGAAGGAACCTGGATGGTAGGGTTACTTCGATATGAGAGCCTGGATAGTAGGGCTGTAAGAAGGAACCTGGATAGTAGGGTTACTTCGATATGAATTTGGGTGAAACTGCAGAGGGAACCTGTGTAAGGTTGCTTTTGTTGCACCGATGATTACTCTATTTAGCTTTGAGTGTTGATCATGGACCTGTTGGAAGTTAGTGATAATAACTGTCTTTCCTGAAAGAAATATAGGGTTAGTTATGTGCGATTCATGAGATGCATTGTATAATGATGTTCTCAAAATAAATGAGACTATGTTATATGTAATGTATTCACATGTCATGATGTATGTACATGAAATGCTGTCATAATAATCTGAGTCCAGGAAAATAAATCCCTTAATGCTGTTTGGAGGATATGAGAAATGGTATTCTTGACTGCTTGTAAACAACCATAACTCCTCTGCTTCTGTTGAGGGATGGTGAACAAAGATGACTGTGTTATAGATTTGCCCCTTATTTACGGATGATCTGCCGAGGAGACCCTGTCTGAGGATAATTTTGCGGGGAATGACTCTGTTGGAGAGGAGATACTCCATTGATAGATCTGCTGATTTAGAGAAATAAACTCCACTGGGGATGAATTTCCATTGCTGGTGATAATGAATTATGTTGGAGATTGCATTTCTTCTTGTGAGATAAATAAACTCTGCTTGGGAAAAAAATTATATGAACCGCTTGCGATTATAAAATTCGGCTGGGGAATATAGACGTCGGCTCTCCGAAAGAGCTTGGTTGGGGAAAGTAACTCCTATTTGGGGAAGCAGAGATAAAAACTTTGGTTGCTTCTACTCTGTGGGGAGTGGAGATGTTACTGGGACGCATGCTGAGAATATGACAATGACTTTGCATCAAGACTTTTCTGCTCCTGTACTTTCTGGAGAAAGTGCTTGCGGAGGCCTTCTGGATTGAGTGTCATCCCAACTTATGAGGTGCTTGGTAACTGCCGATCGGAATGATAAGTCTTCTACTAATAGGCAAGTGACAAGATAACGGGACATAGTCGTACGCTTTAATCCCTAACTTTTGCCTGGACTGTCTTTTCAAATTTTCAGCCCACCGGGATACCCT
This sequence comes from Vicia faba, assembly GCA_948472305.1. Taxonomy (NCBI): domain Eukaryota; kingdom Viridiplantae; phylum Streptophyta; class Magnoliopsida; order Fabales; family Fabaceae; genus Vicia; species Vicia faba. Next base: position 803,038,054 of record OX451738.1, on the reverse strand, counting down.
TTCTTGCCCAAGCCGCCTTTTCAGGTTTTCGACTTGCCGGGTGTACAGATCTTTTTTATTTTTATCCCTAATTTTTTTCCAGAACCCTTTTTGTTCGTCGGGATGCCCTTATTTTTGCCTAGGCCAGTCAACCTAGCGGGTCTTTGTTCATGAGCAGTATTTTCTGACTATCTCCACACTCTCAGGGTGTAGGAAGTTGTCCCTGTCGATAGTGTTGTGTTGCCACACTACCAGAAAATGTTTGTTTGGTCTACAGGATTCGTTGCTGGAATTCATGTCCAGTGCCCCAAGTGATTCAGATGGAGATTTGTCCCTGGCTACTTGGCATCTTTAAAAGATTCCTTGAATCTTGACTTGACTGCTCCAGATGATGGACAATGATCCTGCTGTGCCCCTTGGTTGGAAGTGTTTTTCCATTTGAGGTGATCCTTTTCATTGAGAAGGTTTTTGTCCATCGAATATCCGTCGTGTGAATTTATCTGCTGTTGAACAAATAGTCATATGCAAACAATGGTATTTTAAGAATGCAAAGCTTATGTCTGTCTTGAAATTTTTGAAAATGTGTTTTTCAGTAAAACAAGCAAATTTTGTAAAATGTGATGTCAACTCAGGATTTACAGCAAGTCCTACAGGAGTCAGGATACCTTTTATAACAGTATGCTTTCGAACTAACCCATGCTTCAGCTAGGACTTTTAAGGGTTATAACGTGGCTTGGTTCACGGTTTAAGAAACAAAGGATAAAGGCTCAAATTTTATTTGTACCCACCCGTTCTTCGTGATGTTCTTCGATCCTAAACTCTGCTAATTATGAATTTAGATCCCGTTTGAGTCTTTGCTCTGATATTCCAGTGATGGCTCGGATACTGACAATTTATTTTGAATAGGAAGACATTTCTTTTTTGTTAAGGGTTTATAGGACCTCTTTATTTTTGATTTTATTATCCCTGTCTTTTGTCTGAACTGTTTCTTTTGTGATTACAGTCAGCGGGATGCCCCAATTTTTCTATTAAGTCTCCTTCATAGATTTTGAATTAATGGGCTTTTATTTCGAGAGATAATGACTACCTGTCTTGACAATTATACGGAACCATCACCGTCTTTTGTTTTAGAAGGACGTCTTTGATGCCATTTATGTATGAAGTAGAATATTGCAACTGAATGCATATCTAAATTAACTGAGAAACTACCCTGCTCCATGTTATGATTAAGGGTTTTAATTTGTATGAAAAGAAAACTCCTACTTCTTTGGCTCGAAGGGGTTGACTAGGGATTATCTTTCTTATAACTCCACTGTTTAGGATTTGAAACAACGCATGTACATCGTCAGCAGGGTTTGTTCGAAAGCATAATGTAGAGATTGTGGTATCATTTTCGTCATCCTCCCTCTAAAGGATCAGAGCTTTTGTTCGAGAGTTGAATATCACAAAAAGGAAAGCAATTTAAATATAGTAATTACGAATGGATTGATTCAAAATAGACATATGCAATGCATTGATAAAGTAACAAAGTTTGACATGAATAAATGTTCGATCAATCAAAAGAAAATTACAAATGGAAAATTCTAATGAATAAAAGGCCCTCTTGTTAATGGTGGGTCTTGGAGGATTTACATAAACATTCCAGTTTACCTCTTGTGTGAATTCCAATGCTCCTTCATCAATCAAGTCTTGAATTTTGTATTTCAACCTCCAACAGTCGCCAGTATCATGCCCCGGACTGTTGGAGTGATATGCACACCTTGCATCAGGATTGTAATTAGGTGAAGAAGTCTTGGGATTCAGATGAGGTCCTATCAAAGTAACCAGATTCATCCTCAACATGTGTTGTAAAGCTTGAGACAGCGGCATGTGGAGTTTGGTAAACTACCTCTTGGGTGTCTCTAGATTACTCTGATTAACCCGTTGTTTTTGGCGAGGTTGTTGTTGGACCCGTGACATAGTAGCAATTTGGAAAGGTCCACTCTTCACCAAACCAAACTCTTGTCTTCTTGGAGGTTAATCAATGACTTGGTCCCCGGCCTCGTCTGTTTGCTTCATACTGTTGCATCCGTCTTGAGAAGTTGGTTGATGATGGATTTCAACTCTTCTTGTCTTCGGGCTAGGCCTTGGATAAGAGCCATCTGGCCCAACATTTGGGTTATCATTGCACCTACCTCAGCTTGAAGTTGATCCATCCGTTCGTCCTTATTGTCTTCATGACTTTTCTTTACCAAGTTCCCAACGATGAGTGTTTTCAACTCTTCCTGCCCCTTAGATAGGTTTAGGAATATTTCCCTGAACTGAGCTTCTTGAGCTTGAAGATCTTTGTTGTCTTGTTTGAGAGTCATTGCTGAAATAAACAGCGAGAACATGAGAGACCTATACTGGAAGACCTGTTATGCAATGATATGTATGATATATGCATGCTATGTTTTCAAGGATCTCGCAGGGTAAACAAGAAAATGTCAGAAGTTGAATTTTGCAGTTTTGATTGAAGAACTTTGTATCGTTGAGAGTCCTTCTACGAGAGTCAATCTCACCATATCGAGTGGGTCATAGCCACTGACTCAAGTTATCGTGTTTTGATCTCTAGACGGAATTAGCTAGAGGAAAATAAATCCCCTTGCCCCTTGCTAGACATCTGTTTTACCATAACCTGTACAACAAACCCTTGAGATCCTTAAAATTGTTAAGGAAATGTTAAGGCACGATGTTATGATGTGGATGTTATGCGTTTAAGCGAAAGTGTGAGGTGATGTAAGCAAGTAAACCCGACAAGAAATCCAAGTTATTGGATAGGGACTGTAAACAAAACCTGCAAGGAACTCATGTTGTCAGATAATAAAACTGTGCAAGTAGTTCAAGTTGAAAGCACACAAGTCACACAAACATCCTTAGGTTCAGGCTTGCATGGGTTTTAAGATAGTACCCTCTTGAAGTTTAGTTGGTTTCAAACATGTCCTAGAAAAATTAACCGGGTTCTAGAGGATCTCAATATCATTGACCATCCTCCATCGGTCATGGTTTCAGCTCACGCAATCTTTTCTTGTGGCTGAAATATCCGAGAGTATGATCTCAATGAGTGTAGCATCGAGTATCAACCAGTTCTCAGCTCTACACCGAGGTCGGCTATCTCGCTACTTTCTAATGGCCAAGTTGGGCAATTAAAGGTTCTAAGGTCAGTTGATGCTTACCAACACCATGTAGCGGCCCCAGATTCTCCTCGTTTCTCCACAAGGGATACCGGTACCAACCAAAGTGCCACATCAACGTAGCTACTACTTCAACCGTATCAGTCTATGTCGTACAGTTCCCTCACAGTCTATTGCTACTTACCTAAAAGGTATTCCCCAGATCCTGGTGTAGGATCTATAGTAACCCCAAACAAAACCCTCAAAAATAAAGCAAACAAAGCAATCAAGAGAAGAAATTATGATGACCTAGATCCTAAGGTATACCCCACTTATACATCCCCAGTAGAGTCTCCAGTTCTGTGATACGGTGGCAGAACCGATTGTTTGACGCTGGTTTGCGTTTTGTGTTTGCAAAATGTCACGGTAAGCAAGAGTCGCCACCGACTTTTATTTCATCCAATCGAAAGGAAAAAAGTACAGAAAAAAATCCTTTTTCGAGATATTCTGAGTACGGGGGGTAGATTATAGAAAGGGAAGGTGTTAGCACCCTTTCTATCCATGGTTTTCCATGGGCTCTTAGGTACCTGCTCATCTTTTTAAATTACTTCTGTATGTGCTTGGTTTTGAAAAATTTTCACTTCGTGATAACCCTTGTATCAGTCCTCAAATGTGTGATGAATTTGTTTTGAAAATTTGTTTGAAAAGTGTGAGTGTGCAAAGTTTTGATTTGAGCAAGTACCTACTAGAATCTACTTACTCGAAAAAAGATCGTTTCTATTCTCGTTTCCTTTAGAAAGTGCTATCCTACTAATGAGAAATAGGTAGCACCGTCGTTGGAATTGTAAGGGTCAATTCGAAAGGGACGTACGATCACTAAAGCAATATTAGGACAAATTAGTAATAACCCTAGAGTCTTAAGATCATATTTGAGGCAACATTTCCGAGGCAACATTCTAATGGGACGTTTGATATTTTTCAGACAGGAGAGCAACCACTAAGACATCCTATACTTAATGATCATTTACCGAATGCAACCGAAGTGAGGGTATACCCTAAGAGTGATATGTGCGAGTGATTTTGTTTCAGTTATTTATCTTTGCACATTAGGGTTTTCTAACCGTATTAATTTGTCATGCATTCTTGTCATACAATCCTATTAGCATACATCTAAACAGTTAAATATTTGCGGGACTTAAAATGCGAGAAAGTAAATCTACACTATTACAAGGCTTCGGGGATGGGGATTAATTACATAGCCAAAAAAACCCGGGGAAAAGCGATAAGTAAAAATTCCTAGATTAAACTATTACAAACCATGAACAGCTACAACAATATTGTCAAAATAAATAATAAGCGCGCGATGAATCAAATGCGGAACGACTACGGTTTTGACCCTTGACTAAACCTATTTGCGATGGACTAAAAAAATGTTTTTTATCATGTTTTATGATTTAAAAAAATAATGACATATTTAAATTGAAAAGAAAATCCTAAACTCTAGTTGATTTTAAATTAAGGAAAATACTTTAATGTATTCTAAAACCTATTTTTTGTATTTTTATTTTATTTGAGAAAGAAAGAAAAATTAAATCAAGAATTAAACTAATTTTCTAATTGAATTTTAATTATGGAAGAAATTAAAGTTGCCCTAAATTAATTAAACTAATTAATTAGAACAAACATTTGTTAAGAGAAATAAATCTATTTTGTCATCTTGATTGGTTGATTTAAAATAAAATAATTTTTGTGTTGATAAAAAAAACAAAACAATTAAAGAAAATGAATTAAAGAAAAATAGAAAATTAACCAAATGAGCCTGCTTCCAGCAGATCTGGTTCTGGCTGATGGATCCAGAAAAAGGTGACCCTCAGAAGATGGGGGCACTGGATCTGATCCTGGCTAGTGGATCCAGCAGATGATGACCCTCAGAAGATGGGGGCACTGGATCTGATCCTGGCTGGTGGATCCAGCAAATGCTGAACTTCAGGAGGTGCACGTGCTGGATCTGGTTCTAATTGAGATCCAGAAGATGATGGCCCTCAGAAGATGCACGTGCTGGATCTGGTAAAAACAAAGGAGAAAATGACAAAAGCTCACGCCTGGAATCAAACCTAGAATCCTGAGCTTCTGACTTCCTTCTTCTGGCCAACTGCGCTGGATGTTAACTTGTTAACATAATGAAAACAAACAATATATCAGAACAAACAAGTTTTTAGCCAGAAACGCGCCAGAATTTAAACTAGCCAGTCAGGTTGTGACACGCCATAGTCTTCTTCCTTGGAACTATCGCTTTAAGTTCTGATTCTTTACCCACAGACACAAGTCTGTTGCTGAAACCTGCGACATTCAAGAATCAAGTATATGCAATATAAATTCAATTAGGAACCATGGATCAACTGGGTTTGAAATTCTGATCGTCATGACACCTATTATCAGGCCTAATTCTTCTTAAAACCCAAAACCCCAAATTGGAACGCGAAAAACTAACAGTGGAAGAAGCTTGTACCTGCACTATGAATTAAATCAAACTATCCAGAAACATTGCAAACATGATAATGAACACAAATATGTAATTTAAACATGCTGAATATGCAATAATTATATTAATTGAATTTGAATAATTATGCAAACCATGTGAATGATAGAAGGAGATTCTGAATGTTCTGATGCCTGCAAACGATTGGGAATGCTTCCTGAAACACCAAGGAATTGATTTCTGGCCTTGAATTGCTATCAAAGGTCCTCTATTCTAAAATCAGAACTTCACTTTTTGTCAATATTTTTGAGTTTTTTTTCTTACAGTCTCACGCCTCCAGTCTCCTTCTTTTGATCTGCCCAGCTTTCTTATATAACCTAGAGTGAATTAGGTTAACAAACTTGGATTAAATCTTTGCATTTATCCAAGATTTGATTTTATTTTCAATGTATATGATATCTTTCTATTTTCATGCCAATCATGCCTTTCTTGTACAAATTGCCATTGATATGTTTTGATTCTGATACGCCAGCACTATGAGCTCGTGATTCTGTTCACAAATCCAAACAAAACAAATATTTGCTATCATTAACAATTATTTGATTTAATTCAATTTTTAATAAATAAAAAATCAAAATAAAATAAATAATGAAGCAAATAATATGTGAATGCACATTTGGGTCGTGGACCACATTATAAGTGAAGTGAAAGCATAAAAAGTTGGGCCCATTTAGCAAAAAAAATGCAAATTTGAGCACATTTGACTTTTTGGCAATCTTGCAAGAAAGGTCAACTTGGCCAATGCATAACTCTCTCAAATTTGACCCTAGAGATGTGTTCTTGGACTTTTTAGAAAGCTTAGGATGTCCTATAAGCAACCCTTTTGGTATCATCTCAATTGGGTCCTACATGTTCATGTATGAAGCTTTGACCCAAAAGGTGTTTTTGTTGACTTTTCAAAATGACCTATAATGTCAAAATTCATATCTTTTTGTGAGTGCATATTCTGAACTTCGGAGCTGAAGATGAATTGTAGGGAATCGCATTCTCTTCAAAATGAGATTTGAAGGGGTCATTTCTGATAAAGTATGAGAAAGTTATGCTTGGTCAAATTTGAGTTGACTTTTCCTACAAAACCCTAATTTAGCAACTTTTGGGTTTTGATGAATTGTGAGCAATCCTTGAGGAATAATGATAAACCCTTAATCAAATTATGAAAAATACTTCAAAATGAGGATGATGACAAAAAATCTTGAAGTTTGACTGTATGTGGGCCACAGTTGACTTTTGACCTAACATAGTCGATTTTCAGGCCTTTGAGCAATTGACTGAGCAAATTTCTCCTGCAAGGCTTGAAAATTGACATGGATGATCTTGAGAACATATTAGGACAATGGTGAGCATTTGAGTCCTTTGTGGTTCAAACATCTTGATGCAAAATGAAACCATAATTTGAGGTAGACTGCCTTAGGAGAGAGTTTGTTTGGTTAACTTTGAACTTCCTTGAGCAATTTGGGGACCTCACTTTCCATGTGTTGAGAAATATGGGAGGGAAAATTTTGGGGTACAACACAGGGGAACTACTTTGGACCATGTCCTAGTAGATATTGGTTCATCTTTGAATGTGTTGCCTAAGAAGGCTCTGGATAGACTAGACTGTGAAGGTTTGACCTTAAAACCCAGCAACATAGTGGTAAGGGCCTTCGACGGTTCGAAGAGAATGGTGAATGGGGAGGTGGACATCCCCATTAAAGTTGGAACTCAGACCTTTAATTCAACTTTCTATGTAATGGATATTCGCCCTTCCTATTCTTGTTTATTGGGCCGACCTTGTATTCATAACACTGGTGTCATCACCTCTACATTACATCAGATGTTAAAATACCCAATCAAGGGGAAAATCATCATTGTCCATGGAGAGGAGGAATATATGGTCAATCACTTGAACTCCTTCAGATATGTGGAAATGGATGGTGAATTCATCGTAACTCCGTGTCAGTATTTCAAGGAAGTCCTACAAACAGTTGCAGTAACCAAGACTGTTTCCAAAGTTCCGAAGATTACCAGACCTCCCCTAAAGATGACTTCTCTGAAATATGCCAAGGAAGTAGTCGAAGAAGGTGGGTGTACCATTTGGGGCCAACTCCCAGATATTCCCTACAAGTCTGACAAATTTGGTTTGGGTTTTACTTCAGGAGCCCAAAAAGCTTTTCGTCGTGCTCATGCCGGGGGACCACCTTTACAGATCAGCAATCATGGAGTCAACACAGTGGAGGATAGTGATGACAGTTGTGACCTGGAAGAATGGATTTTTCCAACTATCAGCGGAGGACTCAACAACTGGAAAGCCAAAGAATTTGTCCCTATTACTTTTATCCAACATTAATTGTCTTTAAATTTTTTCCGGACTTGTAATATTCAAATAATTTAGACTTTTAAAACCTTGCGTCTTACCCGAGGCACAATGGTCCATTTGTAAGGGTTGTTACTTCATTTTCATATGTCATCAATGAATCATGGATGTTTTTGCATGCAAATTCTACGCTATTTGTTCTTCTTTTTTATACATTTTAATTTCTTTCAAAGATAGCTATGCTCTTACACACACTCACATATCAAAATACAGATCCACATCCACTCAGGATCCCATGGGTAACGATTCTGCTATGGCCTATTGTGACTTTGAAAATCCGATCTACCAAGCTGAAGACGAAGGTGAGGAGATTGTGTAGTGCCAGAGGAACTAGCCAGGTTACTACAACAAGAAGAAAGGACCATACAGCCCCACGAAGAACCAGTGGACACAGTTAACTTGGGTACCAAAGAGGATGAGAAAGAAATCAAGGTAGGAGCCAATCTGGAACCTAGTGTCAAGAAGCGCTTAACTCAGTTACTACATGAATATGTTGAGGTCTTTTCCTGGTCATACAAAGACATGCCAGGACTTGACGCTGATATCGTGGTCCATCGTCTACCGACAAAAGAAGACTGCCCTCTGGTAAAACAGAAAGTCCATCGTATGCGGCCAGAAATGTCAGAGAAGATCAAGACTGAATTTATGAAACAATTCAACGCCAGATTCTTATCCGTCACCTCCTATCCACAATGGGTCGCCAATGTTGTTCCATTGCCTAAAAAGGACGACAAAGTACGCATGTGCGTGGATTATAGATATTTGAATAGGGCAAGCCCTAAGGATTATTTCCCGCTTCCCCATATCGATATTCTGGTTGACAAAATCGCACAGCATAAAGTGTTCTCATTTATGGATGGTTTCTCAGGCTATAATCAAATCAAAATGGCACCTGAGGACATGGAGAAAACAGCCTTCGTCACACAGTGGGGCACTTTCTGTTACAAAGTTATGCCATTCAGGTTGAAAACCACTGAGGTAACTTATCAGCGCACCATGGTAGCTCTATTTCACGACATGATCCATCACGAAATAGAGGTCTATGTGGATGACATGATAGCCAGATCTCAAACTGAAGAGGAACATCTTTACCATTTGCAGAAACTGTTTGAAAGGATAAAGAAATACAATCTAAGGTTGAATCTAAGTAAATACACATTTGGAGTGAGGTCCGGTAAACACCTAGGCTTCATTGTCAGCGGTAAAGGTATCTAAGTGGACCCTGTAAAGGTAAAAGCAATACAAGAAATGCCTGCTCTTCGCACCGAGAAGGAAGTCAGAGGATTCTTCGGAAGGCTAAACTACATCGCTAGATTCACTTCTCATCTAACCGCTACTTGTGAACCAATCTTCAAATTACTGAAGAAAGATCAAGTGGTCATATGGAATAATGAATGCCAAGCTGCCTTCGACAAGATCAAAGAGTACCTTTAAGAGCCTCCCGTTTTGATACCGCCAGTCGAGGGAAGACCTTTGATCATGTGTCTAACTGTCTTAGAAAATTCAATGGGGTGTGTGTTGGGGCAGCATGACGAGTCTGGCCGAAAAGAGCATGCAATATACTACCTGAGCAAAAAGTTTACCGACTGTGAAACCAGATATTCACTGCTCAAGAAAACAGTTGCGCTCTGGCATGGGCTGCTCGCCGGCTAAGACAGTATATGTTGACCCATACTACCTTATTGATATCCAAGATGGATCCAATTAAATACATATTCAAGAAGCCTTCCCTCTCTGGAAGAATAGCAAGATGGAAGATGATCCTGACTGAATACGACATTCAGTACACTACCCAACAAGCAATAAAGGGCGGTGTGCTCGCCGATCACCTTGCTCGTCAGGCTGTGGATGACTACCAATCCATGAGATTCGAATTCCCAGATGAAGACATCATGATGGTAAACAATTGTGAAGAATTCAGACTATATGATGGACCTGAACAAGGATCCTGATAGACCTTGGTTTTCGGAGGAGCTTCCAACGCACTCGGAAATGGCATAGGGCTGTGATCATATCCCCTGAAGGATGTCATACTCCCTTCACTGCAAGACTTTGTTTCAACTGTACCAACAATATGGCAGAATACAAAGTGTGTATTTTGGGTCTCAAAGATGCCATAGATTTGGGAATCAAGTCCTTAAGTGTATTTGAAGATTCATCCTTAGTCATCAGTCAGATCAAAGGAGAATGGGACACGAAGCACCCTAATCTCATCCCCTACAAAGAACATGTGTTGACATTAATCTCGCATTTTGAGGAAATTACCTTTGAGCATTTTCCACGAGAGGAAACCCAACTAGCAGGCGCGCTAGCCACTATGTCATCCATGTTTAAACTCAAGTGGGGTAATGAGGCTCCTCAGATCACCATTGAGAGGATGGATGAACCAGCTTACTGTCACGAGATCGATACTGGAGAAGTAGTGGACAAGCCTTGGTTCCATGAAGTTAAGAAGTATCTCGAGGCCCAAGAGTATTCGGGGGTAGCTTTAGTCAATGATAAGAAGTTCTTGAGAAGATTCTCTGCTAAGTTCTTCATCAGTAATGGCATTCTCTACAAGCGCAACCACGACTCTACTTTGCTTCATTGCGTAGACAAGGTTGAGGCAGACAAGATCATGTCTGATCTATATGAAGGCACTTTTGGCACCTATTGTAGTGGGCATACGATGGCTAAAAAGATCCTACGGGCAGGGTACTACTGGTCTACCATGGAAGCAGATTGCCATCAGCATTCACGAACCTGTCACAAGTGTCAGATCTATGCTGACAAAGTACACGTGCCTCAAGTTCCTCTAAACTTCCTAACTGCTCCCTGGCCATTCACGATGTGGGGTATCGACATAATTGGAGAAGTAAAACCTAGAGCTTCTAATGGGCACCGCTTCATCTTGGTTGCCATTGACTATTTCACGAAGTGAGTTAAGGCAGCTTCTTTAGCTTCTGTTACCAAGAACGTTGTGACCCGATTCATCAAACATAATCTCATTTGTCGGTATGGTATCCCGGAGAGAATCATCATAGACAATAGTACGAATCTCAACAATTCTATGATCACCGCACTATGCGTACAATTCAAGATCCAGCATCATAACTCTTCCCTTTATCGACTGAAGATCAATGGCGTTGTAGAAGCCGCTAATAAAAACATCAAGAAGATCATACCGAAAATGATAGTGACCTACAAGGACTGGAATGAGATGTTACCATTTACTCTCCACGGCTACCATACCAAGACGCGCACATCAATAGGGGCAACTCCTTTCTCCTTGGTATACGGCATGGAAGTTGTTCTACCAATTGAAGTCCAAATACCTTCTCTGAGAATCATAAAAGATGCAGAGCTAAATGAAGATGAATGGATTCAAACTCGACTTGACCAGTTGAATTTGATTAATGAGAAGAGGCTTACAGTTGTCTGTCATGGTCAGATGTACCAAAACTGTATGATCAAAGCTTTTAACAAGAAGGTCAGACGTTGGGTATATCGGGTTGGTGACTTGGTAATCAAGCGTATCATATTGCCACAAGGTCATCCCAGGGGCAAATGGAATCCTACATACGAAGGACCATTTATGATCAAAAGCATATTCTTTGGTGGAGCAATGATCTTAACCACTATGGATGGCGACGACCTTCTGCACCCTGTGAACGCGGACATAGTCAAAAGATGCTACACATGAATAAAGACCCGCTAGGTCGACTGGCCTAGGAAAAAATTAGGGAATCCCGCCGAGCCAAAGAGGTTCGGGAAAAATTTAGGGATAAAATACAAAAAATATTTGTACACCCGGCAAGCTGAAAACCCAAAAAGGCGGATTGGGCAAAAAAGGGTATCCCGGTGGACTGAAAACCCGAAAGGGAGGTCCAGGAAAAAGTTAGGGAATTAAAACGTATGACTATGTCCCGTTGGATCACCTTACAAACAACCTTTAGCATCGACTGACAAACTCAAACGGGTCTAATCAATCCAATCAACTTCGGACAAGGCAGTAAGTGGATGAGACGCTTAGAGACATGAAGGCTATAGCAGAATGGGAACCCCATGGGATTATTTCACATAGCTATCTTTTCTTTGTATCAATTTTTATTTTCTACGATGACACTCCCTTACTAGGATGTTCGTCTCGTTGTACAAAAATACTTTTTCAAGTTTATACAAAGATATCTCCCTTGAAAGTGAAAAACTATCTGTTTTTCTTTTATTTCCGTGTTTTGTTTGCAAAACCGTCCAATGATTATTTTTGAACATATGCATTTGAACGTGATTACTGTTTACAAATGAGAAAAAAAGAAGGGGAACGGAAAATAGAAAGACAATCACTAATGGATTTAAGAAATAGGGTAATATCTTTAGACCATTCCATAAAATCCCTCGCAGCCTAATGGTATCAAGTGCTCTCGCATCCCCGACGGAACAAAACATCCAGTTACCGTTCCAAAGATTCCCCAGTGAAGGTGGCCAAGTTTCTCAAGATTCCCAAGCAGGATTTCACGAGGTCCACAAGCAAAGCACAGTGTTTCTCGTCCACAACATAGTTTATTTCTCTAATAGATGGAAACTCATCAACAGTTCAACTTAAAAATAAGAGACTTACATTCCCAACAGTACTCAGGGATTTGTTTTCCCCAACTCCAACAACATTGCGGCATAACAATTAACGTATCCATACATTACATCCATACGTCCTAACATTGACAACACAGATGCATACAACACGATCTCATTTATTTTGAGAAACAACATTATACCATGCATTTCATACATCATGGCATCGCATGCAACTAACATTTCACCTTTTCATGAAAAATCAATCAACAAAAAATTATCGTTAAATTTTCAGCAAGTCAATTATAGATCAATTCCAGAGAAAGGACTGGTCGACCATATACATAACAAATATTTCCTTCAGACCCCTGCTGGTTTAGTTTAAATCTCTCAACGATTTATTCTGATTCTTTCCTAGTAGGTACTTTCTCTGGTTCAGATAAATCGCTCAAAGATCTACTCTAATTCTCTCCAGTTAAAGAACATTCAAGAGCTCTTTTGGTTCAGTTTAAACCTCTCAACGGTTTATCCTGATACTCTCCAAATGAACATCTCTGGTTCAGATAAATCTCTCAATGATTTGTTTTGATTCTTCTCCAGATCCCTGACGGTTTAGTTTAGATCTCTCAACGGTTTATTCTGATTATTTCCCGCAGACGTTTTCCCTGGTTCAGATAAATCTCTCAACGATTTATTCTGATTCTTATCCAAACCCCTGCCGGTTCGGTTTAGATCTCTCAACAGTTTATTCTAATTCTTTCCCGCAGATGCTTTCTCTGGTTCAGATAAATCTCTCAACAATTTATTCTGATTCTTCTCCAAACCCCTGCTGGTTCAGATAAATCTCTCAACGGTATATTCTGATTCTCCTGCATACGCTTTCTCTGGTTCAGATAAATCTCTCAACGATTTATTCTGATTCTTCTCCAAATCCATGCTGGTTCAGATAAATTTCTCAATGGTTTATTCTGATTCTTTCCCGCAGACGATTTCTATGGTTCAGATAAATCTCTCAACAATTTATTCTGATTCTTCTCCAGATCCCTGTCGGTTCAGTTTAGATCTCTCAACGGCTTATTCTAATTCTTTCCTACAGACGCTTTCTATGGTTCAGATAAATCTCTCAATGGTTTATTCTGATTCTTCTCCAAATCCCTGTTGGTTCAGATAAATCTCTCAACAATTTATTTTGATTCTTTCCTAGTAGGAACTTTTTCTGGTTCAGATAAATCTCTCAACGATTTATTCTGATTCTTTCTTAGTAGGCACTTTCTCTGGTTCAGATAAATAGCTCAAAGATCTACTCTAATTTTATCCATTTAAAGAATATTCAAGACCTCTTTTGGTTCAGTTTAAACCTCTCAACGGTTTGTCCTGATACTTTCCAAATAAACATTTCTGGTGCAGATAAATCGCTTCAAGATTTATTCTGATTCTTCCCAGTCAAATAACATACAAGAGGTAGAATGCTCCTAATTGCTTGCTCAGTTTCAAACCAAAACATCCTTTCTATTTTCAAAACAAAGACCAACACTTTCAAAACACCTTTCAAACTTGAAACATTTGCAAAAGATCAACACTTTGTATACATTCTTACGAATGAAAATCATTACAAAGTTTGCCTAAACAAAGGCCCCTTTTCAAAATACTTTCAAAAACCACACAAAGCACATTTTTAAACAAAAGCAAGTGATTTAGAAAGAAACTAAGAGCCCATAGATAACTATGGATAAAAAGGGTGCTAATACCTTCCCTTTTTATAATCTACCCTCTGAACTCAAGAAAACATCTCAAAGGTCTTTTCTGTTCTTTTCAGCCTTTCCTTTTGGATAAAAGAAAAGTCGGTAGCGACTCTTGCTAATCGCAACATTTGGGATCAGACGAAAAACAACCAAGTCAGTTCTCCCACTGTGTTACAGATGCCAATAAGCATTTGCAGATATTTCTCACCATGAGCACTACTTTGAAGATTGAGGGGCACTCTAATGAAGGCAAGAAATTAAGGATGTTCCTGTTCCCGCTGTCTGAAGATGCTGAAGAGTGGTTCTACTCATTTCCTGCTAGAAGTATCACCACTTGGGAACAAATGGAGCATACTTTTCTTGATGAATACTTTCCTGCTTCGGTTTACATTCATAAAAGATATGAAATTGTGAATTTTAAGCAGAAAGAAGGAGAATCACTAGGTGATGCTTACAAGAGGTTCAAGAGGTTACTAGTAGCCTGTCCCATGCACAACATGAGTCAAATTGAGCAAATGCATGTGTTTGTAAATGGCCTCTGGATGAAGACAAATCAACTTATTGATACAGCAGCCGGTGGCTCAGCCAACTTCACAACAGCCACTGGTTTGAAGAAGAGCATTGAAGCAATTACTGCAAATGAGCACCTGGAGCTATATGACAGAGTTGTAAGCAAACCAGAGGGAGTGATTGATTTAAAGTTGGAAATTAATAAGCAATTAAAAATTGAAAATCCATTGCTGCAGAAGTAGAGAAGAAGCTGAAAGCAATGAATATAGGTACTCAGCAGGTAGCTCAGGTTCAACAGGTAGCTTGTGAAATTTGTAGTTGTAAGTGTTTGTTGGCAGCAATTTTGGTAAAACACTACTTTGATGATTTTTTTCTTAATGTCTTGACATTTGAAGTAAAACATATCAACCATTTTTTAATGAGGTCAAAGAAGATGTCTTAACATCTGCCTGTTGATCTGAACGTGTTTTCAGATTTTCTATTTCCTATTTGTAAGCGTGCCTTATTCAGGGTTATAACTTGCAAAAAATATGGAGGAATGTTTTTTGATTTGTCTCATCTTTATGGTTTATATCCTGACCTACTTTCATGGAGATTTTTAAGGGATTCAATATATTGCAATATTGGTTTTTCAGCCCAAACCTATAAAGAAGTTGTTGCGCCTATATAAGGACTTGCATCCTTATTCGTACCACCACAACAATTGAAGAAAATATACTCTGTGTTTTAGAAGTCTGAGTATTTTATTTGTAATACACTCTAGTATTGTTTCAATACTTGAGTTGTAATTTGAGTTGTGAATTGTGTATCATTCATAAACTTTTAAGTATTGAATGTATGAGGTTTTTCAAACTTAATAATTATGTTGTTTTTCACTGTTAGTGATTGAAGGGATTTGAGGAGGGCCTCATACATAGGAGTGTCTTAGGCAGAAGTATAGCACGAGTAGTGATTAAGTGATTAGATAGTAAATTGGTTGTTTATTGAGGGTCTATGAATTGATACTATTTAGTGGACTTATCCCTGGCTTTATAGCCCCCAGAGTAGGTGTTGTTGTACACCGAACTGGGTTAACAATCCCTTGTGTTTTTACTGCTTTTAATATTGTTGCATTTTATGAAATTCTGGTATCAGATATTTGTGTTGTGACATCTCCTTCTACATCACATATTTGATACCAGAATTTAAATTGGTATCAAAGCAGACATCCTACTTTATATCTGGGTGAGATCTAGGGAAGATACTTTCTGGTACTACGGAAAAGAAAGGAGGGTTTGTAAACATACCACCCATTATGAATGGAAGAAATTATGACTATTGGAAACCACGTATGGTGGCCTTTCTAAAATCTCTGGACAGTAGGGCTTGGAAAGTTATCTTAAAAGGATGGAAACACCCTGTAAAATTGGGAGAAGATGGAGAACCTACTTCTGTGTTAAAGCCATAAAAAGATTGGTCTAAAGAAGAGGATAAAATTGCACTTGGAAATTATAAAGTCTTGAATGCTATATTCAATGGAATTCACAAGAACATTTTTAGATTAGTAAACACATGTGAAGTTGCTAAGGATGCCTGGGCGATTCTTCAATCTACCCATGAAGGCACATCCAAAGTTAAGATGTGAATACTTCAATTGCTCACCACCAAATTTAAAAATCAGAGAATGAAGGATGATGAAAGTTTTAATGACTTTGTTGTACCCCAAAGTTTGTCCTCTCATTTCTTAAGGATTCTCTCACAAGGTCTTCTATGACATCAAGTTTGCAGTACTGACACATCAATTTAGACTTGGAATTGGCACAAGGGCAAAATGGTTATTTGCACACTGAAAAGTCAAACTTTGAATTTTGATCAAAATCAAGTTTCAAGAATCATATTTAATCAAGACATGTTGAAATATGAAGTTTGTTTCATCAAGAAATTCAAAAGTCAAAATTCTAAAATACTTATAATTTTTCTAAATGTTTAAGAAATATGACAAGTTCAGAACTTCTGATCAGATAATCACCATGATGTAAGCTGATTCTGGAAGAATTTATAACACAAGAGTTTTAGATCTCAATAAGACCTAAAATATTGCAGAACAGAACTTCTCATGGAAATGCTGGAATTTCAAGTTATAAATGTCCAAAGACACGCCCATGAAACTGAAACACTCAGCAAACTCTGGACAATTTCAAAACAGATTTTGGTTAGAACTTCAGGGCCAGTTTTCACAAACGTTCAGCCAAAGTTTGCAAAAGTAATTCAAAGAAAGTCTACAAAGCGTGTTACAAACTTTCAGAAAAGTCTGAGAACTCCTTCAGAACATGTTGGAGCGAAAAGATTAAAGGATCAGAAGTTGGATGTTTTGTTCTAAGTTGCGCTGATGTTGAACTTTTGGCTCAGATCTAAGCTATGGTGCACAATCTCGTAGCGCGGGATTTCTGATTTGATAAATCTCATCATCATTTAATGCTCACAACCACTTTTGAGTTTTTATACAAAGGATTTCCCCACGTGTGAGATAAAAGTACCATTGTTGTCCTTGAAAAGAAAACTTTTGTACAAGTCTATGCTGGGCCCATGCTTTGCTTTTGCCTCTGAGGGTACTTTTCCTTAATTCAAGCTTACAAATCCAGCTTAGGCACGACTAAAAGCTACTAACCACCTTACTTTGTGCGTTGAACCTTACTTGTTTGAACTTGCTTCAAGAACAAGTCAGCGCCTAGTGTATGATGGTTGTACTTTTGACTTCTCCAAGCTACTAAATCCTTTCCTATAAATTGAACTTCATTTGCAACTACCAAGGGAGAGAATTTTAAAATTAGCCTTGAAACCTTGCTGAAATTTCAAAGAACTGGAAACTAAAATCATAAACACAAAAAACCTGCTAAGCTTCTGTTTATTTTCACGACCAAAAAACTAAAATTTTCTTGCACATCTCTTGGCCCAATTAGAAACAATCCCAACTTCTGTTTACAGACTGCAATTCCATATCCACCAACCTCCATTTCAAAAATCAGAAATTTGATTCTTGGTTGTTTCGGAATTTTCCAGCCATTCTTTAGCTCAAGTTAAAGATTGTTTCAGCCTTCTGAGCACGTGAGAAAGCTGACCAGAATATCACAGCAGCCTGAACCAGACTCTAATTCAGAACAATCTCCAGAAGCAAGGTAAGTTTCTTATGACTTGTATCTCATTGCTTAGGCATTTCTAAGCTTGCATTTTCAAAAATACAATGTAGATATCATGGCTCTGATTCTGTACATACTTAGATTTCATGTATTTTTACCTAAGTAGAGAGAATCTCAGTTCAGAACTTCTTGAGGAAACTAGGACTAAAAATTAGGATTAGAAAAATTCATGCTTGCTTCTGATTTACAGTTCTAATATTTTATACTTTTGAAACCATGATGAAACTTGCCATAACTCTTATGTGTGCATTTTCTGTTTTTGTTGAGAAATGACTAAGCTGCAGATACTCTAACTGGCGTGGAGATAAAGCTCATCATCATAACTTACTTTGTGTTATATGTTTATGTTTTTCTTCTAATACCGAATGTATATCCACCCCAGTGGTAGAGAGTGTGTGCGTAAAACATTAGTGTTAAGGGTCCTGAGTTCTAACCCCAGAAACACCCCTTTTTACATTTATTTCCTAACACTTTTACCCCATTAAATGGACCAGAGCTTCTAGATCAATCCCTTTAATTTATTATCAAAACATTGATCCTCGACCAAAACCCCTAGACATTCCCATCCAGCAGCATTGACACTTCACTTACCCATTATCAGAATTTCTAGATGACCAGCTACATCAGAACTTCTAGATTCTCTCAATAACCAGAACTTCTGACCTTCCAGTAATATTAGAACTTCTAGGTTGACAGTTGCATCAGAATTCCTAGGATTTCCTTTACTCCTAGCAATCTCAGAACTTGGTGTACCCATGCCCAGAACTTCTGACCTTCTACTTGCCTACTAACATTTTCTCTCTTGTAGTGTATCAGATTCAGAACTTCTGTTTCTCCTCGTTTCAGCAATGTGCTGATTCTGACCCCATTTTCTTTTTTATCTTTTTTTTTTGCTTCTAATAACCAAAAACAACAAAAATCATTTCTTTTTCCATTTATATTCTTGCATTTTATTTTCAATTTTGTACAATATTCAATATGGTTGTAATAGATAATTAGGTTTAACTTTTTGCAATCCCCATTTGTAAATTTGTACACCCCCCTCCCCTAATGATGTAATAGCGTAGTAATTTTACTTTTCGCAATTTATCGCTCTATATAAATACTAGTAATTAGGGTTTGTATGAGAAGATAAAATCAACAAGTAGTAAATCATAATCAAAGACTAAACAAAGCATGAAAATCAATACACTTGCACACAAGCACCCCTAGGGTAAAATCCGCTTGGTTGCCTTATAAAAATGGTCATATTATGCATGTGAGGTATCTTAGCAAAAACAACAAAAATACAAGATCAAAGTCCCTCGATGACGCTACCTATGTTGCCTTCCAAAATGATCTTAGTCCCTAAAGGAAAATGCTAAGATATCTTGCAACATTTCTAATCATGGTTATACGATGATCCACGCCCGTCCCTTTTACATCCAAATATAGGGTTACTTACCAAATCAATGGTAAGATAACAATGTCAAAGGAAAGAGGAAATGAACATGAAAGACTTTTGAGTAGGTAGAATGTTCCTAGTTACTTGCTCAATTTCAAAACCAAAACATCCTTGCTATTTTCAAAACAAACATCAACACTTTCAAAACATCTTTCAAACTTGAAAACATTTTCAAAAGATCAAACACTTTGTATACATTCTTACGAACGAGAATCATTACAAAGTTTGCCTAAACGATGGCATCTTTACAAAATACTTTCAAAAACCACACAAAGCACATTTTCTAACAAAAAGCAAGTGATCTAGCAAGTAACTAAGAGCCCGTGGAAAACCATGGATGAAAAGGGTGCTAATACCTTCCCTTTTCATAATCTACCCCCCGAACTCAAGAAACAATCTCAAAGGTCTTTCCTGTGCTTTTTCACCTTTCCTTTTGGATAAAAGAAAAGTCGGTGGCGACTCTTGCTAACCGCAACATTTGCGATCAAATGCAAAATAACCAAGTCAGTTCTCCCACCGTATCATAGAACGGACGACTCTGCTGGGGACTATTTTAAAAGTGGGGTTACCTTAGTGCTAGATCACATTTACTTTGTTTCTTTGTTTGACTTGTGTGCTTTACATTATGGTTCTTTGTTTGGGTTTGAATCCTCTACCCGAATTTGGGATGCCTTATAGGTAAGTAGCAAAACATTGTGAAAACTGTGCGGGGTATACCGACACGGTCTAAGCAATAGCTACGTTAGTGCGACATATTTGTGGGTACAGGTAGCCCCTGAGTGATGTCATGAAGCACTAATGAACTTTTAGAACCTTTACTTGACCAACTTGGCCATTAGGACATAGTGAGATGAACGGCTTTGGGTCAGTCCGAAGTTGGTAGATACTCGATACTACACTCATTTAGGTTTGGTTTTTTGGGATATTTCGGTCGCCATTAAAGAGGCTTGCACTGAAACAATGCCTAAGGAAACAAACCAGTGATATTGAGCTCCTTAGAACCCGGTTACTATTACTAGGAAAGGTTTGAGCTAACTAAACTTCAAGAAGGTACTCACCTATGAGACTCCATGCAAGCCTAAACCTAAGGACTTGTTTGCTTTGTTTGTATATATATACTTGTACATAACATCATAAAAATCATAACATCATACTCATATTCACTAACCATTTCAAGGATGTTTGGATTTATCTTTGTTCTGTTTTGTAGGACATGGATTCTATTCGCAGGAAAACCATTCAAGTCAATCTCGTAAGGATCCCTCCTCAACTCAAAGAGTTAGCATCAAGGATGAAGTGGTGAAAAACACAAGAAGGGGGGGTTGAATTGTAAAACTGAAATCTAAAGCAATTGACAAGATATTTTTATCCTGGTTCGTTTGATCTCAAACTACTCCAGTCCACCCGTCAAGGTGATTTCGCCTCTCTCCAACGAGGTCTTAATCCACTATATTTAACTGAATATTACATACTGCTTTAACAACTGCTAAAGCCTTCTTGATTCAAACCACAACCCGGTTTGTCAAGGTAACACTTTCTTACAAAGAGATAAAACTATGTGTGTGGATGTTTTCTACAAAACGGTATCACAACTGTGATGTATACACAAATGAAGCTTAGAAACTAGATTGCTAAACAGTAATGGAATATCAGAGTGTGTGGTTTAGCAAAACTGGTAGAACGAAGATTATGGTTCAGCTTTTGTGCGTGTAGAGATTTGGAGAGCATTAACCATTTCAATCTTCAAAGCTTTGTTTATATAGCACTGAGATGATGAACGTTGGATGCAATATTCTTGATTCAATGCTAATAACAAGCTTTCCTTATTGAGCAGATCTTGTCTGGAATGAGGCCGTTGGAATTAATTAGCTTTCAATGCACAGTACCGTTGCTTACTTAATGCAAGTTCTGGCTTGGCTCATTCTGATTCTGCTTCGCTGCTGATGAACTATTGTGTTTCTGTATCAGAGTATTAAGCGCAGTCTTGTTCATCAGGCTTCAGCATGTACGAGAGTTGATCATCTGATTTTGACGTTCTGATGTAGCAACTTCTGATGCTGGTGTCTGAAATCAAGTTCTGATGCTGAATAGATGTGATCTTGCTTATTTCAATCAGCGTATCTGCAAGTCAGAACATAATAATTTTTAGGCAGCAGATAGTTCATTCATGGCACTTATAAATACTATATCTTTTCACTTTGTTATCATCAAAACTTAATTATAGGGTAGTAGATTCAAACATTGTTCTAACAATCTCCCCCTTTTTGATGATGACAAAAACTAGATATTTTAAATGAAAATAACGTGAAAAGGTATCTGGAATATGTATCAGAATAAGAAGTAAAAGAATAAGGAGTAAGGAAATACTCCCCCTGAGTTTATTACTTCCCTTTGATTATACGTGTTCTTCAGGATCAGATCTTTTTCTTTCTTTGAACATCAGATTATCAGAGTCTTTGACTTATCAGAGAGCAGAGCTTCAGAGCTTTTCTTGTTAGAGCTTTGCTTTGGATCAGAGTATTAGGACGATCAGAACTTCATATTGATCAGAGCAACATTGATCAGAGCTTCTAGTCTTCAGAGTGTCCAGGAGCTTCCTTGTGCCTGTAGACTTTAAACAAAACAGAAAAAAAATTTCAAGTAATAAAGTTAGAATGTTTGAGAATTTCTGTATAGTTAGCCGTTATTGATTTAAATATCATTCTTGTTCTCCCCCTTTTTGTCAGCAATCAAAAAGTGTTGGTGATGTGCTAAAACAATTAAGATCAGAAAAACTAATCATATTAATATAGTTCAGAATCAAAACAGAAAAATATTACAAAACATAATCAAACAGTACATCAGAAAATCAGGGAAAACATGAAAAAGGTCATGCATGAAAGAAAAGATTTAAGGTTGAGGAGGCAAGCGTGTGAACAGGCTCTCCAGCATCGCTTGAATCTTTTCAGAAGTCTCATTCTGCTTATGCACCATGCTGACAACAGTGTCAATCTTGCTGTCCTGCACATCCATTCTCTCTTTCATCTTCTGATCGTTTTCATCCATCCGCTGCTGCAGACGCATGTCATTCAGCCTTAGTTCTTCCAAAGTCTGCCTGTCCAAGGCAGCTTGAGAAGCATCAGAAGGAGGAGGCTTCTCAGAAATTTCAGCAACATCTTCTGCTTGACTTTCTGCCTGAATGGTCTTGTCTTCTTCTGATGGTTGCACCTTTGCAGCTTGCTGTTTCTCAGACCAAGGTTCACTGTCCAGAGGGAGCACGTCCTCTTTCAGAAGCATACTTCCAACTTCATTCAGAAGTTTGCTGAAATTTTGTTGTGCCTGCTCATAGTTGATATCCTGCAACTTGAGGGCTTCAGCACGTACCCAAAGTCTGAACTGTGACCAGAGCTGATCAGAAGCAGCTGGGTCAATCATCCCAGGACAGACTTGCTTCAAAGAAGCAATCCATTGCAGCACACCTGTTTCAAAATTCAA
Organism: Vicia faba; assembly: GCA_948472305.1. Lineage (NCBI taxonomy): Eukaryota > Viridiplantae > Streptophyta > Magnoliopsida > Fabales > Fabaceae > Vicia > Vicia faba. Next base: position 803,015,158 of record OX451738.1, on the reverse strand, counting down.
AATACCAGAGCCAACATCTGGTTGCTTTGGTTTTGGGATGGCAATTTTGTGTTTTAGATCAGCAAGACGGTCAAGACTGGTTAAGTCAATGAAAGTCCTGCTGGGGTTTTCATAGGTTTTCTGAGATGCTGTTTGTTTTGGAGAAGGGGTATCAGAGTCAGATATTTCGATTGGAGTGGGTGGTGTTTTGGGGGTATTTGGTGGTGTCGATTCTGATGAGGATGGTAACTGGGGCATGATAACAGTGGTTCCACATGGCAGTTGAATTTCCAGCGGTGAAGGTTGAGGTGAGTGAGGGTCAGATTGATGAGGAGAAGGAGTTTCAGAGTGGTGAAACTCTGTTTGTGGTGAAGGTGGATTAATTTCTGGTTGGGGAGAGGGAGGTGGAATCTCTGATTGCTCAGGGATCAGAGGTTCTTCTGAGAGTGGTTGTTGTTGTTGTTCTAGTTCTGGTTGTTGTTGTTTTGGTTGTGGTTCAGAGTTTGGTTGAGCAGAGGCATGTTGACGCTCAATATCAGACAACACTTGGTCAAGTGCTGTTGTTGTTGAAATTGTTGGTTGTTTGGGGTGTTTGGTTCTAGGTCTTCTGAGCTTTAATGCCTCATAAGGGTCTTCTTCTTGTATGGTTTCATCAATGGTAGGGATGGGAATTGATATTCTATGAGAGGTTTGAGGAGGGATAGATGCTGGAATAGTAAAAGAATTTGAAATAGGGGCAGCAGATGAAATACCTCTTTTCTTTGGAGTCTGTTGAGATGATCCTTCTGATGGCGCTTTCCTCTTCTTTGTCTTCTTCAGAGTCACTTCTGGTTGGGGTTGACGCAGATCTCTGATATTCAGCTTTGGATCTGTATCATCTGCCTTGTACGCATCTGGGTACCTGAGAAACATCTCTGGTTTGGATTCCATTTCAGAAAATACCAGAAAATCACTCAGAGGCACTCTTCTGCTGGAGATATCAGCAGTGGAAGTAGCTCTGGGTTCCTTCTGAATATTCTCTATCAGCTTCATCTTTTTCAGATTCTTTGCGTTCAGAGGTTTCCCAATTGTTGGTTCAATAGTGCTCAACTCTTGAGCTTCTATCAGATGCTCAATCAGTCTATTCTCTGTCAGAATATCTGATATCAACCTTCCAAAAGGTATCCAGTCCCTCTTGGTTCTTTCTTCTTCCCTTGTTTCTTTCACACTGGTTCTGAGGTGGTTGAACAGGAAGTGAGCCAGATTGATCTTTACCTTCTGATCAATAAAGTAGATCAGAAACTGCTGATCCACGTTTATGTAATCAGGAGAACTTGTTGGTTTCCTGTGGTTGAAGCACCCCAGAATAATCTTAGCCCATACTCTGCAGTGATCCTTCAGATCTTTAATCTTGCTGCTGGGCATCCCAAGAGTGAAAATCCTATTAGCTACCACACCTATATCAGCACATCTTTCAGCCATGTCCACACAACGGACGCCACCCCCACTTTGACCGATTAGCCTTGCAATGAGATCTTCAGAAATCACAATCTTCTTCCCCATGACAGAGGAGATGACCAGGTGTTTTAAAACCTTGGCGTGAATCCAAAATTCCTTGACCAGCGCTGGGAATGTTGGTCCAACCAACCTATCGAAATACCTTTCCCACTTTTGAGCCCTAATTTCTTCAGTTAGGTCAAAACCATTCTCCTTCAAGCTTTCAAAATCAATGATTAACTCAGAGAGCACTTCAAGGTTCTTCACCGGAGTGAGGAGAGTTCTGAGTGGCACTTGATATTGCTCAGAAGTTGCTTTCTTCTGATTACCTGCAGAAACGCTACTGGAGGATGCCATGTTCACACTAAAAAAGGGTTTTGAGAATGAACTGAGAAAAAAGTTTGCAAGAGATGAACTCAGAAATATGCAGAAAATGCTTGAGTGATAGTGAGAAAGCGTAAAGAATAAGAATGAGAGATTAATGTGCTTAAATAGAGTTTTCAAAACTATTTTGAAAAGATAAACGTTTTTAAGAGAGAGAAAAATCATGATTGCCATTTAAAAGCATGATTACTTTTCATTAAATGCTTGCTGATTTTGGGGGATTTGAGAAAGATACTTAAAAACGGTTACCAGACATGTGTCTCAATGTACCCAATCAGCGCTTTGCCTTCTCAGAAGCGTGCACGCGTTCTGCTTCAGAGATATGTTGATGATTGGATGACACTTGTTTGATGTAGTGATCAGCACGTCTGTCTTTGAGATTAGACTCTCAGATCTTTAAACTTGCATCTGATACAATCTGCATGTTCTATCTTTCTGAAAGGAGATTGATCAGAGGTTCACAGTAAAATAATTACATTCTGAAAGTAAATATATGGAATTAAAACATTTTCACTCTGGACACACTTTCATGCTGAGATGTTTCAGAATGAAATTAAACCTATCTTCTGAAAGGGGTTTAGTAAAGATATCAGCCCATTGATGGTCTGTATCTATAAATTTTAAGTTCAAAATACCTTTCTGAATATAGTCCCTAATGAAGTGATGTTTTATTTCTATATGCTTAGCTCTAGAATGTAGAATAGGATTCTTACTTAAGCAAATAGCAGAAGTATTATCACAAAGTATAGGAATGTTACTCTCAAAAATCTGGAAGTCTTCAAGCTGACTTTTCATCCAGAGCATTTGTGTGCTACATCCTGCTGCTGCTATGTACTCAGCTTCTGCTGTTGACAGAGCAATTGTTGATTGCCTTTTGCTGGACCAAGAGATCAGATTTTCTCCCAGAAACTGGCAGCTTCCAGAGGTACTTTTACGTTCCACTCTGTCTCCAGCAAAATCAGCATCACAGTAGCCTACTAAGCTGTAATCACTAGATTTTCTATAAAACAAACCCAGATTAGTAGTACCTTTCAGATACTTGAAAATTCGCTTAACAGCTGTTAAGTGAGATTCTCTAGGATCTGATTGGAATCTAGCACAGATACAAACACTGAATAATATGTCAGGTCTTGAAGCAGTCAGATAGAGGAGAGAACCAATCATACCTCTGTAGACTTTCTGTTCTACATTTTTGCTTACCTCTTCTCTTTCCAGAATGCACGTGGGATGCATTGGAATCTTTGATGGCTTACATTCTGACAGGTCAAATTTCTTCAGAAGATCTCTGATGTATTTGCTCTGATGAATGTAAGTTCCTTCTGGAGTTTGATTGATCTGAATTCCCAGAAAGAATTTCAGTTCCCCCATGAGGCTCATCTCAAATTCTGCCTGCATACACTTAGCAAATTTTCTTCCAAGAGAAGGATTAGTAGAACCAAAAATGATATCATCAACATAGATTTGACAGACTAAGATGTCACTCTTAACTGTTTTACAGAATAGAGTAGTGTCCACTTTCCCTCTGGTGAATTCATTTTCAAGCAGAAAGTTACTTAGCCTTTCATACCAAGCTCTGGGAGCTTGTTTCAGATCATACAGTGACTTCTTTAGTTTGAAAACATGTTCTGGATGTTTTGTATTTTCAAAACCTGGGGGTTGGTGAACATAAACTTCTTCTTCTATATAACCATTTAAGAATGCACTTTTGAAATCCATCTGATACAGAGTGATGCCTCTATTAACAGCAAATGAAATTAAAAGTCTGATAGATTCTAACCTGGCGACTGGGGCAAAGGTTTCTGTATAGTCTATCCCCTCTTGCTGACTATAACCTTGTGCAACCAGTCGTGCCTTGTTTCTGATGACTTCACCTTGTTCATTTAGCTTGTTTCTGAACACCCATCTCGTTCCAATGACGTTGAATCCTTTTGGTCTGGGAACAAGATCCCATACGTCGTTTCTGGTGAATTGATTCAGCTCTTCTTGCATTGCCAGAATCCAGTCATTATCCAAAAGTGCTTCATCAATAGAAGAAGGTTCAATCAGAGACACCAGTCCCATAAGAGTTTCTTCAGAGTTTCTGAAGCTTGCTCTTGTTCTGATTGGATCTTCCTTTCTTCCTAGGATGGTCTCTTCTGGGTGATCCAAGCTGCTTTTGGGTAATCTCTTCTGAGGTTGATCAGCAGCTGTTGTAGGATTTCTAGCAGTGCTCCTTTCAGACGTTGAAGGAATGTCTGTGTTGAGAGCTTCTGATGACTTGTCTTCAGAACCTGCAAATTCAATTTCTATACCTGCAAAAATTTCATTCTGCTTTGACTTTTCAGAGTCAAGCTTATCATCAAAATGAACACTGATTGATTCTTCCACAATCTGTGTTTCTGTATTGTATACTCTGTACCCTCTTGAGCGTTCAGAGTATCCTAACATAATACACTTCTGTGCCTTAGATTCAAACTTGTTCAAATAATTATTTGTATTTAATATAAAGCAAGTACATCCAAATGGATGAAAATATGAAATGTTGGGCTTTCTATTCTTCCACAATTCATATGGAGTCTTTTCCAGAATAGGTCTTATTGAGATTCTATTCTGAATGTAGCACGCTGTGTTTATTGCCTCTGCCTAGAAAGTCTTAGCAACGTTTGTCTCATTGATCATGGTTCTGGCCATTTCTTGCAATGTTCTGTTCTTTCGTTCTACAACTCCATTTTGTTGGGGAGTTCTAGGACAAGAGAAATCATGCAGAATGCCTCTGTCATTAAAGAATGACTCAAAATCTTTATTTTCAAATTCTCCACCATGATCACTTCTGACTTTAACGATTCTAAGATCTTTTTCATTCTGAACTTGGTTACAGAAGGTAACAAACACAGAGTGTGACTCGTCCTTGTGTCTTAAGAACTTTACCCATGTCCATCTGCTATAGTCATCTACGATTACTAACCCATACTTCTTACCACTGACTGAAGCAGTTTTAACCGGTCCAAATAAGTCAATGTGCAGAAGTTCTAATGGCTTAGAGGTAGAAACAACATTTTTGGATTTAAAAGAAGGTTTTGCAAATTTGCCTTTCTGACATGCTTCACACAGAGCATCTGAATTGAACTTCAAATTAGGAAGTCCTCTGACCAGATTGAGTTTGTTAATCTGAGATATTCTTCTCATACTAACATGCCCCAATCTTCTGTGCCAGATCCACTGCTCGTTGTTAACAGACATAAGACATTTTACATTCTGACTCTTTAGTTCAGAAAGTTTAATTTTGTAAATGTTGTTTTTCCTCTTACCATTAAACAGGATAGTCCCATCTTTCTGACTAACAGCTTTACATGATTTTTGATTAAAGATTATATCATAATCGTTATCACTTAATTGACTTATGGATAACAGATTATGCATCAATCCATCTACTAGCAGAACATTATTAATAGAGGGAAGATTTCCATTACCTACAGTTCCAGAGCCAATTATCTTTCCCCTCTGATTGCCTCCAAAGCCAACGTGGCCTCCAGGCTTAAGTTCCAGGCTTTGGAACATATGCCTTCTTCCCGTCATGTGTCGTGAGCAGCCAGAGTCCAGGTACCATGACTGGTGTTTCTGACTTGCTGCTAAAGATATCTGCAACATGTATTATTTTATCCTTAGGTACCCAGATTTTCTTGGGTCCTGATTTGTTAGTTTTACCAAAACTCTGGTTGAATTTTGGTTTCACAGAGTGCTTACTGCTAGTATATTTGATATCATGTGTGTGACCATACACAAAGTGTGAATTTAGAGGAGTGTGTTTAATGGTTAAGTCCATGACATTCTTTGGTGTAGGAACCTTACCTTGGTATCCTATTCCTTTCCTGCCGTTTCTGCTAACTCCATAGATCATTGAAGCCATTCTGCTTCTATCTATGCTTTTAGCTAGGAACTTCTGGAAACTGTGATCATACTCCTTGATGATCTCATCAGCGTTGCTGGGAGTTTCAGAAATTGGTTCATTCTGAGAGTTTTGTAAAGTGTTTTCTAATTTTGAAATCTTATTTCTCAGCTCAGAATTTTCCAATTTGAGACTCTCAGACTTATTAGAGTCAGATTCAAGATTCCTTTTCAGGTCTCTGAATTTAGCTCTAATCTGCTGATAACGTTCCAGAATCTCATTAAGGCTTTCAGCAAGTTCAGCCTTTGTAAAGTTAACAGCGAAGTTAGGAAATACCTCTTCTGTGTCTGATTCTGAGTCTGATTCAGAAGCTTCACTATCTTCTGAAATGTTTGCCATGAGAGCTATGTTTGCCCTTTCATCATCTGATTCTGAGTCAGCTTCAGACGAGTCAGAGTCATCCCATGTGGCCATGAGACTTTTCTTCTTCTCTCTTCCAAACTTCTTTTTGGGCTTTTCCCTCTGAAGCTTTGGGCAGTCACTTTTGTAGTGTCCTTGCTCATTGCACTCGTAGCAGATGATGTCTTTGGTGTTTGGCTTCTTGCTACTAGAGGAGCCTTCAGATCTTCTGTATCCAGAGGAAGAATTTGTCCTTCTGTATCTGGAAGAAGACTCGTTCTGATCAGATCTTCTGGGATTCCTGAACTTCCTTTGTCTTTGCTTCCACAGTTGATTTACTCTTATGGAGAGAAGGGAAAGTTCGTCTTCTTCTGATGAGGATCCATCAGATGTTTCTTCAACTGCCTGCAAAACTTTAGACTCAAATTTTCTGTTAGATTTTAATGCTAAAGGCTTACCTTGCTTCTGAGGCTCATCAGCTTCTAGCTCTATCTCATGACTTCTGAGGGAGCTGATAAGTTCCTCCAGAGTGATTTTGTTGAGATCTTTAGCTAGCTTCAGAGCAGTAACCATAGGCCTCCACTGCTTGGGTAAACTTCTGACGATTTTCTTGACATGGTCAGCAGTAGAGTATCCTTTGTCCAGAACTTTGAGACCAGCTACCAGAATCTGGAATCTAGAGAACATAGTTTCAATGGATTCAGATTCCTCCATTTTGAACGCCTCATACTTCTGAATGAGCTCCAGAGCTTTTATTTCTTTTACCTGAACGTTGCCCTCATGCGTCATTCTGAGAGAATCAAAAATATTCTTTGCTGTGTCTCTGTTGGAGATCTTTTCATACTCAGTATAGGAAATGGCACTGAGGAGGATGGTTCTAGCCTTGTGGTGATTCTTGAAGTCACGCTTTTGTTGATCAGACATTGATTTTCTATCAATCTTCTGACCACTTGCATTCACAGGGTGCGTGTATCCATCTGTCACCATATCCCACAGATCAGCATCATGTGCTAGAAAGAAGCTTTCAATTCTGTCTTTCCAGTAATCAAAGTTTTCTCCATCAAAGACTGGAGGTTTGCCACTGAATCTGTCTCTGTCCTCATTGTTGTCATTGCTGATGTGAGAATTGTTTCCTGCCATTGTGTTTTTCTGACGCTGGATCTTGTACTGACACGGTTAAGTGTTTTAGCTCAGAACCAGGCGCTCTGATGCCAATTGAAGTGGTGAAAAACACAAGAAGGGGGGGTTGAATTGTAAAACTGAAATCTAAAGCAATTGACAAGATATTTTTATCCTGGTTCGTTTGATCTCAAACTACTCCAGTCCACCCGTCAAGGTGATTTCGCCTCTCTCCAACGAGGTCTTAATCCACTATATTCAACTGAATATTACAGACTGCTTTAACAACTGCTAAAGCCTTCTTGATTCAAACCACAACCCGGTTTGTCAAGGTAACACTTTCTTACAAAGAGATAAAACTATGTGTGTGGATGTTTTCTACAAAACGGTATCACAACTGTGATGTATACACAAATGAAGCTTAGAAACTAGATTGCTAAACAGTAATGGAATATCAGAGTGTATGGTTTAGCAAAACTGGTAGAACGAAGATTATGGTTCAGCTTTTGTGCGTGTAGAGATTTGGAGAGCATTAACCATTTCAATCTTCAAAGCTTTGTTTATATAGCACTGAGATGATGAACGTTGGATGCAATATTCTTGATTCAATGCTAATAAAAAGCTTTCCTTATTGAGCAGATCTTGTCTGGAATGAGGCCGTTGGAATTAATTAGCTTTCAATGCACAGTACCGTTGCTTACTTAATGCAAGTTCTGGCTTGGCTCATTCTGATTCTGCTTCGCTGCTGATGAACTATTGTGTTTCTGTATCAGAGTATTAAGCGTAGTCTTGTTCATCAGGCTTCAGCATGTACGAGAGTTGATCATCTGATTTTGACGTTCTGATGTAGCAACTTCTGATGCTGGTGTCTGAAATCAAGTTCTGATGCTGAATAGATGTGATCTTGCTTATTTCAATCAGCGTATCTGCAAGTCAGAACATAATAATTTTTAGGCAGCAGATAGTTCATTCATGACACTTATAAATACTATATCTTTTCACTTTGTTATCATCAAAACTTAATTATAGGGTAGTAGATTCAAACATTGTTCTAACAAAGGATTCCTGAAAATTCTCCATTTACCGAAAGACATGATCGCCTACTAAACTTGGTCACCTCCAACACTGATGAAGACATGATGATGGTGCTCTTTCAGTTCTTTGATCCCTTACACCATTGCTTCACATTTCCCGATTATCAACTTGTGCCGACTTTGGAAGAATTCTCCCAACTCTTGAGGATTCCCTTTCTCAATCAACTACCTTTCAATGGTACGGAAATAGATCCAAAGCCATAATAGATTGCTCAAGCCTTACACTTGCAACCATCTGATATCACAACTAATTGGGAAACTAAGAGTGGTGTCAAAGGTTTCCTAGCAAAATTCTTGTTTGAGAAATCCCAAAACTATTGGAACTCTTTGGATTTTCAAGCCTTTGAGGAAATTGTAGCCCTTCTCATCTATGGGATGGTTTTTTTTCCAAATCTTGACCAAATCATAGATGTAAACACCGTAAAAATCTTCATGTCTCGTAACCCGGTGCCTACTTTATTAGGAGACATCCTACATTCTTTTCACTCTCACACTTTGAGGAAGAGAGGTATCCTCATGTGTTGCACTCCTCTCTTGGAAAGATGTTTTATTTCACATCTTCCCCAATCTGTGTTGAAAAATGAGCAAGGTTCAACATGGTCCCATAGGTTGATGACGCTCAGACATCCAGATATTCATTGGTGTTCCCGCTCCATAGAGAATATTACTATTATCGACCGTTGTGGAGAATTACCTAATGTCCCTTTACTTGGAATTAGAGGAGATATCACCTACAACCCTTGCTTAGCCTTAAGACAGTTTGGTTACGCCCGAAGGGATAATCCACATGAGATGCTTATCCAAGGATTGGTATTCGACTACGAGAATGACGATCAAGGTTACCATTAGAGGTTTATCCGAGCCTGGAGGATGTTGAACAAGGTGGATAGAAAGACACTTCCCAAGATTATGGGTACCCCCAAACTGCCCCTCTTCCGAAGATTAATCAGATCTCTCAAAATAGAAAAAAGAAGAAACAATGGGTTCCCAAAACTACAGTTTCTAGTCTCATAGCTCATACCTCTCTCAGAGTCTCAACCAAAGATGATTGGTACTTTGACAGTGTTTGTTCTAGGCACATGACAGGTGTTAAAAGTTTATTGGTAGATATCAAATCTCACTCCACCAATTATGTGACTTTTGGTGATGGAGCCAAAGGTGAAATCAAAGGAGTTGGAAAGCTGGAATGTTCAGGAGTCCTAAAACTTGATAATGTGTTACTTGTTAAAGGTTTAACAGCTAACCTAATAAGTATAAGTCAATTGTGTGATCAAGGGTTCAAAGTAAACTTCACCAAGACAAAATGTCTCGTTCGCAATGAGAAGAATGAAATTATTATGAAATGAATCAAATCTAAAGACAAATGTTATTTATGGGTTCCCCAAGAGTTGAACTTCTCCTCAACATGTGCTTTAGCCAAACAAAATGAAGTTAAACCATGGCATCAAAAATTGGGACACTTGCATCTAAAAGGAATGAAGAAAATCATATATATATAATCCGTGAGAGGGATTCCTAAGCTCAAGATAGAAGAAGGGAGAGTATGTGGTGAATGCCAAATTAGAAAGGAAACTAAGACGTCACATCAGAAGATCCAACATCTCAACACATTAAAAGTTTTGGAACTTCTTCACATGGACTTGATGGGGCCTATGCAGGTTGAAATTCTTGGTGGAAATAAGTATGTCTATGTTGTTGTAGATGACTTCTCTAGGTACACATGAATAAGCTTTATCAAAGAAAAATCAGAAACTTTTGAAGTCTTTAAAGATCTCTGTCAAAAACTTCAAAGGGAAAAGGATAGTCATGTCATCATAATCAGAAGTCGTCATGGAAAGGAATTTGAGAATAATAAATTTGCTTATTTTTGTTCTTCTGAAGGAATAAGTCATGAATTTTCCTCTCCCATTACTCCGCAGCAAAATGGGATTGTGGAACACAAAAATAGAACTCTTCAAGAATCTGCCAGAGCTATGATTCATGCTACGAAGTGACCCTACCACTTTTGGGCTGAAGCTATGAATATTGCATGTTATATCCATAACAGAGTCAATATAAGAAAAGGCACCTCAACCACCTTGTATGAAATATGGAATGGAAGAAAACCTAATATCAAATACTTTCATGTTTTTGGAATTAAATGTTACATCTTAGCAGACCGTGAACATAGAAGGAAGATGGATCCTAAGAGTGATGAGGGAATATTCCTGGGTTACTCTACAAATAGCAGAGCTTATAGAGTACTTAATTCCAGAACTAAGGTTATGATGAAATCCATAAATGTTATTTTTGATTATAGAGGATGGAATGATGAAGAAGATGTCTTAGAAGATGTTGGAACATCCTTGTTAGACATTCCAACAGAATCTAATGACAGAAGTACTGATCTTAATCCAACTCAAGAAGATCCTGAGCCCAGTCAACTTAATAAAGGGTCTTTAATTAGAATTCACAGACATCATCCTAAGGATCTTATTATAGGAGATATAAATAAAGGAGTTACTACTAGGTCAATAGAAGGAATGTCAAACACTTGTTTTTTTTCAAAAGTCGAGCCTAAGAATGTCAAAGAAGCCTTAACTGGTGAGTTCTAGATTAATGTTATGCAAGAAGAACTAGAATAATTTAGAACAAATGAAGTTTGGGATCTGGTTCCAAGACTTGAAGGGATAAATATGATTGGCACTAAATGGGTGTACAAGAATAAATCTGATGAAAAAGGGGGTGGTAATTAGAAATAAGGAAAGATTAGTTGCACAAGGGTACACTCAAATTGAAGGAGTTGATTTTGATGAAACCTTTGCCCCTGTGGCCAGACTTGAATCAATCAGACTACTCTTAAGAGTTTCTTGTTCTATGTTTTAAGTTGTTTCAAATGGATGTAAAAAATGCCTTCTTAAATGGATATCTGAATGGGGAAGTTTATGTGGAACAACCTAAGGGATTTGTTGATCCAAGCTTTCCTAACCATGTGTACAAACTGAAGAAAGCTCTATATGGATTAAAGCAGGCTCCAAGAGCTAGGTATGAGAGATTGACATAGTTTCTTGGTGAGAATGGATATAGGAAAGGTGGCATAGACAAAAATATTTTTGTCAAGGAAGAAGAAGGGAAGATCATGATTGCACGCATTTATGTTGATGATATTATGTTTGGTGGGATGACAAATGAGATGGTTCAACATTTTGTCAAGCAAATGCAGTCAGAATTTGAGATGAGCCTTGTTGGTGAGTTAACCTACTTTCTTGGTCTGCAAGTTAAACAAATGGAAGATTCCATATTTTTATCTCAGAGAAAATATGTAAAGAATCTATTAAAGAAATTTGGGATGGAAAATGCCAGTCACAAAAGAACACCTGCTCCCACACATCTGAAGTTGTCTAAAGATGAAAAAGGAGTAAGTGTGGATCAAAGTCTTTACAGAAGTACGATAGGCAGTCTTCTATATCTCACAACTAGTAGACCTGACATTTCCTTTGTTGCATGGGTGTGTGCTAGATATTAAGCTGATCCTAAAGTTAGCCATGCCGACGGTGAAGGGAATTCTTAAATATGTGAATGGGACAAGTGACTATGGTATGCTATATTCTCATGGATCTAGCTCTGCTTTAATTGGGTATTGTGATGCTGATTGGGAAGGAAGTGCTTCTGATAGAAAAAGTACATCAAGAGGATGTTTCTTTCTGGGAAATAATCATATATATTGGTTCAGTAAGAAGCAAAATTTGTGTGTCTTTGTTCACTGTTGAAGCTGAGTATATTGCTGCAAGAAGCAATTGTTCTCAGTTGGTTTGGATGAAACAAATGTTGACAGAATATAATGTCAAACAGGATGTCATGACATTATTTTGTAATAATTTAAGTGCCATAAATATATCAATAAATCATATTCAACACAGCAGGACCAAACACATTTATATCAGTTATCACTTCATAAGAGAGCTTGTTGAAGAAAAGATTGTTACCTTAGAACATGTAGCTACTGAATCAGAACTAGCTGACATTTTCACTAAGGCTTTGGATGCAAACCAGTTGGAGAACTTATGAGGAAAACTAGGGATATGCATATATGAGGGTTTGTAGCAATTAAGGGCGTGTGAGAATATCATTAAAGTGATATTATATCATTTATCATGTTTCCAACAAATCAAATATCTTAAGCAATCATTTCAAGACTATCTTAAATACTCTCCCACACGCTACGACATTACCTCATTCTATTTTCACAACCTCTTCATTCTCCTTTATAGAAAAAGAACTCTTGCTATTTTCCATCTCACTATTCAAAAATATTCAAATATGTCGCAACATCATGCTTCGTCTCCCTCAAAGTGTTCTTCTGATGAAGCCAAGGCTCCTAGGTCAAAGTATGTCGACCATCCTGAGGATCTCTCCCTTGATAAAGTCATGTTCGTCGCTCCTCTAACAATTATTCCACCTCTTGAGAAGAAGGTCAAGAAACCCAGATCGTCACATGCAAAGAAATATGAAGACGGGTTTGACACTTCTAAAGGTAATGCTCCTAATACTACTGATGATAGGTCAGAAGAAGATATTGTTAATGTTGATGGGAGCATTAGAAGGCCGGTAGATAGGGTGTTAAATAAGGGTTTTGTTATTCCTGGGATTTCTACTGCTCTTTCCCGAATGCCTGCTCAGGATGAAAAAGGTATTGATCCTCAAAATGTTGTTGAATCATCTACCTTAAAGAGAGATGTTGCTGAAACTGAACTTGGCAAGTTTGCTATATCTTTTCTAAAAGAAGTGGAAGCTGATGTTGAACAAGATGTTGAGACATCATCTGCTAAGAAGGACTCTTCTGCTAAGGAAGATGGTGTTGGCTCCAAAACTATGAAGAATCCAAATGCTGATAATGTGGTGAATGTTGATGAGTTGTCTAACAATGACCTTATTACCAATGTGGTTCCTGGAATTACTAAAAGGCTCAAGTCTAGAAAGGTGAAGGTTGTGGATGTCACACCCCTTGCCAAGAGTATCAAGAAGAAGACTATGTATGGTCCCTCAAATCCCTGGAGTAAAGTGGTTCCTCCCTCCAACAAAAGAAAAGTTAGACCTGATATCTCCTTATATGATGATGAGGATGATGTCTAGGACATCTCTCCTATGAAGAAGTCTGCAATAAAGAAGCTTTCTGTCAGGGTGCCTGATGCTCCTATTGACAACATCTCCTTCCATTCTGTTGGCAATGCTGAAAAATGGAAACATGTCTTCCAAAGAAGGATTGTTCTTGAAAGAGAGTTGGGAGCAGATGCACTGGAGTGCAAAGAGATTATGGAGTTGATTTCTTTTGCTGGCTTGATGAATATTGTCACCAGGTTTGCAAAATGTTATGAGACTCTTGTTAAGGAATTTATTATTAATATTCCTATAGATTGTGCTGATCACAGAAGTAAGGAATATAGGAAGGTGTTTGTTAGAGGTAGATGTGTTGAATTTTCCCCCCTGCTGTCATCAATAGATATCTGGGCATGTCTGAAGATGATTACTGTGAGTTAGTAGTGACTAATAATCAAGTGTGCAAAGCCATCACTGCAAACGAAGTGAGTGATTGGCCCATGAAGAATAAGCTCCTTGTTAGTAAGTAAAGTGTGAAGTATGCTTTCCTGCATAGAATTGGAGCTGCTAACTGGGTCCCTACCAATCATACATCAACCATTATAGTTGGCTTAGGAAAATTTATCTATGTTGTTGGAAATAAGAAATTATTTGATTATGGTGCTTACATTTTTGAACAGACTGTAAAGCATGCAGGAACATGTGCTATCAAGATGCCTATTGCCTTTCCATATCTCATTTGTGGAATTATTCTAAATCAACACCCTTGAATTCTGTGTGGCACTGATGCAGTTTGCAAAAGGGAGTCTGCCATATCTCTTCATTTCAAGTTATTTTCAGGTAAACATGTCCCAGACATTGTTTTGACATTTGCATCCTCTAAAAACAAGACATCAAGCAAGGATGATATGATTACTAAGTTGATGGAAGACTGCAAAGAACTTGATGAAGTAATCAGAGTTAGCTCAGCAAGGAAGATAAAATTTGAAAAGCTGGTCAAGGATCTGCATAAGGATAATAGTGTGGGTACTGAAGGAGGAGATTATGATAATGAAGGAAGTTCTGAAACTACCATGTCTACTGGTCCAAAAGATAGTTAGACTCTGTGATTGTGCCTTCTTTTTTTTTTCTTTTGTATTTTGATCCCTATGTTATTTTTAGCACTTGTATGTGCTTGATACTTGGATATTCTGGTATGTACTTCTTTTACTACTACTCTCTTGAATTCATGTTTATTTGGCATATTATGTCTAAAAAGGGGGAGAGAAACTGATTGACTGACTGCTAAGTTTGAGGGGGAGCTTCATTGTTTGAGGGGAAGCTTCATGTCTCAGAAGATGTCCTGACATCTTTCGATGCTAACTGCTACTGCTAACTGATAACTGATTCTTTTTGTTGCTGCTCTGATATTGTGCTCAAATAATGTTTTAGCCAAAATTTGCCAAAGGGGGAGTTTGTAAGTGTTTGTTGGTAGCATTTTTGGTAAAACATTGCTTTGGTAATGTTTTGCTTATTGTCTTGACATTTGAAGTAAAACATCTCAACTGTTTTTTAATGATGTCAAAGTAGATGTCTTAAGATCTACCTGTGATCTGAACGTGTTTTCAGATTTTTCTGTTTCTTGTTTTTAAGCGTGCCTTATTCAGGATTTGTGGGTTATAACTTGCGAAAAATATAGAGGAATATTTTTCAATTTGTCTCGTCTTTATGGTTTATATCTTGGCCTACTTTCATGGAGATTTTTAAGAGATTCAATATATTGCAATATTAGTTTTTCAGCCCAAGCCCATAAAGAAGTTGTTGTGCCTATATAAGGACTTGCATCCTTATTCGTACTACTGCAACAATTGAAGAAAAATATACTTTGTGTGTTTTAGAAGTCTGAGTCTTTTAATTGTAATACACTCTAGTATTGTTTCAATACTTGAGTTGTAATTTGAGTTGTGAATTATGGATCATTCATAAGATTTTAAGTATTGAATGATTGAGGTTTTTCAAACTTAATAATTATGTTGTTTTTCACTATTTGTGATTGAAGGGATTTGAGGAGGGCCTTATACCTAGGTGTGTCTTAGGTAGAAGTATAGCACGGGTAGTGATTAAGTGATTAGATCATAAACTGGTTGATTACTGAAGGTCTATGAATTGATACTATTTAGTGGACTTGTCCCTGGCTTGGTAGCCCCCAGAGTAGGTGTTGTTGTACACCGAACTGGGTTAACAATCCCTTGTGTTTATATTGTTTTTAATATTTTTGCATTTTATATTGTCCTCAGATATTTGTGTCGTGACATCTCCTTCGATATCACATATCTGATACTAAAATTTCAGTAGTGGACCGCACAGTATTGTGCAATGTTTGGCAACACCACAAAAAATTGAGGAGATAAAATTCTTGAGGTCAAACAACCCAGATTCTAACACCTATGATCCTAGGTGGAAGAATCGTCCTAATTTATCCTGGAAAGATCAACAACAACAAACTCCTCAAAAGGCAGAGTGGGAGGTAGCAATTGAAAAGATGGAGGCCCAGACGTCTCAGTTTCAAAAAGAGATAAGGAGCAATATAGAAATACCACAGGTGCAATCAAAAATTTGGAAGTTCAAATGGGAGAGATTGCACAATAGGTAGCTCTGCAAGCACAAGAAAGACAGAAAAGTCATGAGTATGTGAATGTTATCAAAACAAGGAGTGAAAAAATGGATAGAGAAAAACCAGATGAGGTGAAGTTTGACGCCAATATCATAGAGGTAGAGCTGGAAGTGAGAGAGAACATGAACAAACAGGAAGAAGTAATATCACCTGTAAAGCCAGTTGAAGAGAAGACTAAACCAGCGATCAAGTGGTCATATCCATCTCAAGTAGCAAAGAAGGACACCAAAGAAAAAGATTTTGAGAAATTTGTCATAATCTTCAAAAAGCTAGAGATCCATATACCGTTCTTTGAAGCGCTTGACAAAATGCCTTTGTATTAGAAATTCATGAAGAAGGTACTATTAAAAAAGAAATCAACAGGAGAGGGATCGGTTCCCATTGATGAAAAATTATGTACAATTGCGCCCGAGAGAAAAATACATGTCAAGTAGAGGGATCCGAGATCAGTTGCAACATTATATACAATAAAAGACAGAGCTTTCAAGAAAGTTCTGGTAGATTCTGGCTCGAGTGTGATTTTAATGCCATTATCGATTTTCAAGAAGCTCAGTATTGAGAAAATAAACATGAGTGGAATAAAGTTGAAATTTGTTGATCACACCATCAAGCAGTCATATGGGATAGTTGAAAATGTACTAGTGGAAATTGACAATTTTGTTTTCCCAGTTGATTTTGAGATCATGGACATACCAGAAGATGAAGAGACTCATATCGTTCTGGGTCGACCATTTATGCTGACAAGTCGATGCAATTTTGATATCGAGACAGGTAATCTGACACTGAAGTCATTTGATGAGAAGATAACCTTGAATGTGTTGGAAATCAAAAAGTAGGTTACAGGTGGAAATAATAAATCTTCAATCGGATTGGTCAAAGTAGAAGGAGAAGACAACAGTTCAAAATCACTCCCAGAAGAGGTCTTAGGAAAAATCTCTCAAGTGGAATCAATAAAAATTCCTAAGGGCAGTCAAGAAGGAAACATGAGAAAGAAGAAGGAACACCGAGATGAAAAGATGGAAGTAGCTGGAAGCACAAATGGGTGGATACTTTTGAACTGAATATGTTCTGGATTGCGGAAGAAACATGCAACAAGGTGTGGAAGAGGAAGTACCCCCCCCCATAAGGGGTGACACGTCGAGTCAAGCGACGTTAAACCCAACGTTTCGTGGGAGGCAACCCACGCTTTTAATATCTTAGTTTTTCTTTTTTTTTGTTCGTGGGTAATAAAAAGGGAGTCTTACTAGTGAGAGCTGGGAGGCTACAACATGTGTTACATTACCCTCTATGAGTCACCTTCTCGAGCTTGTTCTGAAACATTGGGGTCAATGTTAAGTTCAAGTTTGGGGGGGTTTTATTGCTTTTCTGCTTTTCTAATTATTTGGTAGTGCTCTGTGAATTGTTGTGTAAATCCACGAGTTGAAGTTCTTCAAGTTGGCCGAAAATGTTTATTTTGATCAAGAACTTAAGTCTCATAGAGTTTAGGAATAGTATATAGAGACAAAGGGATAGTTATTCGAGGCTAGAAAGTTCGGGATAACGTGACAGGATACGAGTCTAACGTGTAGATTTGTACCATATTACTTAAATCCTGAGAAGTACTCCTAAAGTAGTTTATCCTCACAGTCTGGTATAACATAGATTCACATGTATGTACGATTAAAGGAGAAAGAAGTAAATTTGGAACCAAATGATGAAAAGGCGGTAAAAGGAAACTGGCTCGCTAATTTGGGTAACCCTCACCAGGTTATTTAGCCCAATAGGGGTTGATCCCCAAACATCGTCCATAAAGGACAATATATAAACTGAAAAGTTTTGAAAATTTCATCTGAATTTATAAAGGAGAAAAAGCTCTTATTTGTTGTCTGAGCAAAAATCTCTCTTAATCAGTCTTGTGCGTGTGATAATCATCAATAATTATCATTGCCTTAATTTGACTGTCCGAATGAAAAAGGAGAAATATCGGAAAGAGACTTAAGTACAAAGCATAGTTAGAGAGGTGTCTGAAGAAGAAACTCTAAAGGTAAAGATTCTTAAGCAAACTCTTCACGTCATGTAATTGTTAGAACAAAGTTTGAATCTACTACCCTAAGTTTAAGTTTTGATGATAACAAAATGCTAAGATATATCAATTGTATGATTCATGTAAGATACATATGCTATCTAAAAATTACATTCTGTTTTACAGAAACTCTGATGGATATCAGCAAGAGAACATCATCATTAGCATCAGAAGATGTTATATCAGATGCCAGAATCAGAACATCAACTTGTGCTTACGCTGAAGCTTGATGAACAGATCTGCGCTTAACAATCTGAACTCTGATCAAGGAAACAACAACTCATCAGCACTTAGCAGCGTCAGAATGAGCCAAAGTCAGAACACACTTAAGTGGAAACGATACTGTGCATTCAAGATGATTTATTACCAACGGCATCATTCCAGACAAGATCTGCTTAATAAGGAAAGAATGTTATTGGCATTGAAACGGAATTACTACTCCAACGTACCTTATTTCCAATGCTATATAAACAAGTCAATGAAGATTGAATTGGCTAATGCTCTACAACACTCTACACGCCTAAAGCTATTCATCATCTTCCTCACTCTCAGTTTGCTAAAAGCTCTCAATTCTTTACTCAATTATTTTAGCACTCTAGTTCTCATAAGCTTAAATTGTGTAATATCATAGTTGTGATAAACAGTTTTTGTAGAAAACATTCAACACACTAGATTTCAATTCTTTCTAAGAAAGTATTTCCTTGAGAAACCGGTTTGTGGTTTGACTCAAGAAGACTTTAGCAATTGTTAAAGCAGTTGTAATATTCAGTTGAATATAGTGGATTAAGACCTCGTTGGAGAGAGGTGAAATCACCTTGACGGGTGGACTGGAGTAGTTTGAGATCAAACGAACCAGGATAAAAATACTGTGTTGACTGCAATTGATTTCAAGTTTTTACAATTCAACCCCCCTTCTTGTGTTTTTCACTTCGTCAACTGGCATCAGAGCGCCTGGTTCTGAGCTAAAACACTTAACCGTGTCAGTACAAGATCCAGCGTCAGAAAAATACAATGGCAGGAACTTATCAACACACCAGCAATGACAACAATGAAGGCAGAGACAGATTCAGCGGAAAACCTCAAGTCTTTGATGGAGAAAGTTTTGATTACTGGAAAGACAGAATTGAAAGCTTCTTTCTGGCACATGATGTTGATCTGTGGGACATGGTGACAGATGGATACACGCACCCAGTGAATGCAAGCGGTCAGAAGATTGACAGGAAAGCAATGTCTGATCAACAAAAGCGTGACTTCAAAAATCACCACAAGGCCAAAACCATTCTTCTCAGTGCCATCTCTTACGCTGAATATGAAAAGATCTCTAACAGAGACACATCAAAGAACATGTTTGACTCACTCAGAATGACGCATGAAGGCAACGTTCAGGTCAAAGAAACTAAATCTCTTGTGCTCATTCAGAAGTATGAGGCATTCAAAATGGAAGAAAGTGAATCCATTGAAACAATGTTCTCAAGATTCCAAATTCTGGTGGCTGGTCTCAAGGTTCTGGAAAAAGGATACTCTACTGCTGATCATGTCAAGAAGATCATCAGAAGCTTGCCAAAGCAGTGGAGGCCAATGGTTACAGCGCTGAAGCTAGCTAAAGATCTCAACAAAATTTCTCTGGAGGAACTTATCATCTCCCTCAGAAGTCATGAGATATAGTTGGAAGCTGATGAACCTCAGAAGCAAGGTAAGCCTTTAGCATTAAAATCTAACAAAAAATCTGAGTCTAAAGTTTTGCAGGCAGTTGAAGAAACATCTGATGGATCCTCATCAGAAGAAGACGAACTTTCCCTCCTCTCCAGAAGAGTGAATCAACTATGGAAGCAGAGGCAAAGGAAGTTCAGGAATCCCAGAAGATCTGATCAGAATCAGTCTTCTTCCAGATACAGAAGGTCAGATTCTTCCTCTGGATACAGAAGATCTGAAGGCTCCTCAGGAAGCAGAAAGCCAAACACCAAGGACATCATCTGCTATGAGTGCAATGAGCAAGGACACTACAAGAGTGACTGCCCAAAGCTTCAGAGGGAAAAGCCCAAAAAGAAGTTTGGAAGAGAAAAGAAGAAAAGTCTCATGGCTACATGGGATGACTATGACTCGTCTGAAGCTGACTCAGAATCAGATGATGAGAGAGCAAACATAGCTCTCATGGCCAACATTTCAGAAGACGGTGAAGCTTCTGAATCAGACTCAGAATCAGACACTAAAGAGGTATTTCCTGACTTTGCAATTAATTTTACTAAGGCTGAACTTGCTGAAAGCCTTAACGAAATTCTGGAAAGGTACCAGCAGATTAGAGTTAAATTCAAAAACCTGAAAAGGAATCTTGAATCTGACTCTTATAAGACTGAGAGTCTTAAATTGGAAAATTCTGAGCTGAAAAATAAAATTTCAATGTTAGAAAATGTTTTACAAAACTCTCAGAAGGAAACAATTTCTGAGACTCCCAGCAGTGCTGATGAGATCATCAAGGAGTATGATCATAGCTTTCAGAAGTTCCTTGCTAAAAGCATAGATAGAAGCAAAATGGCTTCAATGATCTATGGAGTTAGCAGAAACGGCAGAAAGGGAAAGGATACCAAGGTAAGGTACCAACACCAAAGAATGCCATGGATTTAACTATTAAACACACTCCTCTGAACTCACATTTTGTGTATGGTCATACACATGATATTAAATACACTAGTAGTAAGTATTCTGTGAAACCAAAATTCAACCAGAGTTTTGGTAAATCTAACAAATCAGGACCAAAGAAAATTTGGGTACCTAAGGATAAAATAATACATGTTGCAGATATCTTTAGCAGCAAATCAGAAACACCAGTCATGGTACCTGGACTCTGGCTGCTCGCGACACATGACGGGAAGAAGGCATATGTTCCAAAGCCTGGAACTTAAGCCTGAAGGCCACGTTGGTTTTGGAGGAAATCAGAGGGGAAAGATCATTGGCTCTGGAACTGTAGGTAATGGAAATCTTCCCTCTATAAATAATGTTCTGCTAGTAGATGGATTAATGCATAATCTGTTATCCATAAGTCAATTAAGTGATAACGGTTATGATATAATCTTTAATAAAAAATCATGTAAAGCTGTTAGTTAGAAAGATGGGACTATCCTATTTAATGGAAAGAGGAAAAACAACATTTATAAAATCAAACTTTCTGAACTGAAAAGTCAGAATGTAAAGTGTCTTCTGTTTGTTGACAACGAGCAATGGATCTGGCACAGAAGATTGGGGCATGTTAGTATGAGAAGAATATCTCAGATTAACAAACTCAATCTGGTCAGAGGACTTCCTAATCTGAAGTTCAATTCAGATGCTCTGTGTGAAGCATGTCAGAAAGGCAAGTTTGCAAAACCTTCTTTCAAATCTAAAAATGTTGTTTCTACCTCTAAGCCATTAGAACTTCTGCATATTGACTTATTTGGACCAGTTAAAACTGCTTCAGTCAGTGGCAAGAAGTATAGGTTAGTAATCGTAGATGACTATAGGAGATGGACATGGGTAAAGTTCTTAAGACACAAGGAGGAGTCACACTCTGTGTTTGTTACCTTCTGTAACCAAGTTCAGAATGAAAAGGATCTTAGAATCGTTAAAGTCAGAAGTGATCATGGTGGAGAGTTTGAAAACAAAGATTTTGAGTCATTCTTTAATGATAGAGGCATTCTGCATGATTTCTCTTGTCCTAGAACTCCCCAACAAAATGGAGTTGTAGAACGAAAGAACAGAACATTGCAAGAAATGGCCAGAACCATGATCAATGAGACAAATGTTGCTAAGATCTTCTGGGCAGAGGCAATAAACACAGCATGCTACATTCAGAATAGAATCTCAATAAGACCTATTCTGGAAAAGACTCCATATGAATTGTGGAAGAACAGAAAGCCCAACATTTCATATTTTCATCCATTTGGATGTACTTGTTTTATGTTAAATACAAAAAATTATTTGAACAAGTTTGACTCTAAAGCACAGAAGTGTATTATGTTAGGATACTCTAAACACTCAAGAGGGTACAGAGTATACAATACAGAAACACAGATTGTGGAAGAATCAATCAGTGTTCGTTTTGATGATAAGCTTGACTCTGAAAAGTCAAAGCAGAATGAAGTTTTTGCAGGTATGGAAGTTGAATTTACAGGTTCTGAAGACAAGTCATCAGAAGCTCTCAACAAAGACACTCCTTCAACATCTGAAAGGAGCACTGCTAGAAATCCTACAACAGCTGCTGATCAACCTCAGAAGAGACTACCCAGAAGCAGCTTGGATCACCCAGAAGAAACTATCTTAGGGAGAAAGGAAGATCCAATCAGAACAAGAGCCAGCTTCAGAAACTCTGAAGAATCCCTCATGGGACTTGTGTCTTTGATTGAACCTTCTTCTATTGATGAAGCACTTCTGGACAACGACTGGATTCTAGCAATGCAAGAAGAGCTGAATCAATTCACCAGAAAGAAGTCACTCCTCTGGCTGACATCACCAGCAGAAGAGTCCCTCTAGACGACTTTCCAATATTTTTTGAGATTAACTCTAAACCAGTCATTGTTCTCAGATACTTGGACGCTTGCAAGGCTGATGGCACAGATCCCACTCTGAACATAAAAGATCTGCACCAGCAAAATCCAGAAGTTACTGTGAAGAAGACAAAGAAAAGAAAGGTTGCTTCAGAAGGACCATCCCAGCAGACCCCTAAGAAGAGAGGTAATCTATCTGCTGCTAATGTTTTAAATTCTTCTGCTATTCCAACATCAATCCCAACCCCCAGCTTCATTTGAACTTCCAATCCCCATACCAACCATTGATGAAACCGAACCAAAGGCTGACCCTTCTGAGTCACTGACTCTCAGGAGATCCCGCACCAAATCCCAAACTCCAAAACCCACAACATCAACAGAATCAGAACTTGACAAAGTTCTTTCTGAAATTGATCAACGTGCTTCCGCTCCCCTCTCAGAAAATCCAAACACTCAACCAGAAATTGCCCATTCCCCACAACCAATAACTACTCTCTCACCCATACCAGAACAACCAGAAATTCCACCTCCTTCTCCACAACCAGAAATTCCTCCTCCCTCTCCTCAACCAGAACCTCATCCACTTTCACCTCAACCATCACCTCCACAACCTGAGTTTCAACACTCTGAAACTCCATCACCTGAACATCAAACTCCTGAACCTCATTCTCCTCAATCCTATGAACCTCAACCCTTAGCAATTCAGCTGCCATGTGGTACAACTGTAAACATACCCCAGCTGCCATCCTCACCAGAAACTACCCCTCCAAATACTCCACACAGTCCAATTATCATTTCTAATTCTCCCACTCCATCTCCCAAACAAAATATAGAAGACCACAGCAGGACCTTTATTGATTTAACAATCCTTAATCGTCTTGCTGACCGTAAATATAAAATAGCCATCCCAAAACCCAAACAATTAGATGTTGGTGCTGGCATTTTGAATTTTGAAACAGGCTTGCAGAATTGGATTGCTTCTCTGAAGCAGGTTTGTCCTGGAATGATTGATCATGCTGCTTCATACCATCTCCGGACTCAATTCAGAAAGTGGGTCCGCGCTGAAGCCCTCAAGCTGCAAGACATCAATTATGAACAGGCCCAACAGAACTTCAGCAAGCTGCTGAAGGAAGTTGAAAGTCAGCTGCCCAAGGAGGAAGTGCTCTTTCTGGATAGTGAGCCATGGTCTGAGAAGCGTCCAGCTTCAAAAGTGCAGCCAGCAGAAGATCAGACTATTCAAGCTGAAGATGTTAGTCAAGCTGAAGATGTTGCAGAAAGCTCTAAGAAGTATCCTGCTTCTGATGTTTCTCAAGCTGCCTTGGACAGGCAGACTCTGGAAGAGCTGAAGCAGAATGATATTCGTCTGCAGCAAAGAATGGATGAGAATGATCAGAAGATGAAGGAAAGGATGGATGTGCAAGACAACAAGATTGATACAGTAGTCATCATGGTGCACAAGCAGAATGAAACTACTGATCAGATTAAGACAATGCTAGAGACTCTGTTCACACGCCTTCCACCCCAACCTTAGATTTTCATTCATGATATTTTCATTATTTTCTTTGCATAACATCTGTACTGTTTGTCTTGCTCTGAATTGAATATAACAGTTTTTCTGCTCTGATCGTTTTAGCTTATATTACTTACACTTTTTGATTGCTGACAAAAAGGGGGAGAACAAGAATGATATTTTTCAATAACGAATTACTGAGACAAAAAGTCTCAAACATTTTAACACTCTGATATACTTGAATATTTTCTGTTTCTGCATAAGGCTACAGGTACAAGAAGTTAATCATCTCTGATACACTGAAGCTCTGATATTCTGATCTGATACACTGAAGCTCTGACATTCTGATGTTCAAAGAAAGTCAATAAAGATCTGATCCTGAAGAACTCTTGGAATTAAAAAGGGAAGTAATAAATTCAGGGGGAGTATCTCTGATCTAAACTATGATATCTCTTTATCCCTTATCTTTGATAACTTCCTATTTAACTCTGATACAATTTACCATTTGGTTATCTCTGATACTTTTCACGTTAATTTTCAATTAAAAAATATCTAGTTTTTGTCATCATTAAAAAGGGGGAGATTGTTAGAACAAAGTTTGAATCTACTACCCTAAGTTTAAGTTTTGATGATAACAAAATGCTAAGATATATCAATTGTATGATTCATGTAAGACACATATGCTATCTAAAAATTACATTCTGTTTTACAGAAACTCTGATGGATATCAGCAAGAGAACATCATCATCAGCATCAGAAGATGTTATATCAGATGCCATAATCAGAAGATCAACTTGTGCTTACGCTGAAGCTTGATGAACAGATCTGCGCTTAACAATCTGAACTCTGATCAAGGAAACAACAACTCATCAGCACTTAGCAGCGTCCGAATGAGCCAAAGTCAGAACACGCTTAAGTGGCAACGGTACTGTGCATTCAAGATGATTTATTACCAACGGCATCATTCCAGACAAGACAGACAAGATTTGCTTAATAAGGAAAGAATGTTATTGGCATTGAAACGAAATTACTACTCCAACGTACCTTATTTCCAATGCTATATAAACAAGTCAATGAAGATTGAATTGGCTAATGCTCTACAACACTCTACACGCCTAAAGCTATTCATCATCTTCCTCACTCTCAGTTTGCTAAAAGCTCTCAATTCTTTACTTAATTATTTTAGCACTCTAGTTCTCATAAGCTTAAATTGTGTAATATCACAGTTGTGATAAACAGTTTTTGTAGAAAACATTCAACACACTAGATTTCAATTCTTTGTAAGAAAGTATTTCCTTGAGAAACCGGTTTGTGGTTTGACTCAAGAAGACTTTAGCAGTTGTTAAAGCAGTTGTAATATTCAGTTGGATATAGTGGATTAAGACCTCGTTGGAGAGAGGCGAAATCACCTTGATGGGTGGACTGGAGTAGTTTGAGATCAAATGAACCAGGATAAAAATACTGTGTTGACTGCAATTGATTTAAAGTTTTTACAATTCAACCCCCCTTCTATTGTTTTTCACTTCTTCAGTGAACATCAGACGAACTACTTTTTGATCAATTTGAACTGATTTCTCGCGTATGAGTATCAGGCTTCTGTGATTTTCATGAGTTCTTGTAATGGTCACTTGAGGTCAAGCAAAGGTTTTAGTTTGGGGGAGTTTGACCAGTTGTTTTTACACATGAATTTAGCAGTTATTTTGCTTATTGCTTCGTATAATTTATTGATGTTTTATTCCATTTTACCTCATTTTATGCTTTGGTTTTGTAATTTGTTGTTTTCAGGGTCAAACAAATAAAATAGACGAATCGGGATAGAAAAGTGCAGGATGCAGAGATTTGGAAAAAAGTTCAGGTTTGAGCAAGGCAGTAGGCGAAACGGGAGCCTATGTCACACGACACGGACCGTGTCAAGTTAGATGATGCATGAATTGTTGGAGGAAGAACCGAATGTGACACGGGCGCCTGTGTCCCATGACACGGCCCATGTCAATTTAGCTGGAACCTGAACTTGAATAGCGCAGATCACAAATTCTGACACGGGTGCTCGTGTCCGGTGACACGGCCCGTGTCAGCTTAGGCATGTGAAATTCCAATTTTGAGGTTTTCTTGTATTCTTGGATCATTAAGGGTACCGTGGACATTGGACATCACAGAGGGATGACCTGACACTATAAATACCTGATTTGGAGAAGAAAAAAGGGACTTTTTTGGACGAACACCTTTCATGAGCAGAAGCAAATGAAGATCAGAGATCACCATTAATTTGTGTAATGTCTATCATTATTATTATTGAAATCTCTTTGAATATTATATGCGGCTTAACCCCCTAATGCTAGGGGGGGTCCCTGATTTGCGAATGTATTAACTGTGAATTATTTATTTTAATACAGTATTTTTCTTTCAATTTAATCGTTCAAGGTTTCTAATGCTTTTCTGATCGGACCAACTAGGATTGAGTTACGGTTAACAACCAGCTGGACCGTGATTGTTAAGGTTTTTGTACGATTAGGCTATAGTAGATATCACCTAGGACTAGGGATACCCTATAGTCACCGGGTTTAACCCTTGATAAGATAAAGGATTGACTCCATCAAATATTTCTAAGGACTTAGGATTGAGGATGGATGGTTAAAGTTTTTCTCACTAAGGACTTAGAGGGAAATAATCTAAAGGGCCGGTATTTGAAGGTAATGAACTTGTAGAAAAGATCAATAGTGAAGGTCATTACAGGGCAAACCACACACTTACCCCTAACATATTATTCACACTAGTAAAAAAAGTCATCATTTTCCTTTGCATATTTTTAATTATTGTTAAATACAATAATAAAACCAAACCCCATATTGAGTTTTGTTTAATTGAACCTGCCATTATACTCGGTCATTTTGTGCAGTCCTTGAGATCGACATTCGGGGAATTTTCCCTGTTATTACAAGAGGAAAAATAGTACACTTGTTATTTTATCGATCAGTATCCATATCTTGTTGGGTCCTTATTGGTTAGAGTTTCCATAATTCTGATTGAATTTTGATTTATAAGAGTTCACAGAATAAGATTCACAAGTGTATTTTATGTCATGTGTGTGCCCATATGTGAAATGTGATTTTAGGGGTGTGTATTTTATGACCATGTTATCAACTTGTCTTGGTTGATATGGTTTCTACCATTTTGGTTTCACATATCCTATACATTTTTTTCCTTTTCTGCTAACTCCATAGGTCATAAAGGCCATCTCGATTCTATCTATGTTTCTAGCTAGAAATTTTTGAAAGATGTGATCATATTCTTTTATGATGTTATCAGAACTAGTTGAAACTTCTGAGACAACTTCTTTCTGAGATTTTTGTAACTCGTTTTTAATAACATAATTTTCATTTTTAAGTTTAGAGATGGTTTCTTTTAGCTCAGAATTTTCTGCTTTTAGTTTCCTAGTTTCTTCAGAGTCAGATACTAGAACGTGTTTCAGGTTCTTGTTATTGACTCAAAGTTTCTGATATCTTTCAAGAATTTTAGATATAATATCTTCTAATTGAGATCTAGAAAAGTTAGAGAATACCTGCTTTTGAGTCTGATTATGATTCAGATTAACTAGTGTCATCTGATATGTTGGCCATTAAAGCGATATTGGCACGTTCATCTTCTGATGTTGATTCTGCTTCAGAAAATTATGAGTCATCCCATGTTTCCATAAGACTTTTTTTCTTTTCTTTGAATAACTTCTTATTAGGCTTTTATTTATGAAGTTTGGGGAAGTCGCTTTTATAGAGACCTAGCTCTTTGCATTCGTAGCAGACAACATCTTTCAGAGTGATTACTTGTTCTTCTGGGGTTTCTGAATTTCCTCTATTTGTGCTTCTATAGCTGATGGACTCTTCTGGAGATAAGAGATGATTTGTATTCTTCTTTTGAGGATCCACTAGAGCTTTCTTCTTCTTCCTAAAAATATTTAGTTTCATTTTTTTATTAGATTTAAGGGCAAGAGATTTACCTTTCTTATGGGGCTCATCTTCTTTTAGTTCTATCTCGTGACTTCTCAGAGAACTGATAAGTTCTTCAAGAGATATATTGTTCAGATCTTTGGAAATATTTAAGGTTGTGACCATGGGTCTCCATTTCTTTGGTAAGCTTCTAATGGTTTTCTTTACATGATCTTCTATGGAGTACCCTTTGTCTAGAACTTTCAATCCAGCAACCAGAATTTGAAACCTTGAGAACATCGTCTCGATAGTTTCTTCTTCTTCAATTTTGAAATCTTTGTACTTCTGGATGAGTGCGAGAGCTTTGTTCTCTTTGACTTTTGTGTTACCTTCATGCGTCATTCTCAGAGAGTCAAACATGTTTTTAGAAGAATATCTGTTTTTGATCTTCTCATACTCAGTATATGAGATAGCACTCAAAAGAATTGTTTTGGCTTTATGATGGTTTCTGAATTCTTTCTTTTGTTGTTCTAACATTTTCTTTCTATCAATCTTCTGACCCTTTTCATCACTAGGATGACTGTAGCCATCAGTTACCATGTCCCAGAGATCAGCGTCATGAGATAGAAAGAAACTCTTGATTTTGTCTTTATAGTAATTGTAATTTTCACTTTCAAACATTTAGGGTATACCACTGATTTTGTCTTTATCATCATTGTTGATCTGAACTGGTTCCACCATAGTGTTTTTCTTGCTAGGATCTTTTTCTGACACGGTTAAGTGTTAACACCCAGAACCAGGAGCTTTGATGCCAATTGAAGGATAGAAAAACACAAGAAAGTGGGGTTTGAATTGGGATTTTCAAAAATTAAAAATAGTATGACACGTTTGGTTATCCTGGTTCATTTTAAATCAAACTACTCCAGTCCACCCGCCAAGGTGATTTCGTCTCTCTCAATTGAGGTCTTAATCCACTAATCAAAACTTGATTACAATTCACGAAGACAACTGTCAACGTCTTCTTGAGATCAAACCACAACTTGGTTTCTCAAGGAATTACAACTCACAAAGACTACCGTCAATGTCTTCTTGAGACTAAACCACAACTTTGTTTCTCAAGGAATTACAAATTTTCTAACAAAAATAATGTGTTTAACAAATGCTTCTAAAAAGATATATCATAATTGTGATGTTTACAAAAAGATTAAGGCATAATTTGATTGCTCTTGTTTGACATGCGTATGTGATTCTCTTGAATATTTCTATTGTATGCGCTCACACTTTGATCCATCTTCATAGTCTCTTTATATAGAGAAAGTGAATTGAATCGTCGGAAACATAAGAAATCATCTTTGGAAGGTTGATAAAAAGTTGTTAATGGACTTTCCAAAAATACAGATCTTGTCTTGTTCTAGTAGTTACTCTTTGATTTGTAATGAATGAATTGTAATGCATCAGAACTTTGTTTCTTTGAAATCTGATCAGAATAAAAATATTAAAATTGAGACTTTAGATCATCAGAGTTTCTTGAGATTCATATGATCAGAAATTAGATGAGACAGACACGTTGAAGCTTCTTTGTACTTTCATAATATTCACTTATCAGAGTATAGCTTGAGCTTAAGTGTTGAGTCTTAGAACTTCATAATAGATGAGTGTGTTAAGACTTCCTTTGTTCTTCCAGAACATCACTTATCCGAGTATCATAATTTAGCTTGCATCTTTGGTACTTCAGAAGTTATAACATCAGAACTTCTTCTATTGAGCTTGTTACACGGATTTTCTTCCAAGTCTGTACTTTCGTCTAATTAGAACTTCAAAATGAAAATTCTCTCATCATCTTATATGCTCTTTTGTCAGAACTTCTCTGCATATTTAAATAATTTATTAGAGAGCATATTTGTTCTTATATATATATATATATATATATATATATATATATATATATATATATATCATGTATTAGTCATCATCAAAACTATGTTCTAACATTGTTAGTTAGAATTTGATTAAGAAAAGGTTTTTGAAAGTGCATGGACCTAAGTCCAAGTTTATTATGAAAGTAGTTCAAGTTAGAAAGCAAAAAGAGTTTTGAAAATGAGGGAGAAGATTTTGAAATTAAAGAAGATTGGAAGAGATGAAGAGACTATCCTAAAGTATAAGGTAAAAGCTAAGGAAAAGAATAATCTAACCAACAAGAAGCCAATATTTGACATAAGAATTCAATGTAGAATTCCCATCCTTTGGATTAAAACCAAACAAGCAAAAATACCAAACCTCCGAGGAACATAAAGCTTCGGGTAAATTAAGTCTTCATAAAAATTAGACAGAGTAATGACTATATACAAAGGAATTCTCAATCACAGACAAAGCATAAAATCATAATAACCCGCACATTAAGAAAATCAACCCAATGATTTGGAGTAAACCCCAAGAACTTCAGACAAAATAACAATAGAGCAACAAGGTCCTCAAGTATCAAATCTTCTAATCCTAAGTTTGAGAGATCCACAACTCCATAATACCAAGGATAGTAACCAAGTAGTCCAAGTAACCTAAAAGTTTTTAATGTTCAAGTTGATTATTAAGTGTCTTCAAAAGAAAATAAAAGCTCAAATGAGCAAAGATAAAATGACATAAAGATAAATGCTCAAGTGAACAAAAGGAAAATAGCATGAGATGTAAATGCTAAAATAAATGGTACATCAAAGTAAAGGCACAAAATAACGACATAAAGTAAAGTTAATTGTTAGTGAGTTAGAAGTTAGAGGGTTAGTTGAATGACCATCTTGAAGCTTGCATTTGAAAACTCATTATAAGATTGATAAAATAAAAGCTTCTAACTAACAAGTCTCATTTGCTTTTTGTCAAGTATACCGTTCTTTTCAAGTGCTCAAAGCAATCACATGTATTCAACGATGTTCAAATGATTCACTTAGACCAAAATTCATGAAGTTCATTATAGGATTGATATAATCAAAGACTCCTAACAATGAACTTCAAAGTTATTAGATACAAGGTTTCAAATTAAACATACTCGGGCTTGCAAACATTGGTTTGGGCCACGAATGATTCCTTTTCGAATTAGGACAAATTTAGCGCCATGTTAAGCAATCGTAAGGGGACTTATGTAGAAGCCACACCTATTTTGAGGTCGGTCAATAGAAATCTATGTACCAACATGTTATAGAAATGATATGTAGATCATTCTCCAAAAATATGTAGCACGAGTAAAAACAAGAAAGGGATAAGATGAATAGGGGGTGGAATAGTAGTATAACAAATGTATCAGATGAAATTAGGGTTTCAAATATCATCAACATCATTCATCCATTTTGGTGAATTTAGTTTTTTAACCTATCAACACCCAAGATCCAATGAGTTTGAGAAACTTGTCCCAAAATAACACCCAAGTGTCTCCAAATCAGAACCAATCAAAAAATAATAAAACATATTTAATATAAAACAAAATTAAAATGATTTAAAAAGGAAATAATTGGTAAAATACACATGTGTTAAAACACCAAATAAAAATCCTAAAAAAATATCAGAGGTCAAACATGAGTCAATCAGTGTTGACAAATTTTTTTAGAATTTTTTAAAGTCAGGCACTATTTTTAAAATTTAAAGAAATAAGCAAAACAAACCAAAATTTGTGAAAAATAGTAAAATCAAAAATCAAAATAAAATGAGTTCACAAATATTTGTTAAGAGGTCATTGGATCCTTCCAGAATTTCAAAATCAAGAAAAGTATTTTTAAGCAATTAAAACAAGTCAAATAAAGTAAAAAATCATAAAATATTACCAAGTAACAAAATAAAATTGTGAAAAAATAAAAATCAGAAAGAGAAAAATAAAAAGTATTTTTATAATTGTTTTACTGTTTTAGAAGTTGAAATGAATTTTGTATGAATTTTTGAAGTTGTAAACAATTAAAACAAAAATCTGAAAATAAAGATAAAACCAAAATAATGTGGACCATGTGATCATTGTCAAAACACATTAGTAATCAGATCCAAGGGATCTGGCACACTGTGCATGTCATGGTCTCTCTTGAATAACACACTGGATCTCAAATAAAATAAAAAATATGAAAAAAAAACAAAAAAATATAGACCATTGGATCATAGTCAAAACGCGTTAGTAAATAGATCCAAAGGACTTGGCGCATTGTGATTGATATGAACCTTAGCAAGAAAACACAAGATCAAATAAATCTAGGCCAATCAAAACAAAACAATTGGCACGCTCTGATTGGTTGAGACGAAACATGTCATCGTCTTAAACCTCCAGCCTTCAGAAAAACCAAAGAATTCGTGATTCTTCAAATGGAAAAATTAGAAGCTTAGACTGGTACCAATGAATTCTTCTCTTCAAGAAAATCACATTTATGACCTCGCGAAAAATTTCTTTAAACCATAGGTCAGTTGATTTGCAAAAAATAGAAGAAAAAGTGAAAACGAGTTTGTAAATTAAATGCTCAATTCTCCATGAAATTACAAACCAGAAGAAACATGAGAATCAGAAGAAGGAGGACAACAGATTAGTAACTTGTTTGGATCAATTTGGTTAAGAAAACTACTTGAACAAAGTAAGAGAAATTTTCTCTGAAACTGGATTTGAATAGCTCAATTCAATGGATTATTTGACTTTTTTTATATGGTTAGCTTTATAGAGGTTAAGTGAAGGTGAAGAGCTCAAGAGTTTAGAACGGGAAGTGCTTTAGAATCGAATTCAAAGTTTTAGAATTGAGAGGTACGGAGGAAGTTCAACAGAGTTTTTCTGGCTCTCTAAAGCTTGGTAAATGAATGAAATATCATCCTTTATTTATAGGGAAGTGAATTAAGATGATAAATGAGAGGATTTGTGAGCAAATCATGCAAAACAAACCAGTTGTGATCATGCCAAACGTGTGACTTGAAATGCATCAAAACAGCCTCATACCAAGTGCAATTATTATCAAAACACCATCTGGGAAATTAGTTAAACATGTTTAGCAACTAAAATTTGAGTAATTCCACCTGTAATCCAAGTTTACTTACGGTAAAAATTCTGACTCGAGGCAAAAATAGATTCCATGGAGCCAACTTCAATAATGCATAGCTCACTCCTCAAGAACCTTTATTGTATTATTTTTGAAGAATTTGAAAGATCTCACAACAAACTTCACAATGTTCCAAAAAAGTTAACATTTGGATGCTTGAACAAAAAGTTATGATCAATTGAAATCGTGAAAAACTAACTGATTTTTGTACTTAGAAATATTTCTAAGTGTTGAGCTTCAAAATGACCTGTAATGTTCTTTAAAATTACATGAACTTACACTCAAAATTAACTCTTGATCCTTGAAGGTGAAATGACATAGATGTCTTGAATTGAATTGTGGAATTGAGATCACTCAAAAATCATAAAAATTGAAAGAGTTATAGTCTTTGGAAGATAATGAACAAATTTGGGGAAATTCACAAAAGACCTATAATCTTTTCAATTCTTAAATAACTTTCCAAGCATTTTCAAGTCTTGCATATTGAACCAAAGTTGTAGTAAACATCCCAAAGATTGCTGTGGAAAAAGAATGAGCTCAAAGAGATAAAAAATGACTAGTTTTTGATCATTTGAAGTCAAACCCTAAGATTCAAAGGCTTTTCAAAGAGATTTGTAATTTTCTTCAAACTTAAATGGTATTCCATGCTAAATTAGCCTTTGATCCTTGCAGGTAATTTGTTAAGGATTCTTCAAAGAGAACCATGGCTTTGGAATCAATCAAAAATCTAAAAAAAAAAGAGTAAGATATTGTCCTTGGAAGTCAACAAACCCTAGCTCAGAGAGTGTCAAAATGACTTGAAACCCCTTTCAAATTTTGATGATTTTTCTTGCACAATTGGATCTTTTCATGAGAAGAGAAGTTGTTGTAGGTGATGATAAGAACCCAGAGCAAAAAGAACCAACAAAAAATATTGAAAATTGTGAGAGTTATGCACTTGTGATCACTGAATCAAGCACTTGCTCAATTAGGTTAAACTTGTTGAATCAACCTTGAATATTTTGAACTTTCTTTGAAAATTAGAGAATTATGGATCACATTAGCCCTTGAAATGATGTTGTCTTGAAACACACTCAAAGATGGAGCTTAAGTCTCAATGAAGCTTGTTGAAGAAGGCATGGAAATAAAAACATGAACCTATGAATCTTCTTAATGAATACCACCACCATCCTTGAGGAAAACTTGACCTAAATAAAGTGAGAGAGCTCTTTAAACCAAAAACCTTGATATCATATAGATAGCCTTGAAGCTTGAGCTCTTTCCATTCATTGAAGAACCATTTAACAGAGGACCAACCCTCAAACCCTAGGTTAGATGGTGATATGGATGCAATTGTATCATCACCTACAATATGAATATTCAAAGAAACATATATACATATTTTGATGTTAGTTAAAATTTAATCCACCTAAAAACACATGTACAAGATAGACAATTCAAGGTTCTTGGTGATCCCTCAAGAGAAAACTTAAAGATAGGATGAAGTAGAAGGGAGAACCAACCCTAATGTGTGATCTTGATGTATTGATAATATGAGATTATGAGAGATCTTAGGGGCAAATTTGGGGTATAACACCTATCCAATTTGCAACCAGAAAAATTGGAATCGAAATAACCAACTAAGCTATAATTGTTTCCCTTGGAATACCAAAGCCCAAACTTAGAGGTACCAATGAGGCATCTAAGTATGCG
Organism: Vicia faba; assembly: GCA_948472305.1. Classification (NCBI taxonomy): domain Eukaryota; kingdom Viridiplantae; phylum Streptophyta; class Magnoliopsida; order Fabales; family Fabaceae; genus Vicia; species Vicia faba. The sequence continues at coordinate 802,980,367 of OX451738.1, read as the reverse complement.
CTTAACGACTTTTAAATGTGATTCCTTAGGAACGGATTGATATTGTGCACACATACAAACACTTAACATAATATACGTTCTAGATGCAGTAAGATAAAGAAGTGAACGAGTCATATCTTTATACCTTTTTATCTCAACATCCTTACCCTTTTTATCTCTATCTATATCATCATTTGTTGCCATAGGTGTGTCAATTTATTTAGCACCACCTATACTGAATCTTTTGAGCAATTCGAGATAATACCTAGTTTGACATACAAATGTGCCTTCATCAAGTTGCTTAATTTATAGTCCGAGAAAATAGTTTAACTCTCCCATTAAACTCATTTCAAACTCTACCTGCAAAAACTTAGAGAACTTGTTAACAAGATGCATAATAGTTGAACCAAAAATGATATCATCAACATAAATTTGAACTAGTAAAATTTGTTTTCCTTGATGTTTAATAAAGAGTGTAGTGTCTATTTTCCATATAGAGTATCCTTGTTCTAGCAAAAACTTACTAAGTCAATCATACCATGCCCTAGGGGATTGTTTAAGACCAAATAATGCACATTTTAGCTTGAACGCATGATTAGGAAACTCATAATTTTCAAAAAACCGAGAGGTTGAGCAACATACATTTCTTCACGTATGTATCCGTTAAGGAATGCACTTTTTACGTCCATTTGATATAATTTGAAGTTCTTTGAGCATGCATTAGATAATAAAAGGCGTATAGCCTTAAGTCGAGCAACCAGAGCATATGTCTCCTCATAATCAATCCCCTCCTCTTAATTATAACCTTGAGCCACAAGAAGGACCTTATTTCTTGTTATCACACCATGTTCATCAAGTTTATTCCTAAATACCTATCGAGTGCCTATAATTTAATGATCTTGTGGATGAGAGACAAGATCCTAAACATCATTTCTTTCAAATTGATTCAATTCTTCTTGAATTTCCATAATCTAGTTCTCATTAAGTAAGGCATCCTTAGCATTTTTAGGTTCAACTTGTGATACATATGCATGATGATAACAAAAATTATTTATCTTAGAGCGAGTAGTTACCCCTTTGGTGATATCACCAAAAAATGTTATCAATTGGATGATCCTTGGAGGTTCTCCACTCCAATGGAAGACCATCATTTTCTTCATGACTTTCATCATCTTTCTTTTCTTGGTTGTAATCTTCATACTTCTCAATTTCTACCGATTTAGGTTGATTAAATCCTTTATCAGTGTCCTTGAGTATTTCTTCTGTAGATGCACCTACACCATGAAAAGAAATACCTTTCCCAACACTGTTTGGGGAAGTCTCATCAAAATTCCAATAAAATCTTGAGTAATCATCTACAATTACAAGAAAATAGTAATTTCCACCTAAGCTTTTAGTCTGGGAAAGACCAAATAAATCCATGTGAAGAAGCTCAAGAGGTCTAGATGTTGAAAAAACATTTTTTGATTTAAAAGAGACCCTCGTTTGCTTAAAATTTCAACATGCATCACATAGGTGGTCTTTTGAAAAATTCATTTTTGGTAGACCGATTACTAAATCTTTTGTAACTATTTTGTTAAGTAGATCAAAGGTTACGTGAGCCAAGCGTCTATGCCTTAGCCAAGAGTCTTTATTCAATTTAATAATACATTGGGAATTATTCAATGAAATCTCTCTTAAGTCGAGCATATAGATATTACTATCCCTCATGCCCTTAAACATGCAATCCTTCTTTTCATTATGATCTATTATGCAACAATCTTTGGCAAAAGTTACCTTATACCCATTGTCACATAACTGACTAATGCTAAGAAGATTATGTCTAAGGCCTTCAACTAACATAAAATTTATATAGTAGTAGTTGGGGAATTACCTATACTACCTTTTCTGAGTATTGCACCTTTGTTGTGATCACCGTAGGATACAAAACCTTGCTTCTTCACCATAAAGTCAGAGAAGAGAGATATGTCTCCCGTCATGTGTCTTGAACATCCACTATCGAGAATCCATTTTCCCGTCATAGTGTTGTACCCCAAAATTTTCCCTCCCCTTTTCTTCTCAAGACATTCTTTTAAGGCTTCTCAGATATTCAAGACACTCAAGGGTTGACTAGTCAAGATGCTCCTCCTAAGCCAAAGGCCTACAACTAGGGTTTGGAGTTTCTCAAGGAAATTTGGTTTGAAAAGGTCTCAAGTGTCTTTCTTGGTTCCCCTTAGGTCATCAACAAGGTTCATGTCAAGTTTCAAGTCTTGTATCACAAGTTTCCTCAGTCAATGGCTCATATGATTGAAAATCAACTATATTGGCAAAAAGTCAACGGTGGTCAACATACAATCAAACTTCAAGATTTTTGGTCAACATAAATATTTTGAAGTGTTATTAATTATTTTATCAAGATTTGATAATTATTCCCCAAGGAAAGCCCTCAAATTATCAAGAGTCAAGAATTGTAAAATTAAGGTTTCCTTAGGAGAAGTCAACTGAATTTTGACCAGACATAACTTTCACATACTTCATCAACTTTTCCCTAACCAAAGCTCATTTTGAATAAAATTAAGTTCCCTACAACTTTGTTTTTAAGCTCAAGTTCAAAAAATATTTCATTTGAAAGATATGAGCTAAAACATTATAGTTCATTTTCAAAAGTCAATAAAAGACACTTTTTGTCAAGGCAACTTACATCAAGATAATTTCTTCAAAAGCAAAAATGATAAACATAGGGATTGTATAGGACATATTTTGATTTCCAAAAAGTCCAAAATCATCTTCAAAATATGAAAATTGAGCAAGGTATGAGTTTTATAAGTTGGGAAATTTTGAAGAAATTCATGAAATGCAAAATGAGCAAAATTGAAATTTTGAACTAGTGGGTCTAACTTTTAATGTTCAAACATGTTCATAAGGTGTTAGAGGACCTCTAAACACATTCACATATTTTTTTATGATTTTTATTTCTTTTATTTGAATTTTTATTCATTTAAATGCAAATAAAATAAAATAAAATATGAAACAATAATATAAAGGCTTGGGCTTTTTGTTTCAACCATCCAAAGGCCCAAGACAACTCATGAAAACTCCGGAAAACTCATTACAACCTTGTCAAAACGTGCAAGACTCAAAATGGCAAAGAAATTACTCAAATTGGAAATTTTTCAAAAATTGATTCTTGTTTAAACCATGACTTCATGAGTTGATTCCATGCCATATTTGTCAGCCCAAATACAAGCCAACAACATGTCTAGATTCGTGCAAGGCGTCCAAGAGACAAGAATCATGCAAAGAAGGCAAGTTTTCAATGTGTTAGAATATTGATTTCATGGGCATGAATACCTTGTCCTTTTCCATACTTGTTGGATCCTATTCTATTCTCTATATAAAGACAAGAAAAGTCATGCCAAGACAATGAAATCATTGCACAAAAAAGCTCTCCAAAAATTCTCCAAAATTCAAATAAGTTGTGAAAATCATATCTCACATTTCCAGCAAGTTTCAATCCAAAGTAAGGCTAGCATTCACCTCCTGAAGATCAAAGGAGTTGATCTAGATCCATAGTTGTACTCCTCGAGCACCAAAACACGATCTGTGCATCATGCCGGTTTTTTGAAATTGGTAAAAATCAAAACTATGTTTTCTTGCGTTTTTAATTATTACTAACATGTTTGATCTCCTCCTATGCATCATTAGAACATGATAGATACATTACATGTAAAGTTTGACGCAAAAATGGTGTTTTACCATTGTTAGGGCACTGAAGCCATTGCTCATCGAATCAGACATTGCAAGCAACTTTCTGCCCTTGCAACCCCATCTGCTTTTTATAAAGCAGGCCCATAGTTTTTTTTTTAATTTATTTCCTTTTTTTTAATCACTTTTTTTTAGTACAATCATAAATAAAAAATTAGATATAGATTTTAATTAATTAACTTTATTTTCATAATAAAAATTAATTTAATCACTTTAAATTTATTTTATTAATTAAAATATAATTATAATTAGACTTTAATTATCATTCCATTATTTTTCTAAATAAAAACACCAAAAATATTCTTCATACTTAGATTTTATTTTAGATATCTTTCCCTCTTCAATCTCCGCGTGTTTATTTATTTTTCGTATTTTTTTCAATATTGTAACTGTCCAAAGTATATAATAGATAAACTAGGACCCTTTACCTTTTTATCCCCCAATTTTTGGTTTGTACTCCCCCATCCCCGAAGCGATGTAATAGCGTAGTTTACTTCTCGCACTTTTATTTTCGGGCTCTTATGTATATATTTAACTGCTAGATGTATGCTAATAGGTTTGCATGACAAGATTTAAAAGCAAGTGGTAGAAATACTAAATATCCAAGATAAATAACTGAAACACAACACATTTCGCACACACGCACCTCTAAGGTACCTCCACTTGTTTCCTTCGGAAAATAACCAGTCATGTGTCTCGAACTTAAGAAATTTTAGCAAAGACTCTTTGGTTAAAAGATCATAGTCCCTCGACGACCCTTTGATGCTGCATCACTAAATGATCTTAGTACCTTAGGGTAATTGCTAAAGTATCCTACGAGTTACCTTCATGGTTGTATGATGACCCTCACATATCCCTCAAAATTTCAAACGATAGGGCTACCTACCAACTAATGGTGGGATTGAACTATCTAAGGAGGAGGAAAATAACACGAAAGACTTTTGATTAGGTAGACATCTTGTAGTTTCTTTCTCACAAAACAAAACAGATTTCCCACACATACACTCTTTTTTCAAAATATTTTCAAAGACAAAAACACTCTGTATGCATTCTAAACGATACGAGAATCATTACAAAGTTTTCCGCACTAAGGCATCTCTTAAAAATATTTTCAAAACAGACTTACACAAAAAAGAATTTTCAAAGTGAGCTAGCAACTAAGAGCCCATAGATAACTACGGATGAAAAGGGTGCTAACACATTCCTTTTCATAATCTACCCCCCAAACTCAAAATTTTTAAAAAGGTCTTTCCTGTTCTTTTCACCCTTTCCTTTATTGGATAAAAGAAAAGTCGATGGCGACTCTTGCTAACTGCAACATTTGCGATAAAATAAAAAATCAGTAAAGTCGGTTCTTTCACTGTATTACAGAAATGGTGACTCTGTTGGAGATTTCGAAAAGTGGGATTACCTTAGAGATAGTTCTTTATTAAAATGCTTTCCTTGTTTGACTTGCTTGATTTATTCTTGAAGGGTTGTTTGGGTATTCTTGTAAAGATCCTATACCCGGATCTGGGGCATTTTAGGTAAGTAGCAATAGATCGTGGAAACTGTACGGCATATACCGATATGGTTGAAACAATATTTATGTTAGTGTGACACATTGGTGGGTACCGGTGTCCCTTGACTTGAATCAAGGAGAATACGGGGCCGTTGAGTGGTGTCGTGAAGCACTAATTGACCGTAAAACCTTAGTTGAACAACTTGGCCATTAGAAAGTAGTGAGATAGCCGGCTTTGGTGCAAAACTGAAGATTGGTTGATACTCGATACTACACTCATTGAGATTGGACTTTCCGGATATTTCGTCCGTGAGAAAAGATCGCTTGAGCTGAACAATGTCCGATAAAGAAAGATCAATGATATTAAGATTCCTTAGAACCCGGATACTTCTTTTAGCACAGGTTGAACCAGCTAAACTTCAAGAGAGTACTTACCTACAACTCCATGCAAGCTTTAACCTAAGGCCTTGAGTGTTTTGTTTGTGTATGATTAAATTGTTCAAACATAACATCATGCATCATAACATTTATACCATTTCATTTCCTAACCATTTCAAGGACCAGGGAATTTATCTTTATTCTGTTTTGCAGACTATGGCTTCCACTCGCAGAAATACCATCTGAATCAGCTTCGTAAAAGTGCTTTCTCAACTAAAAGAGTTAGAATCAAGGGTTCCTGAAGATTCTTCTTTCACCAAAGATATGACCGACTTCTCAATCTGGCTACCTCCAACTTTCAATAAAACATGATGTGTGTGCTCTTTCAGTTCTTTGATCCTATGCATCATTGTTTCACCTTTCCCGACTATCAATTGGTGCCTACATTGGAAGAATTCTCTCAACTGTTAGGAGTGCATGTGCTTGATCAAATGTCATTCACACATGTAACTGGTAATCTGAAATGATGTAACCGATTACATCCTTCAAAAAGTTCCACAGACGTTAAAACAAAGTTTCTGCTAAGTTCATGTAACTGGTTACTAGAATTTATGTAACCCGTTACCACTGTACAAAAAGGCCAAAAAAATTGAAACAAGTGGCAAGAATTTTCAAATGGGTGATGCATATGTATGAATATGTGAATTATTTTTTTAGCATAATATATATATATATATATATATATATATATATATATATATATATATATATATATATATATATATATATATATATATATATATATATATATATATATATATATATATATATATATATATATATCAAAGCTTGAATTTGTAACTTGTTACCGATTAATTTGAAGATCAATAACCAAAGCTAATCTTCATAGAATTGCTTAAGGCTTGATCCATAGCTCTTCATACATTGATCTTTTGCTCATCCTCTTTTGATACGAATTCATGATAGTTGACTTCATCAAAACATAAAATTACAGAGGGTTAACTTTACATTCTCCACCTTTTTTGATAATGACAACCATTGAAAAATGAAGTGCTTGATTTTCTTGAGATTATTGCCATGTGAATGCTCCCCCTAATTTCGATACCCCCTTTGATTGATACTATGTCTTGATGGAGAAAGTTTTGGACAAATTTGACATTAATGTGATATTTTTGTTTCTGCATAAATTAGATACAAGAAGTATACACAAGACATATGCATATCTTCCCCCTTTTACATTATCAAAAAGGATGGGAAAAGAAGACAAAGATAGAACCAACATAAAAATAGCAGCATAAAAAGGGAAAAACATAGAACCAACATAACATTGAAAACATTGTCTTAGCATCATACAAATGGAATTTGAAATGTAATGAAATAAGATAGAAAAACATTAATAAGTGAAACAATCAACACAAAAGACTTTAGTCTTCATCTTCTTCCACATCCTCCTTCTCACTTTCCTACTTTCTAATTTGGGCAAGAAGTTCGATGCAGAGTTCTTGGATGCGATATTAATACGGTTTTCCATGAAGCACGTGGAGTGGTACAAGAACTCATTTGTGTAACCGCCTTTCAGAACCGAAACCTGAGCCGGAGAGAGAGTCGCATTTAAAGAAGATGGGCCTTGATCGAGATGCTTGTAGATAGCATCCACATCTTTGAAAATGCACATGTTTTTATTAGCCGCCTTAACACTAATTTCGCAAGCTCTTTCATTCATCTCAATCTTTGGTTATTGTTTCATTTCAATATCACAAAATTCCAAAATTTTGGTAATTGGCTGACCATAGGGAAGACCACCATGAAGGCTCTTTTGATGCATCATATTAAACATAATCACATACACCCTATTTACTTTGATATGGTTCTTAATGGCATAAATGACGTGTATTAATGTCACTAATTTGGGAGTGATTTTAGTTTTTAGGCAAGAGTGTGTATGAAATAAAGTAATGCAACATATGATCTCTAACTGATAAAGTGGACAAGTGGAGGTGAACCCGGTTTGAGACCATTGATTTGCTTACGAGTTCTTGTTCCGAGACATGACCGATGCTAAAGTAGAATGCCCACTTCTCATAATCCTTAAATGTTGTCTCGGTACAAACAAGACAGTGACAAAGATGCACGCCAGCTGATGTTTGTGTTGGTAGATGGAAGGAGATGAGTGGGTAATTAAGGTTGTGTTAAAGCAAGGAGATGAGTGGAAGAATATTTCACTAAAACATTTAAAAGCATTTAAAAGCAAAAAAGAAAAAAAAAAGTGACGTAAAAAAAGCTAAATTTTTTTTATAAAAGTAATTATGGGTTATGAACCATGTAATCGATTATCTTAATGGTGTAACCAGTTACTTACACGCGAACAGAACAATACAGATATTTGGAAGTCCAAATATACGAAGATGTAACCGGTTACCAGAAAACATATAACCGATTACATCAAGAAATTTTTTGAAAAAAAAGCTTAAAAAATAGTAGTTTTGCGGCACAAAAATGGAAAGATATAACATCAATTAAGTACATATAACATATACAGGACATGTATATGCATCATAGAAACAAATAATATGATTAAAAAAAACATACATAAAATGAGAATTCACAAATGAGTTTGTGAAAAAGTTCAAAAAAATGAAGAATTTTTGCATGTAACTTACATGATGAATTTGAACGTAGTTCTTTCGATTATGATATTTGAGTAGTCATCATACATCATGTTCATCCAATATGCCTAGTTCCCTTAAAATCTTGAAGAATGATTCTTTTGCAAGAGGTTTTGTGAAAATGTATGCTAATTTGTTATGTGTATCCACGAACAATACTTCCACGTCACCTTTGAGAACATGATCGTGAAGAAAATGATGTCTAATATCTATGTGTCTGGTTCTTGAGTGCATGAATGAATTATTTGTTATGTTGATAACACTTGTATTATCACACTTTAATGGAATGCATCCAAGATTTAAGCTGTATTCATTAAGTTATCATTTAAACCAGAGGATTTGTGCGTAATAACTTCCTGCTGCAACGTATTATGCTCATCTATGCTATGAGAGACATTATTTTTTCTTACAAGACCATGATACTAATGTGTTTCCTAAGACGTGACATGTACCACTTGTACTTTTGCAATCAGTTTTACAACCTGCATAATCTGAGTCAGAATAACCAACTAAATCACATATACTACATTTTAGATATCATAGACTGTCATTCGTCGTTCCTTTAAGATACTTCATGATTCGCTTCACCGAGGCAAGATGAGATTCCTTTGGATTGGCTTGAAAACGAGCATAAAGACAAACACTAAACATAATGTCAGGACGGATTTATGTCAAATATAACAATGACCAATCATACCTCAATACTTTGTAATATCAATTGTAACACCATATTCATCTTGATCTACATATATTCCGGATAAAAACACAGAGCTGCCACCGAACTTTATTTATCTCGAAGGAAGGAGAAATATCGAGAAAATCCCAAGAGGATGGATAAGATGGTCTTGCAACCAAAAGAGAGGGTACAAAAGTCGATTATGCAAGGGGAAGGTATTAGAACCCCTCACATCTGTTGTATTCAACGGGATCCATTTCGATTATTTGTTTCTAAGGGTGCGTCTATCTAAAACTATACTTGTTAAGGGAAATGAAATGGTTTTTATTAGTGCATTCGTGAGGATCTCGCAACCCTTTTCCTATGTATCCCGTGAAGAAATCAGAACACCGTAGTTCTTCTAGAAAATATTGTTTTGTTGGTGTTTTTTAGTGGGTGACGTTAGCACATGCATTCTAGCAATAGGCTAGGCCTGTATCGCAGTAAAATGGAGATAACATGCCCTTTTGAAGAAATCTTTGATTTGTTGAGTGTTTCGGTTAAGTGTGGAATGAGTTTGAATAATGATTAAGTGTTTTTGGATTTTTCATTAAGAAAAAAAGTTTTTGTTTTAATTAGGAAATATGCAATTCACAAGAAAAGTCTAAGGGAAGCTAAAACCCTAATGTGATCATGCCAAAATGGACTTAAGATTGAGTATTTTGAAAGGGTAAATCTCACCTAAAATATTATCATGTATGGTTTCGATTCTAAGGTCTAATTCAACATGAAACAATCAAAATGAATTTAAACGTTTCATGGAATCGCTTAAGGGAACATATTATCAAGAACCGACCAAACAAATCAAGTCAAAATTAAAAGAAAAAACAAGACTAATATATTTTTTTGGGATTTTTAAATAAAATACGTCTCAAAGTTAAAAGGAAAATTAAAACCTAATTCTAATATTTTTTTTTCATTTTTATCATGTTAGAAATTAAACAATATCAAAAAAATAATAAAAATCAACCAAAGAAATATGCCAAGTCCAAGGGGTGCAAAAATGAGATCAGGGTGTGGATTGGAAAAGGGCCAGGACGCTAAGCCCAACTGAAGTGATCCAGAAGCTTTTTTTGTCCAAGGAAAAAAGTTTGCCAACAAAAATATATACACGGGCCAGATTTTTCGGCTCAGTCCAAACAAGCCACTTCCAATTCAGCTTTCCTTATTTTAGTTAAATCTACATTAACAATCATATTATTTCAATAAAATCTCCAATTTAAACAAAACGCAAAGGAAAGGTAACCTTAGGGTTGAAAGATTGGATTACAACTTCATAACTCTCTTCCTTCTCCCAAACTTTCTCGCCCCAAATCAATAACAATCAACTTTTTATCATTCTTCTTTTGGTTCTCTCGGTCATGCTCAATGGAACAACAACAACATATAAAATTTCTCACAATCAAACATGTATCAAAGAAAAGTATACAGATGGAGATACAACAAAACCTGCTAAGTCCGAATACAGCGGAGAATATGGTGAATCCAAGGCGCCGGTTACAAGCAATTCAACAAGGAGGCACGTTTCTTGTGTAGCAGTTATAGAGCTATCCACGAAGGTAGAGTTAAACTTGACAGTTCCCGGTGATCTGCTGCTTTTACTGTTGCTTTTGGCAGGTTCGATTTTGTTGGATAATGAAGGCTTTCATGGATTGATGACGAGGGTTGCAAATTTGTTTCTACGGGCCGAGGTTTTCCCAATTTCTTGTTGTAAATCAGAGGTGAAGACAGAGCTATAGAGGAAAACAAAGACTTATATTTTTCAGGTATGCTCTCTGATATCTTGCTCTTCTTCTACTTCCTGAGTTGTCCCTTAAAGCTGTTTTTTATGAATGTTATTACAGGGGCGTGAGTTATGAACAGAGGTGAGGGTTGTATGGAAGTTATTGAATAAGTGTGTAGGGAAATTGGTGAAGATTTTAATTGGAGTTGAGGGATGAAAGGTTGAATTTTATAGAAGGGTTTTCGGTTTGAGAGTGAGTGTGAGCATTGTTGAGTGAGTTACATGTTATAGATGATATTGTATATGAGGTTCTGTTATAGTTTTTTTAGGTTTTTTTTTTGGATTATAGGTAGTTAGTGAGTGAATGGATTGGTGAAAGTTGAAAGTTGTTATTTTGAAACGAGTTGGGTTTTCTATGTGTGACGTGAGGTTGAGGTATGAGGGAGTGTGAAAAAGTGTTTAAGGTGAGTTATAAAGAGGAATGGTGATTCTCGTATTCTGAGCTTGTTTGCAGGTTTGAAGGTTAATGTGAAGCTTGGTTGATTGAGTTGTATTGGAGGTTAAAGGTGAAGTGTTAAGACCTGTTGAGATTTTCAGGTTTGCAAATTCATGGTAAAGATGAAGTTGCAGAATATTTTCTCTGGTTTTTGCTGTGTTTTCTTTCTGGATTTTTGGTTGTGTAATGGTTGGTTTGTAACAGGTTTATACAGGGGTAGTGAGAGATTTAGTGAAGAATTTGACAGGGTTTGAGGTAGTTTTTTATTTTTGTCTTTCTGTTGAAGTTCTTGTCTGTTTCATAGTGAAAAGAAGGGGTTTTGGGGGGGGGGGGGGGAGTTGGATAGGTTTTGAACACTTTTGGCACTGTTCTTGTTCCTTTCTTGATGCAGTTTTTTGGTTAGCTATTTTGTGTAAGTTAGGAGCAGGTTTGGACTGATTTGTTACAACAGGTTTTAGACGGTTTTTGTGCAAGTTTAGGCATATCTCTGGAGGCTAGTAGTAGCTAGTTTTGGGACTGACTTGGGACATGTTTCAGCAAGGTTTTGGACTGGTTTTATGATGTTTTAGGCTTTGTGGACAGTAGCATAGTAATAGGGCAGCAGGACTGTTTTTGACAGGTTTTTAGCACAGATTTTGGACTGATATATTTGGTATATTACATGGTTATTTTGTTTTGTTTTGTGTAGGTTCATGGGCTGATTTTATTTGGGATAGGAACTAGAGATCAAGAAAGATGGTGGAGTATGGGCTTTGGCATGAGATTTGAAGATTCTAGAAATATGTTGAAACTTTGAATGCACTTTGGTTATGGTGATATATAAAGGTGAATTGGCATAATTGGATAATTGGATGAAGCTTGAAGTTAGAAATTTGAACACAGTTTAGTCATAAACTTAGGACATTACAAATTTCCATGTAATTTTCCTCTTTGTATTCTTCTTGAATTCCGACGATGTTGTATATCTTGGATGAACATGTAATTTCCAAATGGACTTGTATTTTAAACTTGCACGTAACTTTGAATGAATTTTAAAACTTTGATGAATGATGACAAATTAAATGCATTTACAAACTTTCAGAACCTTGGTGAACATTTGGGCGTGAATGGTGCCTTGCTTTGAATGAACCTTGATGATCATTTGATGGAATTTGTATGTTTGCTAAATTGAATAGAACTTGAATGTATTGAAATCTTGGATGAATTAATGGCTTATGAACATGTCTTGAATAATTTTGACAAATTTGAAACATCATGGCTTGAAAGTGGTCTTGAATAAGAGAAATGATGGGATTTGATGAATACTTGGATGAATTTTGAATGATGGATAATGATGAATTAAGTGGACTTGAGTGAAACTTGAATAAGTCTTGTAATCTTGTGGATATTTGGATGATAAATGACCCTTAATCATGGTGAATGCTTAATTCTCATAAATTGAATATCAAGGAATCCCCCTTCAAATTTGCATGCTTAGAACCTTGACAACTTTGAACCAATTTGAACTCAATTTGAATTCAATGATATTTTTTTGGATGCAATTTCAAATCAACTCAATGAAACTCCTCATATCACTTGTATCATGGCTCCAAATTCTAAAAATTCAAACTCTCATCTCCTTATTATAAGGTATTGAAAGAAACAAGAAAAAACCTTGAACACAAGTTCATCTTTCGGGCCATGGTTTGTTCTTTGTATTTCACACCAATAACCCTTGAAATAATGATCAATGATCTCAAAAAGTATCTTTAAGACGTATAAGATTTGTCATGGAAACCCTAACCATTATTCCATTGAGAAACATTAACAAAATCACACACCAAGGATAAGAAACCTTAATCATGAAGTACACTGACACAAGAAAGCCCTTTATGCTGAGAGAAACCCCAAAACCCTAATTCACTCCATACTTAAAAGATTGAAACCCCGATCTTCTGAGAAATACAGAGCAGTACACTTTGATCCATGACCTAGGTGAATATGGATGGAGAAAGAAGTCCATAATAATGAATCAAAAACCCTGGCTCACACTCCATTGCTCAAACAAGAAAAACTAGAAGGACCAGTCTTATTGATAATCACATGGAAATAAACCCTAAATCAGGATCTTGATTGAAACCATTGAAGAACCCTTGAGAACATACAAGCGACAACCCTAACATGTGTATTGATGGACTTCAACCAACCCATACATTAAGGATGAAAAATCCTAATCCACCTGAGATGCACACTGAATGAAGAAAATGGTTCGATGATCCTCAATTAAGAGAATGCTTGCATTGATGGAGGGACAAAACCTTAGATATCGAGGAAATGATGCTCAAGATAGTCACGATATCAAAACCCTAGTTAACAAGTCCACTGCTCAAGAGAAAAACCAGATGAGTCTACCTTTATTTTAACTTAGAAAATCTCAAACCAATGGAAACCCTAATTGGCACAACCTCTAATTCTGAACCCATGCCTTAAGAATATATGATATGTGAATGATCTAGTGGAAATGATGCAAATTAAATGTGATGCCTAAACCAGATAAAATTAAAATTGGTAGGACAAATTTGAGGTATGACAGCTGCCCCTATTTAATCATCTTAAACCTGAAAGTGAGATTGGCGTCAGTCTTTCTATCATTTAAGGTAGAAGAAGATTAAATACCTAGACCTGAAATTTGTCCTGTAGAGATGGTGTAAGTGTTTTTTATTTGTGATATCTGCTGGGGGTTTAAAGAAAGGATTGACACAGACGAGTATCGAAAGAAGATACAGACGATCATTAATAAAAGGTTAACACGAATGAGTTTTTGAAGATCCATACAGACGAGTATTGGAATAAGATACAAACGAGTATCAAAAAGAGTGATAAAACAGACGAGTGTTTTGAAAATCAATATGAACGAGTATTGAAATAAGATTCAAATAAGTATCAAAAGGTAATAAATCAGATGAGTGTTTGAAGATAAATATGAACAATTATTGAAATGCGATGCGGACGAGTATAAAAAAAGAGTGATAACACAGACGATGTTTGAAGATAAATACGGACGAGTATTAAAATGAGATATAAATAAGTATCAAAAGGTAATAACCCAGACAAGTGTTTTGAAAATCAATACAAACGAGTATTGAAAAGAGATATGGACGAGTATCAAAAAGGTAATAACACGGACGAGTGTTCTGAAAATCAATACGGACGAGTATTAAAACGAGATACGGACGAGTATCAAAAAGTGATAACACAGACGAGTGTTTGAAGATAAATACGGACGAGTATTGAAATGAGATACAGATAAGTATCAAAAAGTTAATAACACGGACGAGTGTTTAAAGATAAATATGAACGAGTATCGAAATGAGATACAAACGAGTATCAAAAAAGAGTTATAACAAAGACGAGTGTTTTGAAAATCAATATGAATGATTATTGAAAAGAGATACATACGAGTATTAAAAAGTGATACCACAGGCGAGTGTTTTAAGATGAATACATATGAGTATTGAAATGAGATACAGACGGGTATAAAAAAAGAGTGATAACACAGACGATGGTTTGAAGATAAATATGGACGAGTATTGAAATGAGATACAGATAAGTATGAAAAGGTAATAACCCGGACAAGTGTTTTAAAAATCAATACAAACGAGTATTGAAAAGAGATACAGACGAGTATAAAAAAGGTAATAACACGGACGAGTGTTTTGAAAATCAATACAGACGAGTATTGAAACGAGATACAAACTAGTTTCAAAAAGTGATAACACAGACGAGTGTTTAAAGATAAATAGAGACGAGTATTGAAATGAGATACAAATAAGTATAAAAAAGGTAATAACACGGAAGAGTGTTTGAAAATAAATACGGACGAGTATCGAAATGAGATACATACGAGTATCAAAAAAGAGTGATAACACAGACGAGTGTTTTGAAAATCAATACGAACGAGTATTAAAAAGAGATACGAACAAGTATCAAAAAGTGATATTACAGAAGAGTGTTTGAAGATGAATACGGACGAGTATTGAAATGAGATACAGACAAGTATAAAAAAAGTAATAACACAGACAAGTGTTTGAAAGAGAGGCACAAACGAGTGTTTAAGGGTTAATTTGCTATCTTGTATGACACTGACGAGCAAGTCTTTTGCATGAAGTATCTTGGGAAATATGTTGTAGATATCAGATAGAGATTTGTGGGGATAAAATCCTCTATAGAGACATACCATTATTTTGATTGGGGATTGAGTATGGCCTACACTTCACATGCATTTTTGAGTTGTATAGTGTAATGATGGATGTCAACTGGGAATTGTGAGGATGGCATTCTCTGTGGGGATGTATTATTGTTTTGAGGATTGATTTTGGCTTTCGGGCAATGTAACAAACCTGGCTTATGCTTCGTATGCATTTTAAAGTGTATGGCGTAATGATCCATTTCAATGGATATGCTACACGTTTGAGGATACAATGTAATATGAAGTGATGATTACTATACGCAGAGTTCCAAATATTAGGCTTATGGGGGTCCGTTGCCCATTGTCTTTGAGATACCAATACAAATTAGTGCTTGAAAACTTGAGAATTGAGTTATAGCCTTGTTGGGGACTAAATTGCAGTCTTGCTGAGGAGTAGCTTAATTTGAATTTCCCCGCATCCTAGACGGCCTGTGGATGGCTGGGTAGAGACATAGATCTCCTAGAATTCCCCAAGTTGCCTCAATGTTGGAGAGTAGTGTGCTCAACCATCTACAGGGGGTGACGATGACAAAATTTATGTCGAGGTGACCGTTACGACTTGCTACCCGCATAGAAAAATAACATTTGGATGCCATGGCACTCCTTTGGGATTACTTCATGTCAATGTAACATCGTGTTTCACATCTTAGCTTGTGATTATTATTACCTTATTATTTTCAATTCTATATTTAATAAAGAATTTAAGTCACAATTCGCATACGAAGAATAAAGTAAAGGACATAACAAAGAATTTTTTTTGGTGAAAAGACAATTTTATTAATGAGGTTGGCCTATGAATATAGACTCATACATGGAAACAATTCCTAAATGAGGTAGTTGCAAACAAAAGAGAAAATACTACAGGTAAAGTGGCAATAAGAAAATCTCAAACTTCCATTAAAACTGATATTGCTATAGTTCTTGTATCCTTGATCATCCTAATGCTTTGCTTCTAAAGGGTAGTAGTCAAATTGATCCATCAAGTGTCAGGAGTGTATACTATTATTCGTGAAGAGTTTTCATACTACAACCTTTCGCTTTTAGTCCCTAATTTTTGCCTGGATTACCCTTTAAGGTTTTCAATCCACCAGGATACCCATTTTTTCCTAAGCCTCCCTTTCGAGTTTTCGACTTAGCGGGTTATACTTTTCTTTCTTTCTTTTTAGCCCTAATTTTTGCCTAAGCCGCCCTTTCGGGTTTTCGTCTTAGCGGGTCTTTTTATTCGTAGTATTTTTTTACTGAGTCTGAGTTAACTGGAAGTGGTACTTCTTCCCCATCCATGTCTATCAGGATTAGAGCACCTTTTGAGAAAGATTTCTTCATAATGTATGGCCCCTCATAGTTGGGATTCCACTTACCTCTTGGGTTAGAGTAAATTGGGAGGATCTTCCTTAAGACCAGGTCACCTGTGTAGAACTCTCAAGGTCGAATCTTCTTGTCAAATGCTCTCTTGAGACGTTGTTAATATAACTGGCCATGACAAACTGCTTCTAGGCCTTTCTCTTCAATGAGATTGAGTTGGTCGAGCCTCGTTTTAATCCATTCAGCTTCATCAAGCTTGGTATCCACCAGAACCCTTAATGAAGGAATTCCCACTTTGACTGGGAGCACCGCATCCATACCATAGACTAGAGAAAAAGGAGTTGCCCCAATGGAAGTACACATAGAAGTTCTATAGCCATGTAGATAAAAGGGCAACATCTCATGCCAATCCTTATATGTTCTCACCATTTTCTGGACGATCTTCTTTATGTTTTTGTTAGCTACTTCAACTGCTCCATTCATCTTTGGCCGATAGGGTGACGAATTATGGTGCTTAATCTTGAACTCTTCACACATCTCCTTCATCATTTTGTTTTTGATATTTGAATCGTTATCAGTGATGATCTTGTTAGGTGTAACACCCCAAATTTTACACGGTAGTTATAACGAAAATCAAAGTATTTAAAAACTTCTAACATATTTGGGATATCACATTTCAACATGTTACAACACATAAACAGATACATAACACTTTAATTTTGGAGGATCATATAACAACTTGCATCAGCTTTTAAAATAAAACCACTTCTTTTATTAATAACATAGCAGAATCATAATTACAACTTCAAGTAGCATCATATGTTTCGTTCAACTAAAACAACTTGAGGGGAAACATATTATTTCATATAATTCAACTTAGGATTCAACAACTAAAACAATTTCAACAAGTAAATAACTATTCGATTATTTCCCCCCGAGTGCTATTTATCAGAGCGACCAACCGACTTTAAACTAATAAGGCTAAGCAAATCTTCATTCTTGATTACCTGCACATTACCAACAGAGGGAAACATTCAAACAGTAAGGGGTGAGATTCTTAAATCGTATAAGTGAGCGCATGATAAATCATATATTAGAATTCAGGAATATAAAATCACCACTTCACAACTTTCAAACATCTTTAATCTCAACAAAGCATCAACACGACATATCAACTAATTCACAACCTTTAAATGATACATGTCACAATAAGTCAACAACATAAAGCAATAACAAATCTATCTTCACCACAACTCAAGATGAAACACCGAATGTGACTCAATTACAATGCACATGCATGTGGTACCATTGGAGCAGAACTCCCAACTTAAAAACTTTGCCAATTAATAGAGGCAGCAACAAGGCATAAGCCTTCAACTTAATATTTTGCCAATCCAGGCCAACGTGGTGCCAATCCATGCCAACTTAATAATGCAAATGTATGTGACTCAATGAATGCAACAATCACATACAACAACAATAATCACCGTCACAAAGGCATAATCCTATATCGTCACTTTACCAATAATTAGAGGTACTCATCGTCGCTTTAACACTGGCCATAGGCCTACAACTTAATTAACTTATCAATCACAACATATAAACAACGACATATTCAATAACAACGATGTATTCGACAACGACTTATTCACAACGATGACCCACAACACAATTCTTCCTGCACTTTGCATCATCACAAAATTATCACAACATCATAACCACAATTATTCAACTTTGGCAACAAGCCTATATCACTATTATTACCAATTAATAGATGTAAATCTTCGTCATAACAAGTCTTGCATCTTCACAAAATATTCGCAACATCATAGCATCAACGCACATCATAAAGGAAAACACAAACATGATAGTCATTTCCAAAACACTCCCATAACTCTCTATGTATTAGTTCTTCATTATTTAATTATTCTCCTAATATTCACTTCTAAATAACTAACTAGCAATATATCTTTTCTTCTGCCATTTAATCAATCCTCTAAAATAGCTACTGCAACTTTACTAATTATTTCCAACTCTGTCTTATTTCTACAGGATGTTAAAATTATATTGTAACTACTAGATTAAGATTACTGACATAAGGGCTACTTCTATTAATATCTTTCTGCTATAACATACTACTGATAAGAATGGTTCAATTTGTTCCCTAACTGCTTTGCTTTCATATTAATAAATTCTACACTGATACCATATATAAATTGTATAACGTATTGCTACAGAAACAAGTCCCTGCCATGAAAATTAAGTGTGCCACTTGTTTCTTCCTCAGTGTCGAACGTCACTTTCTACCAACAACAACATCCAGTTCCGAATGACACTCTCCCACAATAATTCCTAGTGCCGAACGAAACTCTTCTCTTGCCCATCGTCACACTCATTCTACATCTTCTTACTTCTCCAATTTCATTCCATTCACAGAACCAACATATAACGATTCACAGACTAACCAACGTATAACACAAGAACATGAAATTTCACCAATAATCAACACTAATTAATTCCTAACATCAATTTCCATAAACAAACACAAACAAAAATAAACTCACACCCTAAATCCCCACATACAATTCCTCATAAACCCATTTATAGGATAAGAAAATCCACCATTACCTTGGATTGACGGTTCTCTATAATTTCCGGTCGAATTCCGATTGCCATCCGTTGGTGCCATAGCTCCAAACCTTTATTCTTCTTATTTTCTCCATGTACTGAATCCTTTTATTTTCTCTTTCTCTAAAAACCTTATTCTTCCTTTTCTCATAAAACCTAATTCCTTATAATTTCTATTAATCTTAATAATTCCATTGGGCCTAATCTTAACACCCCCACTTTTACTACCACCAACCAATAATTAAGCCCATATAATAAATCTAGTATTATTCCAATACTATTTCTACAACTTAATCAACCAAATAATCAACTAACAACATGACAAATTAAATCAACATTTCAACAATTCCAACAATTAATCTGTAATTAATTTAATTAAATAATTAATTAAATTAATGGGCGTTACATTAGGAGTCCCATAACGACATATGATTTCTTTTATGATGAAGCGAGTGACGACTTTCTTGGTCACATTCTTGTAAGAAGTCGCTTCCACCCACTTGGTGAAGTAGTTAATAGCAAAGAGAATCAACCTATGTCCATTTGAAGTGCTTGGTTCAATCCGTCCAATCATATCAATGCCCCACATTGCAAAGGGCCATGGTGAAGTCATCAAATTCAAAGGAGTGGGAGGAATATGTATCTTGTCTGCGTAAACTTGACATTTATGGCACATCTTCGCATACACACAACAATCACTTTCCATCGTCATCCAGAAATAACCTGCTCGTAGGATTTTCTTGGCCATAGCATGTCCACTGGCATGAGTCCTAAAAGAGCCCTCATGAACTTTTCGTATGATGGATTCTGCTTCATGTCTATCCACGTATCTGAGCAGAACCGAATCATAGTTTCTTTTGTATAGAACGTCTCCTGACAACAAGAACTTGGACGCTAATCTTCTAAGAGTCCTCTTATCACAAATTGTAGCACCCTCGGGATACTCTTGCTTCTCAAGATATCTTTTGATGTTGAAATACCACAGTTTTTCATCCGACACGTCTTCAGTTATGAGACAATGAGCATGGAAAACATGTGATGGCTCCTTGTAAATAAGTATTCTTATATTGGGCGCCTGATTTTGATAACTGACTTTGAACATTGCCGCTAAAGTAGCTAGAGCACCTACCAACTGATTTACTTCTCTAGGAATATGCTCGAAAGTGATCTAATCAAAAGCGGGCAACAACTCTAATATGTAATCCATGTATGGAACTAAATTGGGGTGTCATGTATCCCAATCACCCCGTACCTGGTATATTACTAAGGCAGAATCCCCATAAACTTCAAGAATCTTGATCTTTAAATTAATGGCTACTTCAAGGCCCATTACACAAGCTTCGTATTCTGCCTCATTGTTCATACAATCAAAGCTTAACTTAGCTATGAAAGGTATGTGAGTATTGCATGGAGAAGTCAGAATTGCCCCAATGCCATGGACTATAGCATTTGATGCACCGTCAAACGTGAGAGTCCATCGCTCCCCTGGTTTGGGTCCTTCCTCATCATCAAAATTTATAACATCCTCGTCTGGAAAATCGAAATTCATTGACTGATACTCTTCCAATGGCTGGTGAGCAAGATGATCTGCCAATATGCTACCTTTGATAGCCTTTTGCGTGACATACTGGATGTCATACTCAGATAAAAGCATTTTCCACTGAGCCAATCTTCCTATAAGTATTGGTTTCTCGAAGATGTACTTTATCAGATCCATCTTATATATCAAAAGTGTAGAGTGTGTCAACATGTACTGCCTCAAACGCCGAGCTTCCCACGTAAGAGTTCATAATGAATACCTTGATTTACAATCAGTAAACTTTTTGCTCAGGTAATAAATTATGTGTTCTTTTCATCCAGTATCATCATGTTGTTCGAGCATACAACCCATAGATCCTTCAAGAATAGTCAAATACATAATGAGTGGTCTCCCTAGAACTGGAGGTATGAGTATTGGTGGCTCTTAAAGGTACTATTTAATCTTCTCGAAGGCTTATTGACAACTATCATCCCAATGGACGTCTTGATTCTTACGCAACAATTTAAATATGGGTTCACAAGTAGCTGTAAGATGAGAAATGATCCTCGCTATGTAATTAAATCTCCCAAGGAACCCACATACTTCTTTTTCATTTTTTGGTGTCAGCATATCCTGTATTGCTCTTACCTTGTCGGGATCTACTTCAATTCCCCGCTGACTTACGATGAAACCAAGTAACTTTCCCGATCGAACCCCAAAGGTGCATTTGTTCTGATTAAGCCTTAACATAAATTTTCATAGACGATCAAACAACTTCTGCAAATGGATCAGGTGTTCTTCCTCAGTTTGTGATTTTGCAATCATATCATCCACATACACCTCGATCTCTTTATGAATCATATCATGAAAGAGAGTCACCATAGCACACTGTTAAGTTGCACTAGCATTTTTGAGACCAAAAGGAATTATCTTATAGAAAAAGGTACCCAAAAGAGTTGTGAAGTTGTTTTTTCCATGTCTTCAGGAGCCATTTTCATCTGATTTTAACCTGAGAATCCATCGATGAAGGAGAATACTGAAGACTAACCAATATTATCGACCAACACATCAATATGAGGCAACGGGAAATCATCCTTCGGGTTTGTCCTATTCAAATCTCGGTAGTCAACACATATACGTACCTTACCATCCTTCTTAGGTATAGCCACAATGTTAGCAATCCATGGTGGATAATGTATCACAGATAAGAAGCCTGCATCAAGGTGTTTATGAACTTCTTCTTTGATCTTCAAAGCCATGTCGGGTCTAGTTCTTCATAGCTTCTGCTTTACAGGAGGATATTCTGGCATGAGTGGCAATCTGTGCACTACTATATGAGTGTCTAAACCGGGCATGTCTTCATACGACCAGGCGAAGATGTTAGTATACTCTCGAAGCAACTTAATAAACCCCTTCTTTTCTTCACTTTGTAAAACAACACCTATCTTGAATTCTCTCTTTACCTCTTCAGTATCGAGATTGATAACTTCTATATCTTCTTGATATGGCTGGATGAACTTCTCTTCCTGTCTCAAGAGTATCTCTAGTTCTTCAGGGACTTCATAATCTTCCCCACTATACTCGTTAGCGCGGTTAAATGAATTCTCAAGGATATTAGGAACCATAGCACTATCATATTTGATGGAATCTGAGGCGGATCTGCATGATTGATGATTTTTTGTTTTATTTTTGAAAGTTCAAGAAAATATTTAGAATATGAAAAGAAAAACATTGCCATTTTATTTTGAAAAGTAAAAAAGTAAAAAGAAAAGACAGGGAACAAAAATTGTATGCGAAAGTGAGACTTTTATTCCTTTTTAAACAGAGACTGAAACATAAAGGGCCCCTTCTACAAGTTGTCTTTATGCCTTGGGCAGAGCATATGACTTAATGAAAACAGAAAATTACACATCAAGGAAAACAACTTCAGGGGTGTCCATGGCAGTCCAATTGCTGAGCTCCTGGCCCGGTGCAATCTGATAGATAAATCTGGAAACATCTTCACCGTCAACTTCATCATCTGCTGCAAGAACTTGTCCTTCTTTGCTTATACCAGCACTGATGAACACTTCAGAAATTGGGAGAACTTGTTTTCCTTTGAGAGGAAACAAACTAGCTTGCATGGAGGAGGGTGGTTGATATCCAAAACCACACCAATCTTTCTTCTCAGGTACCTCAATCACTTTTCCCCAACCATCATAGGGAGATCTAGCTTCCATGATGGCTTTAGCATCATTCAAAGAGGCCATGGGAGCTCATCATCACAGAAACCCAAAAATTTCCTACATCAATATTGGTTACGATCCCTTCAAACTGAGCCACCGAAATGTCTTGTGTAACATGTGCAAAACACAAAATCTTCAATAAGGCATTACGATGAGTCTCTAAACACAAGATAAGAGACAAGATGGAGATCTTGGACGACATCTGGTTTAGTTGATCAACCACTTTGTAATCACTTCATTTGAGAATCCTCAAAAGATGCTCCTCTTCTTGTCCTAAAGAAGGTTCAGGATGGTCACCAATCACTTGCTTCCCTCTAGCCTTGGCTAGAGCATCACTATTGGTTTCTTTGGGAGGCAATGATGGGGGAGAAAAGACCCTGCCACTACGAGTCATGTTACTGGTTCCTGCGATGTTGGTAATTCTTGTCACCTACTGGGGGACACTCGTATTTCTTCCCAATAATATAGACCACATTATACTCCCACGGATATGCCTTTGAGTTGTCATACAAAGGAGGAATAGGAATTTGAGTTGTCACGGGGGTAACCGGAGCTCGAATCATTATGGGGTGGTGGGATCCTAAATCATCAAAGGGGTGCCTTATGTTACTAAGATGTTCCTCAGATAATAAGGAATTTGCAAGACATCAATCTCTTCTTTTAGAAATATCTTCTCTACCTGTAGGACACCTTCATCCATTAGTTGTTGGATAGTCGTCTTCAAACTAGTACACTCTTCAGGTTTAGAGGAACATAGTAATAAAAAATCATGGAGTTCTTTTAACACATTGTGCTTCAACTAATGTTCTCTAACAGTCCCTAGTGATATCTTGATCTCGTCAACCTTGGTTACTAGAATTTTCTCACTACCTTCTTCAATAGCATTGACCGTTGCCCCTGGGTGAGGAGGCATGGGATTATTATGAATATTGGGACCAACAGGGTTGAAATTTATGGTCTTTGCATCGAGGAGGTATTGAACTTTACATTAAAATGCTCTACAATTCAGTTGTGTGGCATGAGGCTCCAGAATGAAATTCACAATGAGCATTAATATCATACCCCCTTGGGAGAGGATTTGGTGGTGGACCAAGTTCACGTAGTTGAACCGAATGATTGGAAAGCAATTGCGGGAGAATCTAAGCATAGAACATAGGAATAGGATCAAATATCCTCTCATGCCCTCTTTGTCTCTGTTGAACTCTCGAGCCTTGAGGTCACTGATTCTGTTGTTGATAATTCAGAGGTGGGGCAAATTGTTGTTGTGAAAGATACTGTGGTTGAGGAGCGAAAGGTCGTTGTTGGGCCATCCAGGGTACTGAGTTGTAGCAGTATACACTTGAGGAACATATTGATTAGGAACAAAAGTAGGTGTTGGGAAATAGGGAAATCAAACTTGAGGATATGCATGAGCTTTTCTTGGTCGATGGTGACAACACTACTCTCACCATCTTTCTGCTTGACGAAACCAGAAAACGGCTTCCTACCAATGCCAGTATTATTGTTGGTAGTGTTAGGGATACCTTGGATCGTTCCAGACTTGATACAAGTTTCAACATGTTCTCTAATAATAACCATATCAGAGAAAGAGGTAGAGGTATTTCTGAGCATGTATTGGAGATAAGGACCTCGTAGAGTACCCATGAACAAATCAATCAGTTCACGATCCAAGAGAGGAGGTTGGATCCTTGCTGCCAGTTCACGCCACCTCTGGGCATACTCTTTAAAAGACTCTTCAGATTTCTGTGTCATTCCTTCAAGATGAGTGCATTTGGGAGCCATGGCGATATTATAATGGTAATGTCTTAAAAAAGAGTCATCAAGCTCTCCCCAAGTACTGACATGAGTTATTTCTAATTGCACATACCAGTCCAATGGTGCCCCTGTCAGGCTGTCTTGGAAGAAATGCATGAGTAACGGTTCATTTTCGACATAAGCAGATATCTTGCGACAATAGGAACAAATATGAGTCTTTTAGCAAGAGGTTCCTTTATATTTGTCAAAATCAGGAACTTTGAACTTGGGAGGAATAACTACCCCAGGCAAGAGGCACATTGCAGCAGTATTGAATCCTGAAGTCTTGACACCTTCAATAGTTTTGAGACGCTCTTCAAGAGCATGGTACATTTTTTCAGTTTCAGCAACTCCAGCGGCGAGATTCGCACGGAGATCATCAAGATCAATGACATCGTAATGATCATCAACATTATTTCAAGGAAGTCTCGTAGGGGTATCAACATTCGTATTATTATTCCCTCCATTTGCAGAAGTGGAGGGGGCAGCAGTGGCAAGCTTGGCAACACTTTGATGGAGCTCTTCTTAACCCTTGATGATAGCATGAAGGGTTTCCATAAGTTGATCCATTCGGGTGCCCATGGTGTCCATATCTCGGCAGAGAGCATTCTGATTTTCTTCGAAGAGGTCCATGAGTCTTCGCTGGTTGTTTCTTGTACGGTAGGGATGTAGGGAAGTCGTCTTTGTTGTTCAGTGAAGTCTAATTGAAAAGGGACTCCAATAAGTTTTTGTTGTGAATAATGAATGCATGATAATATGAATGCATGCTAATATGAATGCATGTTTCATCTTCATTTTCGAGGAAATTCAAAGACTCGTCTACCCATAAGTATCTTTTAACAGTTTTTATTTTTGAAAAGCTTAACCAACAAGACTTGTCTTTGGAATTCTTAGATATGAGATGCATATACATGATGGTATGATGTCATGGTATGCTATGGCATGGGATCTCAGCTCCATGTATTCTAGATAACCACTGTATAAACTAAAATTAACAGGATCAAAGGTCCGACGTCACGAGCATGGAGTCAAGGTAACTACCCATAAGGTATGTAGTAAGGGTTTATCACCTGCCGAACAAGGTTCTAGTGAAATCCCAGAGTCTACGCTCTTCCTTTGGATATTATCAACGCCCCAATTACTCAGTAATTAGTAATATTTACAGGAAAAAATCGTTTGAGTGCAGCATCGTGTGACAACTACTTCTGGATTACTTCGTCATAGTCTCTGCACTACACCTAAAAAGGCCAGGATAGGTTAAGGGTTCTATGGCTTCTCAGCTTCGCAGACTCCCAGGTCGAAAGCAGCAATGTCTTCCCGATTACTCGGTAAACAAATACTACAGTCAAAGGGGCCTCCACTGAGTGAGGGATCTGATGCCTCCTTCTTCGGGATTACTCACTCAAATTTAACATGACTATACTTCTCGTCCTGATCCTAAGTTTAACTTAGTTAGGGTATAGGACTTGTCAAATGAAATCACCCACCCTAACATCACAAAAGATACAACATATCCAAAATATGTGAGTAGCAAAAATACAATGCAATGTATATAAAAGAAAGCAATAAGGCAATAAAGAAATAAATAAATAAAGCGGTAAAGCAAATAAAGTAAATAAGTAAACACCCAAAGAAGTGAACAAACCAAACTAGGATAGACTCGCATATATCTCCTTAGCAGAGTTGCCAACTGAAGCGACCGACTAAAAACACAGAGCCGCCACCAAACTTTATTTATCCCAAAGGAAGGGGAAATATCGAGAAAACCCCAAGAGGATGGATAAGATAGTCTTGCAACCAAAAGACATGGTACGAAAGTCGATTATGCGAGGGGAAGGTACCAGCACCCCTCACATCCGTTATATTCATAGGGATCCATTTCAATTATTTGTTTCTAAGGGTGCGTCTATCTAAAACTATACTTGCTAATGGAAATGAAATGGTTTTTATTAGTGCGTTCGTGAGGGTCTCGCAAACCTTTGCCTATTTATCCCATAAAGAAGCCAGAACATTGTAGTTCTTCTAGAAAATGTTGGTTTGTTGGTGTTTTTTAATGGGTGACGTTAGTGCACACATTCTAGCAATAGACATGGCCTGTATCACGGTAGAACAAAGATAACACGCCCTTTTAAAGAAATCTTAGATTTGTTGAGTGTTTTGGTTAAGCAAGTAACGAGTTTGAATAATGATTAAGTGTTTTTTTATTTTTGATTAAGAAAAGAAGTTTTAGTTTTAATAGAAAATATGCAATACACAAGAAAAGTCCAAGGGAAGCTAAAACCTTAATGTGATCATGCCAAGATGGACTTAAGATTGAGTATTTTGAAAGGGGGATATCTCACCTAAAATACTATCATGTATGGTTTCGATCCAAAGGTCTAATTCAACATGAAACAGTTAAAATGAATTTAAATGTTTCATGGAATCGCTTAAGGGAACATATTATCAAGAACCTACCAAACAAATAAAGTCAAAATTAAAAGAAAAAACAAGACTAATATATTTTTTTGGGATTTTTAAATAAAAGAAATATCAAAATCGAAAGGAAAATTAAAAACTCATTCTAATATTTTTTATTCATTTTTATCATGTTAGAAATTATATAATATCAAACAAAAAATAAAAATCAACCAAAGAAATATGCCAAGTCCAAGGGGTGCAAAAATGAGATCAGGGTGTGGATTGGAAAAGGGCCAGGGCGCTAAGCCCAAATGAAGTGATCCAAAAGCTCTTTTGTTCCAAGGCAAAAAGTTTGCCAACAAAAATATGTACACGGGCCAGATATTTCGGCTCAGTCCAAACAAGCTACTTCTGATTCAACTTTCCTTATTTTAATTAAATCTATATTACCAATCATATTATTGCAATAAAATCTCCAATTTAAACAAAACGCAAAGGAAAGGTATGCTTAGGGTTGAGATATTAAGATTACGAATTCATAACTCTCTACCTTCTCCCAAAATTTCTCGCTGCAAATTAATAACAACCGACTTTTTCTCATTCTTATTTTGGTTATCTCGGTCATGCTCAATGGAACTACAACAACATATAAAATTTCTCACAATCAAACATGTATCAAAGAAAATTATAAAGATGGAGATACAACAAAACCTACTAAGTTCGGATACAGCGGAGAATATGGTGAATCCAAGGCGTCGGTTACAAGCAATTCAACAAGGAGGAACGTTTCTTGTGCAGCGGTTACATAGCTATCCATGAAGGTAGATTGTAACTAGATAGTTCCCGTTGATCTGCTGCTTGTACTGTTGCTTTTGGCAGGTTCGATTTTGTTGGATAATGAAGCCTTTCACATATTGATGATGAGGGGTTCCTGATTTGTATCTACGGGCCGAGGTTTTCCCGGTTTCTTGCTGTAAATTGGAGGTGAAGACAGAGTTATGGGGGAAACCAGAGATTTATATTTTTCAGGTATGCTCTCTGATATCTTGCTCTTCTTCTGCTTTGTGAGTTGTCCCTTGAAGCTATTTTTTTGTGAATGTCATTATAGGGGCGTGAGTTATGAACAGGGGTGAGGGTTGTATAAGTTATTGAATAAGTGTGTAGAGAAATTGATGAAGATTTGAATTGGAGTTAAGGGATGAAGGGTTGAAGTTTATAGAAGGGTTTTTGGTTTGAGAGTGAGTGTGAGCATTGTTGAGTGAGTTACATGTTATGGATGATATTGTATATGAGGCTTTGTTATAGTTTTTTTAGGTTTTTATTATTATAGGTAGTGAGTGAGTGAATGGATTGGTGAAAGTTGAAAGTTGTTATTTTGGAACGAGTTGGGTTTGCTATGTGTGTAGTGAGGTTAAGGTATGAGGGAGTGTAAAAGAGTGTTTAATGTGATTTATGCAGAGGGATGGTGATTCTCGTATTCTGGGCTTGTTTGAATGTTTGAAGGTTAATGTGAAGCTTGATTAATTGAGTTGTATGGGAGGTTAAAGGTTAAGTTTTAAGGCTTGTTGACATTTTCAGGTTTGCAAATTCATGGTAAAGGTGAAGTTGCAGAATTTTTTCTCTGGTTTTTGCTAGGTGTTCTTTCTGGATTTTTTGTTGTGTAATGGTTGGTTTGTAACAGGTTTATGCAGGGGTAGTGAGAGATTGATGAAGAATTTGACAGGGTTTGAGGAAGTTTTTTATTTTTGTCTTTATGCTGAAGTTCTTTTTTGTTTTATAGTTAAAAGAAGGGGTTTTTTTTTTGGGGGGGGGGGAGTTGGATAGGTTTTGAACACTTTTGGCACTATTCTTGTTCCTTTCTTGATGCAGTTTTTTGTTAGATATTTTGTGTAAGTTAGGAGCAGGTTTGGACTGGTTTGCTACAACAGGTTTTGGATTGTTTTTGTGCAGTTTTAGGCATGTCTCTGCAGGCTAGTAGTAGCTGGTTTTGGGACTGATTTGGGACATGTTTCAACAAGGTTTTGGACTGGTTTTATGTTGTTTTAGGATTTGTGGACAACAACATAGTAATAGGGAAGCAGGACATTTTTTGACAGGTTTTTAGCACAGTTTTTGGACTGATATGTTTGGTATATTACATGGTTATTTTGTTTGTTTTATGCAGGTTCACGGGCTGATTTTATTTGGGATAGGGACTAGAGATCAAGAAAGATGGTGGAGTATGGGCTTTGGCATGAGATTTGAAGATTCTAGCCATATGGTGCAACTTTGAATGCACTTTGGTTATGGTGATAAATAAAGGTGAATTGGCATAATTGGATAATTGGATGAAGCTTGAAGTTAGAAATTTGAACACAGTTTAGTCATAAACTTAGGACATTACAAACTTCCATGTAATTTGCTTCTTTGTATTCTTCTTGAATTTCGAGGATGTTTTATATCTTGGAAGAACATGTAATTTCCAAATGGCTTTGTATTTTAAACTTGCACGTGAATTTGAAAACTTTGATGAATGATGACAAATTAAATGCATTTACAAACTTTCTTGAACCTTGGTGAATATTTGGGCGTGAATGGTGCCTTGCTTTAAATAAACCTTGATGATCATTTGATGGAATTTGTATGTTTGCTAAATTGAATGGAACTTGAATGTTTTGAAAGCTTGGATGAATTAATGGCTTATGAACATGTCGTGAATAATTTTGTCAACTTTGAAACATAATGCCTTGAAAATGGTCTTGAACAAGAGAAATGATGGAATTTGATGAATACTTGGATGAATTTTGAATGATGGATAATGACGAATTAAGTGGACTTGAGTGAAACTTTAATAAGTCTTGTAATCTTGTGGATATTTGAATGATAAATGACCCTTAATCATGATGAATGCTTAATTATCATAACTTGAATATCAAGAAATCTGCCTTCAAATTTGCATGCTTAGAACCTTGACAACTTTGAACCAATTTGAACTCAATTTGAATTCAATGATATTTTTTTGGATACAATTTCAAATCAACTTAATGAAACTCCTCATATCACTTGTATCATGGCTCCAACTTCTAACAATTCAAACTCTCATCTCCTTATTATCAGGTATTGAAAGCAACAAGCAAAAACCTTGATCACAACTTCATCTCTTGGACCATGGTTTGTTCTTTGTAGTTCATACCAACAACCCTTGAAATAATGATCAATGATATCAAAATGTATCTTTAAGACGTATAAGATTTATCATGGAAACCCTAATCATTCTTCCATTGAGAAACATTAACAAAATCACACACAAAGGATAAGAAACCCTAATCATGAAGTACACTGATGCAAAAAAGCCCTTTATGCTGAGAGAAACCCCAAAACCCTAATTCACTCCATACTTAAAATATTGCAACCCCGATCTTCTGAGAAATACAGAGCAGTATACTCTGATCCATGACCTAGGTGAATGTGGATGGAGAAATAAGTCCACAATAACGAATTAAAAACCCTAGCTCACACTCCATTTCCCAAACAAGAAAAATTAGAAGGGTCGGTCTTATTGATAATCACAGGGAAATAAACCCTAAATCAGAATCTTGATTGAAACCATTGATGAACCCTTGAGAACATATAAGCGACAACCCTAACATATGTATTGATGGACTTCAACCAACCCATACACAAAGGATGCAAAACCCTAATCCACCTGAGATGTACAATGAATGAAGAAAATGGTTCGATGATCCTCAGTAAAGAGAATGCATGCAATGATGGAGGGACAAAACCTTATATATCGAGGAAATGATGCTCAAGATAGTCACGATATCAAAAGCCTAATTCACAAGTCCACTGCTCAAGAGAAAAACCAGATGATTCTACCTTTATTTTAACTGAGGAAATCTTAAACCAATGGAAAACCTAATTGGCACAACCTCTGATTCTGAACCCATGCCTTAGGAATGTATGATATATGAATGATCTAGTGGAAATGATGCAAATGAAATGCGAAGCCTAAACCAGATAAAAGTAAAATGGGTAGGACAAATTTTGGGTATGATAATGGTTGACCATGATACAAATCCCTTTGAAGAGGTCTTCTTCTTTCAATGGAGACATCATTTGTTTCACCTTCCATCTTCTTGTGGAAATTCCCAAAGGATTTCCTTGCCCCATTTGAAGATTCACCAGTAGTAGACACTTTTCCTTTCTTAATTCCCTCTTCTAGCCTTTGTCCAATAGTTACCAAGCCTGTGTAGTTTGATGACACACTTCCAATCATTTTCTCCCAAAAGAAAGGGGGATAAGGACTCCATGAACATGCTAGTCATCTCTTTCTCAACTAGAGGTGGTTCAACTTGAGAAGCTAATTTCCTCCAACATTGAGCATACTCTTTGAAGTATTCTCTTTCTCTCTGGGACATACTCTGTAGTTAACATTGGTAAGGTGCCATGTCAAGGTTGTACTTGTATTGCTTCATAAAAGCATCACCTAAGTCTTGGAAGCACTGGACATGATTCTTTTCCAATCCCATATATCACTTGAGCAAAGCACCACTCAAGTTGTCTTGAAAACAATGGATGAGTAACTTCTGATTGTTGGTATAGGCAGCCATCTTTCATAAGTACATGAATAAATGACTTTTCGGACAAGTATGCCCCTTATATTTCTCAAACTCAGAAGTTTTGAACTTTGCAGGCATCACAAGGTCAGAAACTAAACACATATTGTCAACATCAACACTGAAGAATATTGTTACGGTAAAGTGGCAAGCAAAAAGTAAGCTATTAATTTACAGGGTGATATTGGTTATATTATATCGTGTCCACAGAGATTGGTTATTGATTTCGTCGTTCGATAAATCATCTGTTAATGAGTTTAGGGGGGTTGAATGGGTTGTAAGAAAATGTATTAACAGAAAATAAATGTATAAAAAGAAAAAAGGAATAACTTATCAAGCATGTATATATACTACTTCTCACAGACTTAAACCTATCGACCTGTTATACTCAACCTATAATATTCATCAATGTCACTACGTATCACTCACAACCTAAGTCATTTCTAACCCAAATTGAGAGGCCGACTGCATCACCTCAGTAGCAACCTCTCAACCACCTCAACAACACAGAAGTCAACAGTGCTCGCCTGCATCGACGATCTCTCAGAGCGATACAAATAACACATAGGCATTAAGCTCTGATACCCAAGTAGATGTCAGTTCTAAATCTATCTCTAGATTCAGATACTAACAGATAATCATCCTAGATAAGAATCTAAGCAGTATATGTCTATAACAACTTAAATCCCTAACAAAGAGTAAAAATCCAGGACACTAATCCATAAATATTTGTAAAGCAAGTTTTATATAACGCCAAGGGAGAAAAATATACATGAGTACAAAGAAAATATACATACAAACCCAACCAATATAGAATACACAAAGAAGAAGATAAATGAACCACGGATCTACCGGTTTGTCAATGCCAATCGAAGAACAATCCACTCTGGATCATCGTATGCAAGCTCCATAGTTGTTATCTAAGTTAATCCTAACAAAAAAGTAAAATTTGATGGAGTTGGGAACAAAAACTTCCCCGAAACCATAATAAAAAATTAATTGAAAATGAAGTTATAAAACAAATCTCAGTAGACCGCGCTAAGCGGCCTCAACGCGCTAAGCGGCCTGCGCGATATTTACACAATAAACTGACCTAAACCACGCTAAGCGCACTATCCGCACTAAGCGGGCTTCAAAACATTGATTCTTCCAAAATGTCAAAAGCACGCAATGAGCTACAAAATGTGTTGAGCGGTACTTGCGCTTAGTGGCCTCTACGCGCTAAGCGGGCTCTCCTGGACAAAATGTCTCAAAATTGGTCTTTTATTTCGAAAATGCACATCTGGAGCCGTGCCTTAGACACCTTATTCCTCAATGCTCCAAAATGCAACAAATACCTAAAAAATGAATGAAAAAACATCAAATGATGCACTATGTACCTAAAAACACAAATAAACATAAACTAAACGTATTTACCTAAAAGTCAGATTTATTCAACTATATTAACATCAAAAAGTTGATAAGTGCAACAAATAGTATATACGAAAATAGCTATAATTTGTACTTATCAAACTCTCCCCAACTTAAACTTGTTTATCCTTAAACAAGGCTAAACATCTCAAAGTACCAAAAGTAATAAACAAAAGAATCATGAATCAACAAGTTTTGAAAAGGGAAAACAAATGTGATGGTTTAAATGAAAAACAGTACACATGAAGAAATATGCTTACAACTAAACTGCGACGATAACATAAACATGAAACAAATGCCAAATACAAAAATTATGCCAAACATTATAAAATGATACTAGTTCATAATTGAATCACACCTAGTAAACACAATCAACGGTAGATGAAAAACACACAAAAGAAGGTATTTTCACTCAACCATAATCTTGGAAACAAAAGACTAAATTATGCATTCATCCAAAAACTTACATTGAAAATATAAAAGCAATAATCTCAAGGGCTTTTCAAGGTTGTAGCATGGTCGGGTGAACAAAAAAGGGATAATTACTAAGGCTAATCGAATCAAAAACTTGCCTAAACCTTAGAGTGTGATCAATTCAGCAAAGTTTCAAACAATAGAATTTCAATCACACTTCTTCTTCATCTCAAGTGTTACACCAAACACACATCACTTATTAACACAATATTATTCCATACTCTTTTTTATTTTTATTTTTCAAAGCTTTTTTCAATTTTTTTCTTTCTTTTTCTATCACTTATTTTTCACATTTCTTTCTTTTCTCTTTCTTTTCTTTTTCTTTTCAACTACATAGAAATCAACCAATAAATACACAATCATTTTTCTCCCCAACTTAAATTCAACCATACATTAAAGTGAATACTCCCTACTTTCTAATGCAAGGTAAAAATTCAAACTAAAACAATGGTTGAGGGTTCAAGAAAACAACGAATCAAAATCCATGCAAAAAGGGAAACTAAACACTCATAGACAAGAATTTAGCAAATACAACATGGATATCGACAAAAAGCTCAAAGGGGTTACTAATGGTCACACACTCACAAGGTGAATTGACTATTTGGCCAAGGTAGTTGGGCTCAAAATGGAATAAAAAATGCCTTGATCATGTTCAAGCTTTCATACAATCAATACAAATAAAAGATTAAGCATAATAAAATCCAGTTGAAACAAGATTTGTAGTCTCCAGCATATGTGAACAATGGAAAGCTACCTCACAAAAAGGGTAGGAACTAAAGTGATTCACAAATGAACAAGTATACAAAAGAATGAATGGTATAAAAAATTGTAAAAAGTCTAAGTATCATGAATATGCTAAATTATAGAAAGTGATAAACACATACCTCGAACGTGTACAAAACTTTAACAAAATCATTACCATGCATTCGCAAGTTGAAACACTCAAACTTGGAAAATCACCAAAAGCGACCTCAAGCTATCTAACCAAAATTTGAGTCCAAACAACAACAAAAGAATTAATTATAATAATGTTATTTACTATTTAAATCCTAGGTGGAAAAAAACCAAGCGAAAAATTAAAAACACTTCACTGATTCTGCACAGCAGAGCGCACTAAGCGGCACAAAGCGCGCTACACCAGTTGCAGAAAAATAGGACAACAATTGGTGCAGCTGCTATGCAACTCCGCAATCACCTACACAACCTCAATGCATATAATATTTACAAAATACAAACTTCCTCAAGATAAACACGGCAAGCTTGCGGAAAAACACAAATCTACATAACGAAGCAAACGATTGAAAGTGAATTAACAAGCTGAAAAGTGAAAATTTAAAATTTTTAAAAAAGTCCAATTTTAATTTGTTAAAACACAAGTCAACATATACATAAACGAATACAAAAAAAACATGCTTGTTTTACTTCGTAAGCTCGGCGCCTTTATTGTGCGAGCTAGTAACCTCCTCTCGTCATGCCATGGTATTGTCACATCGCGCAAACATAAATAAAGTTTCCTAACATCCATACTGTTGTACCCCAAAATTTTACCTCTCATTTTATTCAACACGTGCCCATTGAGGTCCCCAACTTGCCCTAGGATGACTAAGAATTGGCCAGTCAAATTCTCCTCCTAAGGCAATGAACCCCCAACTAGGGTTTCAATTTTCATCAAGATGGTTGAGCTCCAAGGATCCCAAATATTCTCCATTATACTAATATATCCTCAAGATAATCCATGCCAAATTGCATGCTTTGTTCAATAAGTTTGCTCATTCAATTGCTCAAGTATTGGAAAATCAATTATGCTAGGTCAAAAGTCAACGGTGGTCCATGTACAGTCAAACTTCAAGATTTTTGGTTAACATCAAAATTTTGAAGTGATATCCATAATTTGATAAAGGTTTTATCATGATTCCTAAATAAATGCTCCTAACCCATCAAAAGTCAAAAGTGGCAAATTAGGGTTTCTATGGGAAAAGTCAACCAAACTTTGACCAAGCATAATTTTCTCATACTTTATCAGAAATTTTCCAACCAAAGCTCATTTTGAAGAGAATCCAATTCCCTACAACTTCTCTTCATCCCTCAAGTTCAATAAATGCGCCATTTGAAAGTTAAAAGCTCATACATTATAGGTCATTTTTAGAAAGTCAACAAAAGCCACTTTTTGCCAAGACCTTTTACATCAAGATAAAATCTTCAAGTGCAAAATTGATCAAATTAGGGATTGAAGAAGACATCTTGGGCTTTCCAAAAAGTCCAAGATCATCATTATGAGATAAATATTGAGCAAGTTATGGCTTTCCTAAGTTGGGAAAATTTGGGAATTTTCAAGAATTATGCATTGAGCAAATTTGAAGTTTTAAGGCAAGGGCTCAATTTCTTGGACTTCAAGAATCTTCTTAAGTTTATAGAGGACCCCTAAAATTAATCTTTCCAAGCCTTGCATTTGCTAACTATTTTATTCATATTTATTTTAATTTATTTCAAATAAATATAAAATAAAATGTATAAAATAATTGGAAATGGGCTTTAAGCTTTGGGTTGATGTTTTGGACAGCCTAGGCCCATAAAATTTCGTGCAAAGGTGTCCATATTTATTCAAATTCAAAAAAGGACAAGTTTCCTTGTTTTTGGCCAAAGTTACAAATTTCATTCATGGCTTTGAAACGTTTGCTTTAAGGTTGTTTAAACCTTTTCTTTCTTGTCTCCTCATTTCTCTCTATATAAACAAGCATCTAGAAAGCATTTCAACACGCCTACACAACCTAGAGAGAGCTCTACCATATTTGCAAAATTATCAAAAGCGGTAAAAATTTGAAACCTATTTTGCAGGTACTTTTGGTCCGAATTAGTAATCATACATTGCTCTTGAGGTTCCCAGGGACTTGTTCCAACCATCCTCAAAGCTTGCAAGGTCCCAAATCACCGGATGCAAGTTATCAAAATTTTGGTATAATCTCAAATTTGAATCTCTATTTTTATTAATTGTTGAATGTTCTAATGTGTGTATATGAGTTCCTGGATATCCTTAGAGCAGGTTAGGGAAATTACATGGAATGCATAACATCTAGAACATGAGATACCATGTACTATCAAGTACTACCCACACTGGATCCAAGGTTGGACCCGAGCTTCACAATCCGGGCTTCTCGAAATTTCAATTGCACCCCCATTCTACTTCAGTCGTCAAGCTCAATTCCTTTTCTTTTTGCTTTATTTAATCATTTCATCTCTTAATCATTTTAATTATAATAATAAAAAAACTCACACAAAAATTAGGCATAGATTTTTTTAATTAAATAATTAATTTAATTAATTAATTAATTAATTAATTAAAACTTTAACCTTTTTATTAATTAAAAATGAATAAAATTTAAGTCTAATTACTTTCTTTTCATAATAAAAAAAACTATAAAAAAGGCTTAGTTTATTTTTCTTAATTTAATTTTATAAGTAGACATTAGGATGATTAATTTAATTATTTTTCTTAAATCAAAAACAACTAAAAAGATTTTTCTCACTAGGTTTTAGAACGTATTTTCATCCTTTCGCGCGTTATTTTATTTTTTGCATCTTTATATTCATGTAACTGCATACTGGATGTAATAATTAATAGGATTTTATTTGCTTTCTTTATTTTTCTTCTCCCAATTTTCGTACATTGTAAATATCCCCCTCCCCGAAAGCCATGTAATAATTTAGATTTACACTTTCCGCACTTTATTTTATGTATAATATTACTGTTAGTAACTAGGCGTGTATGGAAAGACTAATAATCAAACATTAGCAAACTTAACAAAGAGACAAAAATAACTGAATCAAACACAATTGCACACGAGCACCTCTAGGATATCCCACTTTGGTTCCTTTAAAAAATAAAACAGACATGAGGCAGAAATGTTTTAGCAAAGACCCATAAATAAAAAAAGATCATAGTCCCTCGATGACCATACAGTTGCCTTTCGGTAAATGATCTAGTCCCTAAAAAAAATTGCTAAAGCGTCTCCATAAGTTGCCTTCATGACCGTAAAACGTCCCTTTCGATTGTCCCTTAAACATCCGACGACAAAGCTACCTACTCACTAATAGTAGGATAGCATTGTCTAAAGGAAAATAGGAAAAGAACGACCTTTTTCGAGTATAAAAGTAGGTAGTTGTTAGAAGGTTTCTCAAAAAAACATCTTTTGCACTTACACAAAACTACTTTTCAAAAGACATTTCAAAACACTTTGTATACTTTCTCCACTATCCCGAGGAAGATTACAAATTTCTCCGTACTAAGGCTTTTCAAAACATTTTCAAACACAAAGCACAAAGGTAATTTAAAAACGAGCAAACCTCTAAGAGTCCGTGGAAAACCACAGATGGAAAGGGTGCTAATACCTTCCCTTTCCATAATCTACCCCCCTTACTCAGAAACTCTCGAAAAGGTCTTTTTCTATTCTTTTCACCCTTTCATTAATTTGGATAAAAGAAAAGTAGGTGGAGACTCTTGCTTACCGTAACATTTGTGAACACAAATGCAAAACCAATATTAAATAGTCGGTTCTGCCACCATATCACAGAACTGGCGACTATGTTGGGGAAGAAATATAAAAGTGGGATTTACCTTAGGGTCTAGATCATTTTGCTTCTTTGACTGTTTGTTTTCTTTATTTTTAAGGGTATTGTTTAGGTTACTATAGATCCTACACCCGGATCTAGGGAAACCTTTTAAGTAAGTAGCAATAGATCGTGGAAACTATGCGGGGTATACCGACACGGTTGAAATGATGGATACGTTGATGCGACACTTTGGTTGGTATCAATATCCCTTGAGTTAATCAAGGAGAATACGGGGCTTAGAACCTTTAAATGAATAACTTGGCCATTAGGACGTAGCGAGATAGTCGTCTTTGGTGTATTCCTAAAGTAGACATATACTCGATGCTACACTCATTGAGACTTGACTCTTGAGTTTTGTTTGGTTGCAATTCAGTCGCCTATCGAACGAAGCTTGCGGGAAAGGTTAGTGATATTGAGATCCCTTAGAACCCGGTTACTATTTATAGGACAGATTGAACCAATCCAACTTCAATAGGATACTACCTTAAAACCCATGCAAGCCTTAAACCTAAGGTCTCTTGTGTGATTTGCTTGTGGTTGCTATATCTGTGATTTCTTAGCATAATCATGACATCATAACATGGCATATCATACTAACCATTTCAAGGATTTTCTAGGGCTTATTTTTGTCTTGTTTTGTAGGACATGACATCTGCTCGCAGGAACACTATCCAAATCAACCCTGTGAAAGTGCATCCTCAACCCAAGGAGTTAGCATCAAGGATTCCTGAAAGCTCTCCCTTCACTGAAAAACATGGTCGACTTCTCAACTTGGTAACTTCAACCCCTGATGAAGAAATGTTAAAGGTGCTCTTTCAGTTCTTTGACCCGTTGCACCACTGCTTCACTTTTCGTAATTACCAGTTAGTTCCTACTATTGAGGAGTTTTCTCAGTTATTGGGGGTACCTATCCTTAATCAGATACCATTCAATGGTACGGAAAGAGACCCAAAGCCTGAAGAGATTGCTCAAGCTCTATATTTACAACGGTCTGATGTAGTGGTAAATTGGGAAACCAGAAGAAGTGTCCAAGGATTTCCAGCTAAGTTTCTATTTGAGAAAGCCCACTATTTTTGGGATAGCCTGGATTTACAAGCTTTTGAGAAGGTGTTGGCCCTTCTCATCTATGGGATGGTACTATTCCCTAACATGGACCAACTCGTAGATGTGAATATGGTTAAGGTTTTTTCTGTCACATAATCCAGTGCCTACCTTACTTGGGGATATTCTACACTCTCTACATACTCGCACTCTAAAGAGAAGAGGGACCCTTATGTGTTGCACCCCTATATTGGCTAGGTTGTTTATTTCTCACCTACCCCGGTCTATTTTGAGAAATGAGCAGGGTATGAGATGGTCTCATAGGATGATGTCCCTTACACATTCAAATATTCATTGGTGTTCGCGATCCTCGGAGAGTGTTACCATCATTGATCGTTGTGGGGAATTCCCTAATGTCCCTCTCTTAGGCATTAGGGGAGGAATCACTTATAATCCTTGTTTAGTGTTGCGATAGTTCGGTTACGCTAGAAGGGATGGTCCTCACGACACACTCATCATAGGAATCACGCTTGACTATGATAATGATGTTCAGGGTTATCACAAGAGGTTCATTCGAGTTTGGGGCATTATAAACAGGGTTGATAGAAATACGCGGGGGTACAAGAATTACATCCCTCTTGAGCCTTACCTCAAATGGGTGCGAGCTCATGCTCAATGTCTTATGATGCCTTACCCTGCCATCTTACCTGTGATTGTGGAGCCAATTGTTGAGGAAGACTCTCCTTACGTTGTTCTTCATCCTGACATGCCAACTGATTTTGAGGAGCTACGAAAATCCTGGATCCAACGCAAAGAAGAACGGGATACCTTTGAAACCCAATTCTACGCCAGCGAGAAGAAGGTTTTAGAGCTCACCAGGTTACTTCACGAAGAGAAGAGTATAAATGCTTACATTGCACCAAAAAGGATGCGCCGGTGGGAAGCTTGAGTCTCTTTGCTTAGAGAGTTACTTTTGCTTTGTTACTTCCCTTGTAAGCCCAAGAGGCATCATTGTGATCGATAAAACTTCTTAATGAAATTAACGTTTGTTCTATTTCTGTTTAAGCAAATTTGAGTCTTAGAAATCCTTGAAAACATTGCATAAATATATCATACATATCATTGCATAAGCAGGTTTCAAAGCAGGTTTCTTATCCTCTTTGTTGTTTATTTCAACAATGGCTATAGAACAAACAGTGAAGGATCTACAAACTCAGAATGCCTAGTTTCAACAGATGATCATGGCTCTGACCAAGGGGCGAGAAGAACTGAAAGCCCTGCTTATTAAAGAAAAGAAGAAGCCAAGGAAGCTAACTGGTTTAGTGAATCTGGGAAGAAGGATCAGAGGACCAGTGCGGCGAGCCTCTGAACTGGTAACTTCATCAAAGGAATGAGACAATCAAGAGGAGGAAACAAGATAGGAAACTCCAGTCGAAAAGAATCTGATGATGAATCCGACTATTATGAGGAACAGTATCCTCCTGCTAATGAAAATACAAACAGCTGGAGGATCGTTTGAATGCAATGGAGGTCTGGAAGGTACCAGGTCTGGATTTTGAAGAACTAGGTTTGGTTTCTGGGGTTTTCATCCCGCAAAAGTTCATGGTTCCGGTGTTATCTAAGTATGATGTGGTTTTATGTCCCAAGATGCACCTCCGATCTTATGTGAGGAAGATCCAGCCTCACACTGCTGGCAAGGACTTATGGGTCCACTTCTTTCAAGATAGTCTGTCTGGAACTCAACTAGAATGGTTCTACCAGCTAGAAAGGTCTAACATTCATAATTGGGAAGACCTGGATGCTGCTTTCTATAAGCAGTATCAGTATAATGCAGACCTTGCTCCCACCCGTACACAACTCCAAAATATGTCCATGGGTTCGAGTGAGGGTTTTAAAGACTATGCTCAGAAGTGGAGGGACTTAGCAGGAAGAGTACAACCTCCCCTGTCTGATAGAGAGCTAGTGGATATGTTTCTGGGTACCCTGTCTAGTCCATTTTTCAAATCATCTGATTGGAAGTTCCTCAGCCGACTTCACTGAATTGATTTTGACAGGAGAAAGAGTGGAAGCTGGAATTAGGAGTGGTAAGATCCAGAAGGATGCATCCTCCAGTACAGTAAGGAAGCCATTTTATGGGAAAAAGGAAGTCAGTGCCACCTATAGCCTAAGGAATCAGGACATAATTGAACATCGTCTAACGGTAGAGGCTGTTATGATCTCTAAACCTACACCTACCCAATAAAGGAGCAATCGGCCTAGAGCAAAAAGACCTGTAAGGCAGTTTACCCGGATAAACATGACTCTATCTCAAGTTTTGCCACAATTGTTGAGATCTGTGATACGGTGGGAGAACTGACTTGAGGGTTTTGCGTTTGATCGCAAATGTTACGGTTAGCAAGAGTCACCACCGAATTTTCTTTTATCCAAAAGGAAAGGTGAAAAAGCACATGAAAGACCTTTGAGATTGTTTCTTGAGTTCGGGGGGTAGATTATGAAAAGGGAAGGTATTAGCACCATTTTCATCCATGGTTATCCACGGGCTCTTAGTTACTTGCTAGATCACTTGCTTTTTTGTTTGAAATTGTGCTTGATGTGGTTTTTGAAAGTATTTTGTAAAGAGGCCATTATTTAGGCAATCTTTGGAATGATTCTTGTTTGTAAGAATGTATACAAAGATGTTTGATCTTTTGAAAATGTTTTCAATCTTGTAAGATGTTTGAAAGTGTAGGTGTTTGTTTTGAAAATAGAAAGGATGTTTGTTTTGAAATGGAGCAAGTAATTAGGAGCAATCTACCTACCCAAATGTCTTTCTTGTTCATTTTATTTTCCTTTAACATTGTTGTCTTACCATTGATTTGGTAAGCAACCCTATCTTTGGATGTAAACGGGATGGGCATGGGTCATCGTATAACCATGATTAGAAATATTGCAAAGTATCTTGACATTTTTCTTTAGGGGCTAAGATCATTTGTAAGGCAACTTAGATAGCATCATCGAGGGACTATGATCTTGTATTTGCTTGTTTTTGCTAAGATACCTTACATGCGTAACATGGCCATTTTGTATAAGGAAACCAAGTGGGATAACCCTAGGGGTGCTTGTGTGCAAGTGTATTGTTTTCATGCTTGATTTAGTCTTGAATTAGGGTTTTGCTAAGTATTGATTTTAGTCTTTCCATACAAACCCTAATTACTAGCACTGTATATATGAAAGCGATAAATTGCGAAATTTAGAGTTACTACGCTATTACAACATTTGTGGGGAGGGGGTATACAATTTCTAAATGGGAATTGCAAGAAATTAAACCCTAATTAGTCTATTACAACCAAATTAAATTTATAAATGTACAAGA
Source organism: Vicia faba (assembly GCA_948472305.1). Taxonomy (NCBI): domain Eukaryota; kingdom Viridiplantae; phylum Streptophyta; class Magnoliopsida; order Fabales; family Fabaceae; genus Vicia; species Vicia faba. The sequence goes on along the minus strand of OX451738.1, from coordinate 802,937,565 downwards.
ATTTAAATGAATATAATATACAAAATGAAATAAATGTATGGAAAAAAATGCTAATGTTAAGAAAATAGATATTTTGGATTTTTATGAGAAAATGTTTTTTTTGTTTAACCTAATTAATTAAAAGAGAATAATTAATTAAAATAATAAAAGTAAACCTAATTTAATAAGAAAAGATTTTAAATAAAACCCTAAGTCTATTAACTGATTAAAATAAATTAAGTTTAAGAAAAGTATTTTTGTATTTTTGTCTTGAAAATAATATATGGTGTTGTAAAATATTTTTGGCCTTTTTATATTAAAATAAATATATTTTAATTAGCGTAAATGAAAATAAATAATAACCTAGTTTTAAATTAAATTTACAAAACTAGTTAGTAAAAATAAATAAAGTATAGTAAAATAAAATATTTTTTTGTGAAAAAAATAAAATAAACTAAGTTAAAATAAAAATCTAATTTTTTAAATATTTTTTATGATTTTTTAACATTAGGAAAAATATTTAAGAAAATAAAATGAAATAAAAAAATAAAAAAAACAAAACTAGGCCAGGGGCATATAAGTGAAATAGGGGGTTAACAAGTAAAAATAAAAACAAAAAGGGCCCAAGGAGGCCCAGCGCCCTACAAAAAAGAGCAAGTCAGAATGTAAAAATGTAAAAATGGTCACGCCGGGGCTTGAACCCAAGAATATGGGGTGAACAGGCGCGCGCTTTACCACTGGGGTAACTATACATCCGTTAACTTGTATGAAACAATAAACACATAACACAAAACGTGCCCTGACTGTACTTCATCTTTAACCTCCAGCCAAAGAATCTGTAACTTGCTCATTTCTCAACCATTTGCAAAAATGTAAACATGAAAATTGCTCCATTTTGTCACACGAATCCAACCATATAAATATCATAAACTATAAATCAAAGATGAATGAGAATTTTTAACAGTACCAAATTCTGACCTAAATATTTCAGAAAGTTCAAACTCAAAATTCTCCTAACTCAATCAAAATAAATGAAATATATGGGCATGTACAGCTTAAGGGCAATGATGTCTACATTTTACCTTCAAAAATGAAAGCCTAATAATGCCTAAGTAATGAGATAGAAGGTCAAGAAAAATACCTCAAAACTGGAAATCGCGAAATGGATTTGAGCTTGTTTCAGGCAGTGCTGATGACCAGGTTAGCTTCCTTGAACCTCTAGGAAGCTAATGCAATGGTTGGCTTGAGCTGAGCGTGGCTGGAATGGTCTAGAGAAGTCCAACTGTGATGATATATTTTTGGTTATGGAAGATAGGGAAATGGTGTTACAAAAGTGAAACAGGTACATGGATGAGTTACTCTTGATGCAAGGAAGCTTTAGAAACTAAAAGGCCAAGAAACACACGAGGGAAATGTGAATTTGAGGTTCAAGGTCAGAAACTGTACTACAATGTAGTTTTTTGGGCAATTTTTGATTTGAGAGAGCTTTGGTGTATTTCAGGGTGTTCAAACTCATGTTCTAGCTCACAAATAGTGACTCTATTTATAAGCAACAAGTTTGGGATGCTCTAGTTGATCAGAATTCAAATTTGCATCCTTAAGCTAAACATGTGATTTTTTGACAAAACAAGTTTCAAAGTCTTGTGTACTTTCTAAGATAGAGTGGTTATGCTTTAAACAAGCTTGTTTCTGACTTTGTGGATGGAGTGTGATCAAAGGGAACGAGTTAGAGGCTCAATGTGAACTTTATGCAAAAAGTTTGCTTTACAATAATGGTATTGTTAACTTTCTTCCCAAAATGGCAATGTGAATTGGATAAAGCTTAAACCACTTGGATTATAGCTTAAAATTTTGTGTAATCCATTAATTATAGAGTGACAAACAAGTTTGAGTCCTGCAAAGCAAAGATTACGCAGCCTAACATTGAAATTGCATTTGTGTTCATCATGAGAATGACCTATAATTCAAGTGACAAAACATTAACTTCATCTCTTCGATTCTCCCTACTCAAGAATAATCTCAAGGAGTTCTTGGCCATTTTGGAAAGCTTGAAATGTGCTCTACAAATCATCTTTGAATTTATTTTTAAGATTCCCCTTGGAAATATGTGAAAAATTGCCATGAAGTTAGGTCAAAAATCTGCCTAACTAGGGCAAAATTTCACTAAGTCTTTTTTAGTTCATGAACATGTATTCATAAAATTATAACTTGAGATACAAGCACTTTTAGGATAAGTTGTGTGAATAAAATTTGTAGATTTCATGGATATCTACAACTTTCATGTTGGAAGTTTCCTTTGAATCATCTTGCATCATAATGAAAAAATTGCTCAAAGTTATAAAAAAATAAGAAATTTTTGACACTTAGAAAAATTTCTAAGATTAGAAATTTTGACTTTTCAAAATGAAATCTTGATTTCTTGATTTATTTATGAATAAGTTTCCTATTTTGACATGTTTTGATGAATTGTGATCTTTGGTGCTTAAATTTGACCAAAAAGTCAAAGTTTGATTTTTCAGTATATAGTTGACTTTTGATCAGTTGACTGCAAAAATTCATTTGTCAATCCAATGGATTTGCAATGTTTTGAATCATGTCATTAGGTCAAAATGATGCAATTGGACTCTTGAGATCATTCCTTAAACCAATTGACCATTTTCTAGGTCAAAACTCAGAAATTTCCCTTTCCCAGTCAAAACCCTAATTTTGACCATTTTGCCCTTTTGGAGATTTGATCAAATTTCTTGAGGAATTATGGTCCAAACTAGATCAAATGATACATATGAGTCTAAAATGTTGATGTGGATAGAAAATTATGAAGTTTGACTGTAAATTGGCCATGGTTGACTTTTTCCCCAATATAACTGATTTTAGGTCAACTATCCAATTGAGTTATCAAAAGTGTGATCCAAGGCTTGAAACTTGTCATGAGTAATCTTGGGGGTCAATAATGGTCCATGAAAGTCATATGAAGCATTGATAGTTCAAAAATCTTTGTGCAAACTCAAACCCTAATTTGGTCATCAGTGCCTAAGGAGATCTTGTGAGCAAATTCTTGATAAGTGAGAGGGAAAATTTTCAGGTACAAGAGATGCCCCTGTTCAATCTTCTTAAGCCTGAAGAGTTAGATTGGCATGTTTTGCCAGTCGTGACTCGAAGGTGGAAGATGATTGGACACTAGAGTGCCCAGAAATTTGCACTCGGTGATGTGATGATTGAGGGAATGGGCTTAAAGATACCATTTGGAGAGGTGATGGAAAGTTTTTGGAGATGGTCTTGTAGATGCCATCCAAGAGGGATTGTTGATATTGTAATTCGTAAGCTGAAAGAATGAGTATTAGAATGACGTCCGTGTCTGGAGCGTATCTGAATTGTATCTGGGAGTTGATTTTGAATGATTATCAGAATGGCATCCGTGTATGGAGCGTATCTGGACTGTATCTGAAAGTTGAGTTTTAGTGAGTATCAGAATAACATCTGTATCCGGAGCGTATCTAAACTGTATCTGAGAAGTTGAATCTGAATGAGTATCAGAGTGCCATCCGTGTCTGGAGTGTATCTGAACTGTATCCAAAAGTTGAGTCTGAATGAGTATCAGAATGACATCCGTGTCTAGAGTGTATCGAATTGTATCTAAGAACTGAAACTGAATGAGTATCAAAATGGCATCCGTGTCTAGAGCGTATCTGAACTATATCCAAAAGTTGAGTCTGAACGAGTATCAGAATGCATCCGTGTCTAGAGCGTATCCGAACCGTATCTGAGAACTGAAACTGAATGAGTATCAAAATGGCATTTGTGTCTGGAGCGTATCTGAACTGTATCCAAAAGTTGAGTCTGAATGAGTATCAGAATGGCATCCGTGTCTAGAGCGTATCTGAACAGTATCTGAAGACTCTGAACATTGTTAATGGTAGATGTTTGATTAATCTTATCCTGAAAAGATAAAATGTTAGCTAACATGCAATGTTATGTTGTATGAAATGCATAGTATAACGCATTCGCGTTATCAATGTTTATGATATATGGATACAATGTATGCGTATGTGAGCTAATTTGCTGCACTGCTGTTGGATTAGGGAAAATAAATCCCTGACTGCTACTGAGGATATGGAGTATAAGTCTTCATGTTGTGAAGTCTAAGTGTTGATGAACTTCTGCTTAGAGAAATAAACTTTGTTATAAAGGAAATGCCATGTACTACTTGCAAAATCCTGTTGGGAAATCCTAAGAAATTGAACGACTTCTACTGGGGATTGATAATTGGAAGTTTGTTCCACTGGGAATTAAACTGCAAATTGTGAGGGATTTATGGAAATATCTTAGAGATATTTCCCTACCTCTTAAATCTATTAGTAATTGTCTTTTATTTTGTTTATTTGTAAACAGTAATTATGTTCAAATGCATATGTTCAACAGTGAATCATTGGATGTTTTTGTAAACAAAACACAAGAGTAACGAAAAACAGATAGTTTTGCACTTTCAAAGGAATATATTTGCATTGACTTTGAGTAAGTATTTTTGTACAATGAGACAAACATTCTAGTAGGAGAACGCCGTCGTAAGACAAAATGAAAATTTTAATACAAAGAAAAGATAGCTATGTGCAATAATCCAGTGGGGTTCCCATACTGCTATAGACTTTGTATCTCTGAGCATCTTGTCTATTTGTTGCCTCGTCCGAAGATGATTGAATCGATCAGAACCTCTGAGTTTGCAGGTTGTCCGTAAGGTGATCTAACAGGACATAGTCATACGATTTACATCCCTAACTTTTTCCTGGACCGCCCTTTCGGGTTTTCAGTCCATCAGGAAACCTTTTTTGCCTAAGTCACCCTTTCGGGTTTTCAACTTGCCGGGTGTACAGATTTTTTTTGTTTTATCCCTAATTTTTTACTGAACCTTTTTGGTTCGCCGGGATGTCCTTGTTTTGCCTAGGTATGTCAACTTGGCGGGTCACTTATGCGTAGTATCTTTTGACTATGTCCGTTCGCATGATGCGGAAGGTCTTCACCATCCGTGGTGGTTAAGATCATTTCCCCACCAGAGAAAATATGTTTGATTACAAATGGTCCTTCATAGGTAGGAGTCCATTTTCCCTTGGGATCACCTTGTGGCAGTATGATGCGTTTGATCACTAGATCTCAAACTTGATACACTTGGCGTCTGATCTTCTTGTTGAAAGCCTTGATCATCCGTTTTTGATACATTTGACCATGGAAAACAACAGTAAGTCTTTCTCATCAATCAAGTCCAGTTGATCAAGTCGAGTCTGGATCCAATCGTCTTCGTTCAGCCCTGCATCCTTCATAATTCTCAGAGAGGGGATCTGAACCTCAATAGGCAAGACAACCTCCATGCCGTATACCAGAGAATAGGGTGTTGCCCCGGTTGATGTGAGAGCGGTGGTACGATATCCGAGGAGAGCGAATGGTAGCATCTCATGCCAGTCTTTGTATGTGACTATCATTTTCTGTATGATCTTTTTAATGTTCTAATTTGCAGCCTCGACAACACCATTCATCTTTGGCCGGTAAGGGGAAGAATTGTGATGCTGGATCTTGAATTGCTCGCACAAGGCAGTGATCATAATGTTGTTGAGATTTATAGCATTGTCAGTGATGATCCTTTCCGGGATACCGTACCGGCAAATGAGATTTTTCTTGATGAAACGGGCAACAACATTCTAGGTAACTGAAGCGAAAAAAGCTGCCTCCACCCACTTTATAAAATAATCAATGGCCACTAGGATGAAGTGGTGTCCATTAGAGGTTGTTGGCTTGATTTCCCCAATCATATCAATCCCCCATATAGCAAAGGGCCAAGGAGCCTTCAAGACATTCAGAGGAACCGAAGGTACGTACACCTTGTCAGCATAAATATGACATTTATGGCAAGTTCGAGAGTGTTAATAGCAACTGCTTCCATGGTAGACCAGTAATAGCCTTCCCGTAGGATTTTTTTTGCCATCGTATGCCCACTGGAATGGGTGCCAAAAGTGCCTTCATGTAACTCAGTCACGATCCTTTCTGCTTCAACCTTGTTTATGCATCGAAGTAACACAGAGTCATGGTTGCGTTTGTAAAGAATGTCGTTACTAAGGAAAAATTAAGTTAAGAATCTCCTTAATAACTTCTTATCATTGATTGAAGCTCCTTCTGGATATTCTTAAGCCTCGAGATACTTCTTGACTTCGTGAAACCAAGGCTGGTCCACTACTACTTCAGTATTAATCTCGTGAGAGTGCGCTGGTTCCTCCATTCGTTCGATGGTGATCTGGGGAGCCTCTTTATCCCAATTAAGTTTAAACATAGATGACATTGTGGCTAGAGCGTCTGCTAGATGATTTTCTTCTCGCAGGAAATGCTCGAAGGTAATCTTCTCAAAATGTGGTAGCAACGTCAAAACATGTTCTTTGTAAGGGATAAGGTTTGGGTGTTTGGTGTCCCATTCCCCTTTGATCTGGCTGATAACCAAAGCTGAGTCTCTGAATACATTTAAAGATTTGATCCCCAAATCTATGGCAGCTCTGAGACCAAAGATACATGCTTCGTATTCCGCCATGTTGTTTGTACACTTGAAGTAGAGTCTTGCGGTAAAAGGAGTATGACACCCTTCGGAGATATGAGTATAACACCGATACCATTGCCAAGTGCATTGGATGCCCCATCAAAGAACAGGGTCCATCGGGATCCTTGTTCAGGTCCGTCATATGGCCTTAATTCTTCACAGTTATTTACCGTCATGATGTCTTCATCTGGGAATTCAAACTTCATGGGCTGGTAGTCTTCCACATCTTGGTGAGCAAGGTGATCAGCTAGTACACTGCCCTTTATAGCCTTCTGGGTAGTATACTGTATGTTATATTCTGTCAGGATCATCTTCCATCTCGCTATTCTCCCAGAAAGAGCAGGCTTCTCGAAGATGTATTTTATCGGATCCATTTTAGATATCAACAAAGTAGTATGAGTCAGCATATACTGTCTTAGCTGCCGAGCAGCCCATGCCAAAGTGCATCAAGTTTTCTCGAGCAGTGAATATTTGGTTTCACAATCGGTAAACTTTTTTCTCAGGTAATAAATAGCATGCTCTTTTCGGCCAGACTCGTCATGCTGCCCCAATACACACCCCATTGAGTTTTCTAAAACAGTCAACTACATGATCAATGGTCTTCCCTCGACTGGTGGCATCAACACAGGAGGCTCTTGCAAGTATTCTTTGATTTTGTCAAAAGCAACTTGGCACTCGTCATTCCATCTGACTACTTGATCTTTCTTCAATAATTTGAAGATTGGTTCACAAGTAGCTGTCAGGTGAGAGTTGAATCTGACAATGTAGTTCAAATGCCCCAAGAATCCTTTGACCTCCTTCTCGGTACGAGGAGCTGGCATTTCTTGTATTGCTTTAACTTTGGCAGGATCGACCTCAATACCTTTGTTGCTGACGACAAAGCCTAGGAGTTTACCGGATCGTACCCCAAATGTGCATTTGTTTGGATTCAACCTCAACTTGTACTTCTTCAGTCTCTTAAACAGTTTTTGTAAGTGATCAAGATGCTCTTCTTCTGTTTGAGATCTGACTATCATGTCATCCACATAGACCTCTATTTCGTGATGTATCATATCGTGAAATAGGGCTACCATGGAACGTTGATAGGTTGCCCCAGCATTCTTTAGTCCGAATGGCATCACCTTATAGCAGAAAGTGCCCCACTGCGCGACAAATGTTGTTTTCTCCATGTCCTCAGGTGCCATTTTGATTTGATTGTAACCCGAGAATTCGTCCATGAAGGAAAACACTTTGTGTTGTGCCGTATTGTCAACTAGAATATCAATGTGGGGGAGTGGAAAATCATCCTTAGGGCTTGCCCTATTCATGTCTGTAGTCCACACACATTCCCACTTTGCCATCTTTTTTGGGCACGGGAATGACATTGGCAACCCATTGGGGATAAGAGGTGACAGCCAAGAATCCACCGTTAAATGTCTTCATGACTTATGCTTTAATATTTTCTGACATATCGGGACTCATGCGGCGAACCTTTTGCTTTACTGGCGGACAATCCTCTCTTGTAGGCAGGCGATGTACCACAATGTCTATATCAAGTCCCGACATGTCTTCATACGACCAGGCAAATACTTCAACATAATCGTGTAACAATTGAATCAGACGCCCCTTGATACTGGGTTCTAGATTGGCACCCACCTTGACCTCTTTTTTGTCTTCTTCGGTACCTAGGTTCATTGTATCCACGGGTTCTTCGTGAGGCTGAATGGTTCTCTCTTCTTGTTGTAATAGTCTGGCAAGTTCCCCCGGTACTTCACAATCTTCCTCACATTCGTCTTCGGCTTGGTAGATTAGATTTTCAGAGTCACAAAAGGCCATAGCAGTATCGTTACCCATGGGATCCCGAATGGTTGTATACCTGCATTGTGAGTGTGAGTGTGTGTAAGGGTATAACTATCCTTGAAAGAAATGAAAATGTAAAAAGAAATAACAATGAGCACAAAAGTTTGTATGCGAAAACGTCCATGATTCATTGATGTCATATGAAAATGAGATAATAACCCTTACAAATGGACCATTGTGCCTCGGGTAAGACACAAGGTTTTAAGAGTGCGAATTATATTAATATTACAGATCCAACAATATGTAAAGACAAATTACTGTGGGATAAAAGTGATCGGGACAAAATCTCTAGCCTCCTAGTTACTGAGCCCTCCATTGCCAGTTGGGAATATCCAGTCCTTCAAGTCACAACCATCTTCATCATCTTCTACGATGTTGACCTCGTGGTTGCTGATCCTCAGGGTGGTCCTCCGGCACGAGTGCGGCGCACAACCTTTTGGGCACCTGAAGTAAAATCCAGGCAAAACTTGTCAGACTTATATGGGATATCCGAGAGTTGTCCCCAGATAGTGTACCCACCTTCTTCTACCACTGCTTTATTATCCTTCAGATAAGACATCTGGAGTGGAGGCCTTGTGATCTTGGGAACAACCTTGGTTACTGCCACATCTTTCGGGACCTCTTCAAATTGTTAGAATGGAGTTTCAATAAATTCACCATCTAATTCCACATATCTGAAGGAATTGAGATGGTTGATCATATACTCTTCTTCTCCATGAACGGTGATAATCTTTCCTTGAATCGGATATTTCAGCATTTGGTGCAACATAGAAGTGACAACGCCAGCATTGTGAATCCATGGTCGGTCTAGCAAGCAGGAATATGAGGGACGAATATCCATTACGTAAAAAGTTGAATCAAATGTTTGGGTTCTAAATTTTATGGGAATGTCTACCTCCCCATGTACCATCCTTTTCGAGCCGTCAAAAGCCCTTACTACTATGTTACTTGGCTTCAATGTCAATCCCTCACAGTCAAGCTTATCAAGAGCTTTTTTAGGCAATACATTCAGAGATGAGCCAGTGTCCACCAAAACATGAGCCAGGGTTATGCCCCTACATTCAACTATTGGGATCTTTCATCGGATGTCGTTGCAAAGTCTAAGGTCCTTCTTGTCTGCACATGAAATCTTCTTCCCATGTTTAGGACTCTGGTTACCTTCTTTATTTTCTTTTTCTTCTCCTCAACCAGCAAAGTCTTCAACTCTTCTTGTCCTTTGGCTAGGGTCAAGAGAAACTGTTGAAACCGTGTATTCTGAGCTTGGAGGTCCTTCACTGTTTGTTCGAGATCCATCTTACTAAAATAAACAGTAGACAGATGAGGAGACTTGTTGCAAAAGACCTGCTTATGTTATGATGAATGATAAATGCATATGCAAATGTTTTCAAGGATTTTAAGATTCAAATTTGTTTTAGACAAAAAGTAAACACACATTATATTAATAGATTAAATCTCGAGTACATCAATGCCTTCTTGGGAAAGACAAATACAAGAAACCCTAAGATAAAAAGGTAGTACACATCCTCTTTGGTGCAATGTAGGCATTGAGAGTCTGCTCCTTATGAAGTAGCCTAGTGAGTTCCAAAACCTTTTTCTCGCTTGCGTAGAATTGGGCTTCGAAAGTATCTCACTCCCCCTTGAGTTGTATCCAATCTCTTTCTAGGTCTTCAAGAGAGGTGGGCATATCAGGATGTAGGATAGTGTATGGAACATCTCCCTCCATGACAGGCTCAATGATTACCGAGAGAATGGAGGGGTAAAGCATCATAAGACTCTGAGCACGAGTTCGTACCCATTTGAGGTAAGGCTCAAGAGGGATGGAATTTTTATGCCCCAAAGTCTTGCTATCCACCTTATTCAACATCCTCTAAGCTCGGATAAATCTTTGGCAAAGACCTTGATCGTCGTTTTCATAGTCAAATACGAAACCTTAAATCAGCATCTCGTGCGGGCCATCCCTTCGGGCATAACCAAACTGTCTTAAGGCTAAGCAAGGGTTGTAGGTGATACCTCCCATAATGCCAAGTAAAGGGACATTAGGGAATTCTCCACAACCGTCGACAATGATAACATTCTCTTTGGATCGGGAGCACCAATGAATGTCCGAATGTTTGAGCGTCATCAACCTTTGTGACCACCTTGAACCTTGCTCATTTTTTAATACAGATTGGGGAGGATGCGAAATAAACCATCTTTCCAAGAGAGGAGTGCAACACATAAGGACACCTCTTTTCCTCATTGTGCGAGTGTGAAAAGAGTGTAGGATATCTCCTAACAATGTAGGCATCGGGTTATGGGATATGAAGATTTTGACGGCGTTGACATCTATGAGTTGGTCAAGATTTGGAAACAAAACCATCCCATAAATGAGGAGAGCCACAATTTCCTCAAAGGCTTGTAAGTCCAAGGAGTTCCAACAATTTTGGGCTTTCTCAAACAAGAACTTTTCTAAGAAACCTTTGACACCACTCCTTGTTTCCCAATGAGTTATGATATCAGATGAGTGCAAGTGTAGAGATTAAGCAATCTCTTCTAGATTTGGGTCTCCTTCTGTACCGTTGAAAGGTAGTTGATTGAGAATGGAAATCCTCAAGAGTTGGGAGAATTCTTCCAAAGTTGGCCAAGTTGATAATCAGGAAATGTGAAACAATGATGTAAAGGATTAAAGAATTGAAAGAGCACCTTCATCATATCCTTATCCGTGTTAGAGGTGACCAAGTTGAGTAGGCGATCATGTCTTTCGGTGAATGGAGAGTTTTCGGGAACCCTTGAAGCCAGCTCCTTGAGTTGTGGAGGGATCCTTACAAGATTGACTTGAATAGTTTTCCTGCGAAGTGAATCCATATCCTATAAATCAAGAATAAAGATGAATCCCCAAAAATACTTGAAATGGTTAATGGATGTATATGATGTTCATGATGTTATGTACAAGTATGCATATACAAACAAAACAAACAAATCCTTAGGTTTAGGCTTGCATGGAGTTTTATAGGTAAGTACCCTCTTGAAGTTTAGTTGGCTTAGACCTGTCCTAGTAATAGTAACCGGGTTCTAAGGATCTCAATATCACTGGTTTGTTTCCTTGGTCATTGTTTCAGCACAAGCCTCTTTAACAGCGACCGAAATATCCCAAGAAACTAAACCTTAATGAGTGTAGTATCGAGTATCTACCAACTTCAGACTTTACCAAAGTCGGTCATCTCACTACATCCTAAAGGCCAAGTTGGTCAAGTAAAGGTTCTAAATGTTCATTAGTGCTTCATGACATCACCCAGTGGCCCCGTATTCTCTTTGATTAACTCAAAGGCTACCGGTACCCACAAATATGTCGCACTAACATAGCTATTTCTTATACCATGTCGGTATACCCCGCACAGTTTCCACAATGTATTGCTACTTACCTATAATGTATCTAAAATCCGGGTAGAGGATTCAAACCCAAACAAAGAACCATAATGTAAAGCATACAAGTCAAACAATGTAAGAAAATAAATGTGATCTATCCCTAAGGTAGCCCCACTTTTAAAATAGTCCCCAGCATAGTCGCCAGTTCTGTGATAAGGTGGGAGAACTGACTTGAGGGTTTTGCGTTTGATCGTAAATGTTGCGGTTAGCAAGAGTCACCACCGACTTTTATTTTATCCAAAAGGAAAGGTGAAAAAGCACAGGAGAGACCTTTGAGATTTTTTCTTGAGTTCGGTGGGTAGATTATGAAAAGGGAAGGTATTAGCACCATTTTCATCCATGGTTATCCATGAGCTCTTAGTTACTTTCTAGATCACTTGCTTTTGTTGGAAATTATGCTTTGTGTGGTTTTTTGAAAGTATTTTGTAAAGAGGCCATTGTTTAGGTAATCTTTGTAATGATTATCGTTCGTAAGAATGTATACAAAGATGTTGATCTTTTGAAAATGTTTTCAATTTTGTAAGATGTTTGAAAGTGTATGTGATTGTTTTGAAAATATCAAGGATGTTTGTTTTGAAATGGAGCAAGTAATTAGGAGCAATATACCTACTCAAATGTATTTCTTGTTCATTTCCTTTTCCTTTGATATTGTTGTCTTACCATTTATTTGGTAAGTGTTGTACCCCAAATTTTGCCCTCCCATATTTCTCAACACATGGCAAGTGAGGTCCCCAAATTGCTCAAGGAAGTTCAAGAGTTGACCAGACAAACTCTCCCCTAAGGCAGCCTACCTCAAATTAGGGTTTCATTTTTCATCAAGATGCTTGAGTACAAAGGATATAAAATGCTCACCATTATCCTAATATGTTCTCAAGATCATCCATGTCAAGTTTCAAGCCTTGCAGAAGAAGTTTGCTCAGTCAATTGCTCAAATGCCTGAAAATCAGTTGTGCTAGGTCAAAAGTCAATTGTGGCCCACATACAGTCAAACTTTAAGATTTTTGGTCAATATCCTCATTTTGAAGTATTTTTCATCATTTGATCAAGGGTTGATCATGATTCCTCAAGGATTTCTCACAATTCATCAAAATCCAAAAGTTGCTAAATTAGGGTTTTGTAGGAAAAGTCAACTCAACTTTGACCAAACATAACTTTCTCATACTTTATAAGAAATGACCCATCCAAAGCTCATTTTAAAGAGGATTAAATTCCCTACAATTCATCTTCAGCTCCCAAGTTCAGAATATGCACTCACAAAAAGATATGAATTTTGACATTATAGGTCATTTTGAAAAGTCAACAAAAACACCTTTTGGGTAAAAGCTTCATACATGAACATGGAAGAATCAATTGAGATGATACTAAATGGGTTGATTAGATGACATTCTAAGCTTTCTAAAAAGTCCAAGAACACCTATCTAGGGTCAAAATTGAGAGAGTTATGCATTGGCCAAGTTGACCATTTTTGCAAAATATCCAAAAGTCAAATGTGCTCAAATTTGCATTTTTTGCTAAATGGGCCCATTTTTTTATGCTTGCACTTCAATCATAATGTGGTCCACGACTCAAAAACTTATCCACACATTATTTACTTTATTTTTCAATTTATTTTGATTTTTCATTAATTAAAAAGTGAATTAAATCAAATAAATGATGAAAATTATCAAATATATGATTTGATTTGTTTTTTTGATAGGTTAGCAACCAAGATATGGTGAGCTTGCAAGATCAATTCGAATCAATGGCAATTGGTACAAAAAGAGCATGATTAGGCCAAATTTGGAAGGATATCATACACCATGAAAACCAAATCAAATCTTCAAAATTTGTGAAGATACTAGTGGTTTTTATATCCCTAATTCACTCTAGTACATATAGAGAACGCAACCAAGGAAAGAAAAGGAGGTCAGAGGTCGTGCATAACCAAGAACAAAACTGAAAAATTCAAGAAAAAATGGGAATCGGTTTTCAATCTACAAGGAGTTTCAGAGCATTTCAAGATTACCAATCCCTTCCTAGACATCCCAGAAAGCTGTTCCAATCATTCCTAGGGACTGAAGCACTCAGAAACTCGTTCCACAACTCACACAGTTTGGTACATTTTTCAAATTCGATTTTTGCAATTTACGCATCATTAGCACATTTGATTTATATATTCTTGTTCATCATTGAGTTTGCAAGCTATTGGTATCATTCAATTTCTTTTTCAGTATAGGAATCATGATATGTCATTGTTAGGGTTCCTTTGTTCGTTTTAGGGTTTTTCAATATAGGCAAAATCAGGCTTTTATTCTGGTACCATGATGCTCGTGGGGATGAGACGAGTTGATTGGTACCAGCGTTTGTCATTTATCTTGCTTGTATATAATTTTTGAGATGAACCGGTCTGTAGCTATAACAAAGCGTCCGTAGGTAAAAGCTTGTTTGCCTAAAATGATAGTCTGGGGAAGAAGATGAGGCGTGGAAATCATTGGTTGGTTGGTTTGAATTTCGTGCGTCTTTTCAAGTTAACCACCGTGTATTATATATTATATATTAATCTTGTTATAATAACAAATGAAGCAGGTGGCACAGATGGTAAGGCGTGTTGGTGTTGAGTGGGAGGACCTGGGTTCGATCCCCAGGTCCCAACATTTGTTTCATGCTATTTTTCATCAAGTGATCAGGCGCGTTGCTTAGCATGACGTCCACCATATGCCATCAAGATCAAACCATCAAACGCATATCCAGCCAAGATCCAACGTGCCATCATTGAAGGATCACCATATACCTCAAGTCAACACACGCACCGTATTAGCGTAGTCAATACAGGCCTGGATTTGTTTGGGCCCAGAAATCATATTGGCACCCCCCTCTCCAGCAATGCAACCAAGCCCGTTTACTCTTTTCTTATTTCTTCTTATTTTATATAATTATTTTAATGTTCTTAATTATTTTAATTAACAAATTAATCATTTTTTATAAAAATCATAAAATCAAGAATTCATAAAAAAATTAGAATTAGTTTTTTTATTATCAAAATTAATTTAATTTAGTTTAACTTAGAGCAAATTTAACTTGTTTTTTTAATAAATAAAATCAAATAGAAATTAGGTTAAGTTCTTGATTTAATTCTTTTATTTTTTCTCAGATAAACGAAAATACAAAAATAGATTTTTAGAGTGAATTAATTTATTTTTCTAAATTTAAAATTAATTAGAATTAGGATTTTCTTTTTAATTTAATTGTTTCATTATTTTCTTAAATAACAAAAACATCTTTTTTTAATCAAACGCAAATAGGTTTAGTCAAGGGTCGAAACCCTAGTTGTTTCGTATTTGATTCATCGCGCGCTTGTTAATTATTTTTCCCAATATTTTTGTAATTGTTCATGGTTTGTAATAGTTTAATTTAGGGTTTTATTTACTTTTTAAATTCCCGGGTTTTTGGGTATGTAATTAATCCCCCTCCCCGAAGCCTTGTAATAGCGTAGATTTATTTTTACGCATTTTTAATTACTTCAAATATTCAACTGTTTAGATGTATGCTAATAGGATTGTATGACAAGAATGCATGACAAATTAATACGGTTAGAAAACCCTAATGTGCAAAGATAAATAACTGAAACAAATCACTCGCACATATCACTCCTAGGGTATACTCTCACTTCGGTTGCCTTCGGTAAACGATCATTAAGCATAGGGTGTCTTAGTGGTTGCCCGCCTGTCTAAAAAGATCAAATGTCCCATTCGAATGTTGCCTCAGAAATGTTGCCTCGAATATGATCTTAAGACTCTAGGGTTATTACTAAGACGTCCTAATATTGCTTTAGTGATCGTACGTCCCTCTCAAATTGACCCTTACAATTCCAACGACGGTGCTACCTATTTCTCATTAGTAGGATAGCGCTGTCTAAAGGAACAAGAATAGAAACCGTCTTTTTTCGAGTAGGTAGATGCTAATAGGTACTTGCTCAAATCAAAACTTTTCACACTTACACTTTTTCAAACAAATTTTCAAAATAACTTCGTCACGCCTTTGAGGACTGATACAAGGGTTATCACGAAGTAAAAACTTTTCAAAGCAAACACATACACAAGCAATTTTAAAAAGATGAGCAAGTACCTAAGAGCCCATGGAAAACCATGGATAGAAAGGGTGCTAACACCTTCCCTTTCTATAATCTACCCCCCGTACTCAGAATATCTCGAAAAAGGAGTTTTTATGTATTTTTTTCCTTTCCAATTGGACGAAATAAAAGTCAGTGGCGACTCTTGCTTACCGCGACATTTTGCGAATAAAAAACACAAAACACAAACCAGTATTAAATAGTCGGTTCTGCCACCGTATCACAGAACTGGCGACTCCGTTGGGGATTAAATGAGTGGGGTATACCTTAGGATCTAGGTCATCATAATTGCTTCTCTTGATTGCTTTGTTTGCTTTACTTTTAAGGGTTTTGTTTGGGGTTACTATAGATCCTACACCCGAATCTGGGGAATACCTTTTAGGTAAGTAGCAATAGACTATGAGGGAACTGTATGGCGTAGACCGATACGGTTGAAGCAGTAGCTATGCTGGTGTGGCACTTTGGTTGGTACCGGCATCTCTTGTGGAGAAACGAGGAGAATACGGGGCCGCCACATGGTGTCATTAAGCATCAACTGACCTTAGAACCTTTAATCTCCCAACTTGGCCATTAGCAAGTAGCGAGATAGTCGGCCTCAGTGTAGAGCTGAGAACTGGTTGATACTCGATGCTACACTCATTGAGATCATATTATCGGAATAATTTTGGCCACAAGAAAAGATTGCGTAAGCTGAAACCATGACCGATGGAGGATGGTCAGTGATATTTAGATCCTCTAGAACCCGATTACTTTTCTAAGACAGGTTGAACCAACTTAACTTCAAGAGGGTACTACCTTTGTCCTCATGCAAGCCTTAAACCTAAGGGCTTTATGTGATTTGACTGTGTTTGCAATACTTGTGTTTGCTATACCTGTGGTTTATCATGACATCATGAATCATAACATGGCATTCATGCTTCATTCACTAACCATTTCAAAGACCAAGGGAATTTATCTTTGTTCTGTTTAGCAGATCATGGTTTCCGTGCGTAGAAATACCATCTGAATCAACTTTGTGCAGATACCTGCCCAACTTAAAGAGCTAGCATCAAGAATTTATGAAACTTCTACTTTCATTAAGAGACACGGTCAACTTCTCAGCCTGGTTACTTTAAACCTTGATGAACAGATGATGAGTGTACTATTTCAGTTCTTCGATCCCAAGCATTACTGCTTCACCTTTCCAGATTACCAGCTGGTACCCACCTTGGAAGAATTCTCTCATCTATTGGGCATATCCATTCTTGAACAGGTACCCTTCACAGGCATGGAAGAAGTTCCTAAGCTAGAAGTTATTGCCTCAGCTTTGCATTTGAAACGGGCCGATGTGATATCCAATTGGGAAACTCGAAGCAGGGTCGAAGCTTTTCTAGCCAAATTTCTGATAGACCAGGCTCAGTTGTTTTAGGATGATTTGAACTTTCAGGCTTTTGAGGATGTCTTGGATCTTCTTATCTATGGTTTAGTTCTCTTCCCTAATCCAGACTCCTTTGTAGATGTGAATGTTGTCAAGCTTTTCCTTTCTCACAACCCTGTGCCTACCTTGCTTGGAGATATCTTGCATGCTCTCCATACTCGTACTATGAAGAGAAGAGGGACTCTTATGTGCTGCATGTCATTGTTGTCGAAGTGGTTTATGTGTCACCTCCCAAAGTCTGTGCTGAAGAACGAAGAAGGTTTGGGTTGGTCGCACAGAATAATGTCACTCGCTTATACGGATATTATTTGGTGTTCCCGGGCTATGGAAGACACTGCTGTTATTGACCGCTGTGGGGGGTACCCTAATGTCCCATTACCTGGTATCATAGGAGGTATAACTTACAGTCCTTGTCTAGCCTTGTGAAAATTTGGTCGTGCTCGAAGGGATGGTCCCCATGAGTTACTTCTCGAGGACATTGTATTCGACTATAAGGATGATGTTAAGGAGCATCGCCGGAGGTTCATACGGGCTTGGAGCATGGTAAACAGATCTGAACCCAAAGAGTTGGGACCGTACACTTCCCTTCCTATGCAGCCTTATCTCCAATGGGTCCGAGCTCGTGCCCAGAAGCTTATGATGCCCTATGAGGCTGTATTACCAGTAATTGTGGAGCCCACTATTGAAGAAGGCATTCCTTACACGACTCTCTATCCTTACATGCCCACTAATCTTGGGGAGTTACAGAGGTCTTGGATTCAGCTGAAGAATAAGCGAGATACTTACCGAGAGCAGTTCCATGAGCAAGAGAGGAAGGTTTTAAAGCTCACCAGGCAGCTCTTGGAAGAAAGAGTGATCAATGACTATATCAGCACAAAGAGAAAGCGTCCATGGGACTTTTGATTTTTCTTTTCTAGTTTTAGATTTTTTTTATTTAATTCTTTATAACGCCTTAAAGGCATGTTGAACCTCTCAATTTTAAGCTAATAAAGTTTTGTTTATTTTGGTTTGCAAATTTAAATCTCCCAAAGTCGTTGAAATCATTACATGTGCATCCCATTATCATACACATCATTACAGGTACCACTATAGGTTTCTCATCTTCTTCGCTGTTTATTTCAGCAAAAATGTCTTTCGATCAAGCTATCAAAGATCTTCAGGCACAGAACTCTCAGTTCCAACAGATGTTCATAAGTCTGGCTAAGGGGCAGGAGGATTTGAAGACCCTTATTCTGAAAGAGAAAAAGAAGAAGAAGAAGAAGATTGGTATTCTGAATATGGGTAGAAGATTTGGAGAAAGGTTGAAACATCAAACTGATCTGACCTCTTCATCCAAGGAAGGGGAGAACCAAGAAGGAGAAAAGGACCCTAGTCCTGCAGTCTCTGACAATGATACGGATTACAATGATGAGCAATATCATCCTACTGAGGATAGATACAAACAGCTAGAAGACTGTCTGAGTGCTATGCAAGTTCAGAAGAACCTGGTTTGGATTTCAGAGAATTGGGTCTGGTATCGGGAGTGGTCATCCCTCAGAAGTTCAAAGCTTCAGTTTTTGCCAAGTATGATGGAGTGTCTTACCCAAAACTCCATCTCCGCTCGTATGTCAGGAAGATTCAACCCCACACCATTGATAGAAATTTGTGGGTGCACTTCTTTCAAGATAGTCTGTCAGGGACTCAACTTGAATGGTTCTATCAGTTGGAGGGAGCTAATGTCCGAAACTGGGAAGATCTTGCTGTTACTTTCTATAAGCAGTATTAGTACATTGCCGACCTTGCTCCTACTCGTACTCAAATCCAGAGTATGTACATGGGTGCATCGTGAAGGTTTTAAAGATTATGCTAAAAAATGGAGACTTGGCTGGGAGAGTTCAAACCCCTTTGTCTGACAGGGAGTTGGTCGACATGTTTCTAGGGACGTTGTCTGGTCCATTTTTCAATCACTTAATCGGCAACTCGTCATCTGGTTTCACCGAGTTGATATTGACTGGAGAAAGAGTAGAAGCTGGAATTCGAAGTGGCAAAATACAGAAATATGCCTCTTCAAGTTCAACAAAGAAGCCCTTTACTGGTAAGAAGGAAGCTAGTGCAGTCTATAGCCCGAGGGGCCAAAACAGATCTGAACACCGTCAAACGATAAATGATGTAGTGATACCAAGACCCACCATTGCTCCACAATGCAACAGTCAACAAAGGATGGAAATACCACAACGGTAGTTCACCCGCATTAGCATGACTTTGGATGAAGTTCTGCCTCATTTATTAAAATCCAACTTGGCAACCTTGAGAGAGGCTCCCAAGAATCCAAACACTACTTCTCCCAGATACAATCTAAACGCGCGGTGCGCCTACCATTCTGAGAGTCCTGGACACGATACAAATGATTGTTGGGCTCTAAGAAACAAAGTACAAGACTTGCTTGAAGCCAAGGAGATAGAGTTCGACGCTCCAGAAAAGCCGAATGTTATAATTGCTCCCATGCCTAAACATGGTCATGGATTTAATGTTGTTGACACTGATTTGTTTGTGGCCTCTATGGAAGAAATTTCTACTCCCCTTATGACTGTTAAGAAGAATTTGTTGTTGGCTGGTTTATTTATGGGTTATGGTGAAGGTTGCCACATGTGTTCGATTCTACCTTCTGGTTGTCGTTTGTTGAAGTCAGGTGTCCAGCGCTTGATGGATAATAAAGAGATTTTGTTCGAGAAGACTATAATTCCTGTTGTTCCAATTGAAGACGTTGCTATCATAACCATTTCCGCCAATCCTTCCAAGGTTTCCTCGAGAAGACCTGTTAGGATTACACCTGTTTAAAGAATTGCTCCATTGATAATCACTGTCCCTGGTCCTATCTCGTACACCTCAGACAAAGTTGTCCCATGGCATTCCGGTGTTGATGTGTACTATCATGGTATTAAGCAATACTTGAAGAATGAAGAAGCTGATACCGATGTCAGTAATATTGTCAGGACTAGTAAAGTTACCCGAAGCGGAAGGATCTTCTCTCCCGAGATTTCCCCTCTGATTGTCAACAAACCTATTGTCATTCCATCTGTTGTTCTTGCTAGTACGTCAACTACTGTTCCAATTCTTACTCCAGTTATCACCCCTGTCGCGGAGCCATCTAAGACTCGGGGCAAAGAAATTATAGGTGAGCCTGCCTGAACGGAGACACCTAAGAAAATCGTGGTGGAAGCCTCTAAACAAGAAATAGAGGAAATACTGAAAATTATCAAGAAGAGCAACTACAATATGGTCGAGCAGCTGGGGTAGACCCCATCAAATATATCCATGTTGTCTCTGTTGTTGTGTTCTGAAGCCCATGCAAAGACTTTGATTGCATTTCTCAAGACTGCGCATGTTCCGCAGGAAACTTCAGCAGATCAATTCAAAGAGTGTGTGGCCAGCCTAACTGCTGACAATGGGCTGGGTTTTTCAGATACGGATCTGACACCTAAAGGAAGGAATCATAATGATGCTCTGCATGTCTCGATTGAGTGCAGGGGCACCACTATGGCTCATGTGCTAGAAGATACCGGGTCTTTGCTGAATGTCCTGCCGAAAAAAGCGTTGGACCGTTTGGATTGTGAGGGTTTGACTCTGAAGCCTAGTAATACTGTGGTAAGGGCTTTTGATGGATCGAAGAGAATGGTGCACGGGGAGGTGGACATCCCTGTTAAAGTGGGTTCTCAAACTTTTGGGTCTACCTTCTATGTAATGGATATCAGGCCATCGTATTCTTGCTTGCTGGGTCGTCCTTGGATCCACGAGGCTGGGGCAGTTACTTCCACACTCCATCAAATGCTGAAGTATCCGGTGAAGGGAAAAATTGTCACAGTACGAGGTGAAGAAGAATATATGGTGAGTCACCTCAATTCCTTCCTCTACATAGAAATGGATGGGGAATTCATAGAAACTCCTTGTCAGAGCTTCGAAGAGGTCCCCCAGTTCTCGGCATCAAATGAAGTTACTACCAACAAACCTCCGCTGAAAATGGCTTCTCTCAGGGACGCCAGGGTTGTGGTCGAAGAAGGGGTTCAAAGGGCTGTTAGGCGCACACGGATTGGAAGACCTTCTCTACACATCAGCAATCAGGGAGTTAATGCAATTGAAGACAGTGAAGAGGATTCAGATATCGACAGCTGGATCTACCCAACAACTAATGGTGGACCGAATAACTGGACGGATAGAGACTTCATACCTGTTTCTTTTATTCTGCAATAATTGACTCATTTTTTTAAAGATTTGTAATAAACAGTTTGAAACTTTTTGGCCCGGTGCCTTGCCCGTGGCACCTTGGCTTTGCTTGTGAGGGCTTATTATTTGTCATTTCATATATCATTAATAAAGCATTAGACGTTTCTTGCATACAAATTTTGCGCTCCTTGTTTTTCTTTTCTGTCTCTCACTTTATCAAAACAGCTATTCTCTTACACACACTCACGTATCATACTGCAGATCCATATCCACTATGGATCCCATTAATAACAACTCTGCTACTGCCAATTATGACTTCAAAAATCCGATCAACCAAGCCGAGGAGGAAGGTGAGGATGATTGTGAGGTGCCTGGAGAACTTGCTAGACTATTACAGCAGGAAGAAAGGGCCATACAGCCTCATGAAGATCCAGTTGAGTCAGTGAATTTGGGTATAGAGGAAGACAGGAAAGAGGTTAAAATAGGTGCGAATCTGGAGCCTAGTGTCAAACAATGGTTAATACAGATGCTACACGACTATGTTAAGATCTTCGCCTAGTCCTATGAAGAAATGCCTGGGTTGGACACTGATATTGTGGTACATCGCTTGTCGACTAAAGAAGACTTCCCTCCGGTAAAGCAGAAGGTTCGCCGTATGCGCCCTGAAATATCAGAGAAAATCAAGGCAGAGGTCATGAAACAGTTCGACGCATGATTCTTAGCACTCACCTCTTATCCACAGTGGGTTGCTAACGTTGTTCCGGTACCTAAGAAGGAAGGTAAGGTACAGATATGTGTGGACTATAAAGATCTGAACAGGGCAAGCCCCAAAGATGACTTCCCACTTCCTCATATTGATGTTCTAGTCGACAAGACCGCGCAGCATAAGATCTTCTCCTTCATGGATGGTTTTTATAGCTACAACCAGATCAAGATGGCTCCTGAGGACATGGAGAAGACAACCTTCGTTACACAGTGGGGCACCTTCTGTTACAAGGTAATGCCTTTTGGGTTGAAGAATGCTGGGGCAACTTATCAGCGCGCCATGGTCGCTTTGTTCCACGATATGATTCACCACGAGATCGAGTTTTATGTTGATGACATGACAGCCAGGTCCTAGACTGAGGAATAACACCTTGATCATCTCTAGAAACTGTTTGACAGGGTGAAGACATACAAGCTGAGGTTGAATCCAAACAAATGCACCTTCGGGGTAAGGTCTGGTAAGCTTTTGGGATTTGTTGTCAGTGATAAGAGTATTCAGGTAGACCCTGCAAAGGTAAAAGACATACAAGAGATGCCGGCTCCCCGCATAGAGAAAGAAGTTAGAGGTTTCTTGGGATGTCTAAATTACATCGCCAAGTTCATTTCACATCTGACTGCTACTTGTGAGCCAATATTCAAGCTGTTGAAGAAATATCAAGTGATAAAGTGGAATGATGAATGCCAGACCGCTTTCGAAATAATCAAGGAATACCTTCAAGAACCAACAATTTTGATGCCTCCAGTTGAAGGAAGACCTTTGATATTATACTTGACAGTGCTAGACAGTTTAATGGGGTGTGTGCTGGGGCAGCATGACGAGTCTGGTCAAAAAGAGCACGCCATTTATTACCTTAGCAAAAAGTTTAGCGACTGTGAGACCTGATACTCATTGCTCAAGAAAACTTGTTGCGCTTTGGCATGGGCTGCTCTCCAACTGAGACAGTATATGCTGACTCACACTACCTTGTTGATATCAAAGATGGATCCAATCAAGTATATTTTCGAGAAGCCCGCCTTATCCGGAAGAATAGCAATATGGCAGATGATCTTAACCGAGTACGACATCCAATACACAACCTGAAAAGCAATCAAGGGTAGTGTATTGGCAGATCATTTGGCGCATTAGGTCGTGGATGACTACCAGTCCATGAATTTTGAGTTCCCGGATAAGAATATCATGTTGGTAACCGAATGCGAAGAACCTAGACCGGATGAAGGACCCAAGGAGGGATCTCGATGGTCTATGTATTTTTATGGAGCCTCGAACGCATTAGGTAACAACATTGGCGCTGTAATTATATCTCCTGAGGGTTGTCATACTCCGTTCACCGCCCGATTATGTTTCAACTGCACCAACAACATGGCGGAGTATGAAGCGTGTATCATGGGTCTTCGAGCTGCTATTGCCCTGAGGATTAAGTTTTTGAGTGTATTCGGAGATTCCTCTCTAGTAATAAGTCAGATCAAAGGTGAGTGGGATACGAAGCACCCGAATCTTATTCCTTACCAAAAATATGTTATGACGTTGCTCCCACACTTTGAGGAGATAACCTTTGAACATTTCCCATGAGAGGAGAACCAGTTGGCGGACGCGCTAGCTACCATGTCTTCTATGTTCAAAGTTAGGTGGGACAATGAAGCTCCCCAAATTACCATTGAGAGGTTAGATGAACCCGCATATTACTGTGACATTGAGACTGAAGAGGTAGCAGATAAACCCTGGTTTCATGAGGTAAAGAGGTATCTCGAGGTTCAGGAATATCCCGAAGGGGCATCTGTTAATCATAAGAAGTTTCTGAGAAGGTTCACTGTGAAGTTCTTCCTCAGTAATGGTATCCTTTATAAGCGTAACCATGATCCAACCTTACTGCAGTGTGTAGACAAAAGCGAGGCGGAAAGGATCATGGAAGAATTACATGAAGGTACCTTAGGAACCCATTCCAGTGGACATACTATGGCAAATAAAATCCTACGGGCAGGATATTATTGGTCCACTATGGAAGCCGATTGTTATCAGCATTCTCGAACCTGTCATAAGTTCCAATTCTATGCTGATAAGGTGCATGTACCTCCAGTTCCCCAGAATGTTTTGACAGCTCCTTGGCCTTTTGCAATGTGGGGCATCGACATGATTGGCGAGATCAGACCTACTGCATCTAACGGGCATCAGTTCATTTTGGTGACTATTGATTATTTCACAAAGTGCGTTGAGGCAGCTTTCTTTGCTACAGTAACCAAGAACGTCGTGGAGCGGTTCATCTGACACAATCTGATCGGTCGATATGGTGTCTCAGAGAGGATTATTACTGACAATAGTACAAATATCAACAACACAATGATCACCGAGCTCTGTAGACAGTTCAAGATACAACATCATAACTCTTCTCCCTACCGGCCGAAGATGAATGGGGCCGTTGAAGCAGCTAATAAGAACATCAAAAAGATTGTACAGAAGATGACAGTGACGTACAGAGACTGGCACGAGACGTTACCATTCTCTCTTCATGGGTACCGTACCTCAGCACGGACGTCGACAGAGGCAACACCCTACTCTTTGGTGTATGGCATGGAGGCAATTCTACCCATCGAAGTCCAGATACCCTCTCTCAGGATTATGAAGGGTGCGGATTTGAACGAAGATGACTGGATCCAAACCCAACTTGATCAGCTGAATCTAATCGATGAAAAGAGGCTTACTGCTATATGTCATGGTCAAACGTATCAAAAGCGGATGATCAAGGCTTTTAACAAGAAAGTCAGGCGTCAAGAATATCAAGTCGGGGATCTAGTGATCAAACGCATCATACTACCACAAGGTGATCCCAGGGGCAAATGGACCCCCACATACGAAGGGCCATTTATGGTTAAGAACATTTTCTCGGGAGGAGCTATGATTCTAACCACCATGGATGGTGACGATCTTCCTCACCCCTTCAATGCAGACATAGTGAGGGATTCGGGAAAAAGGGTTCGGGCAAAAGTAAGGGATGAAAATAAATAAAAAAACTATACACCCGGCAAGTCGAAAACCTGAAAAGGCGACTTGGGAAAAAAAGGGTATCCCGGTGGACTGAAAACCCGAAAGGGCGGTCCAGGCAAAAGTTAGGGATTGAAGCGTAACACTATGTCTCATTGGATCATCTTGCAACCAGACTTTGGTATCGACTATCAAGCTCAGACGGCGCCAATCAATCTGATCCACCTTCGACCAAGTAGCAAAGTGATGAGACTCTTGAAGATATAAAGGCAATAGTAGAGTTAAAATCTGATGGGATCGTTCCACATAGCTGTTTTTCTTTCTTTAACACAAATTGTAATTTCTATCTTTCTGCGGAGTTCTCTTACTAGGACGTCAGCCTCCTTGTACAAAACGCCTATTACGGGCCAATTTCAAAATCAATACAATTCATTTTCACAAGAAATTCTAATTTATTTTTCTTTTTCCGTTTTGTTTTGCAAGAACGTCCAATGATTCATTTTTTGATATATGCATTTGAAAATGATTGCTGCTCATAAATATTTACATAAAAAAAAGACGATTACTCATAATTCCAGGAACAGGGAAAACAAGAAGAACCAAACTTTACAGTTACTCTTCCCATTAGGTGCCGGGATAGAGCCAGCTTGAGAACATGAGTAGTGATACATACACTTCCCACAGAGTAAAAAGTATCCAAAGACAGTGATGCTAACTTTCCCAAACAGGACATAAATCTCCCCATCCGAGGTTCACAATCGCGAGTGAGTCAGTTAAATTCTTCCCCAAGCAGAGTTTATTTCTCTCACAAGCAGAAATTCAATCTCCAACAGAATTCATTATTACCAACAACGGAAATTCATCCCCGGTGGAGTTTATTTCTCCAAGTCGGCAGATCTATCAATAGAGTATCTCCTCTCCAATAGAGTTATTCTGCCACAGAGTTTTTCTCAAATAGGGTCTCTCCTTTGCAGAATACCCGTAAACGAGGGGCAAATCCCCAGCATAGTCATCTTTGTTCACCATCCCCAACAGAAGTGGAGGAACTATGGTTTTTTACAACAGTCAAGAATACTATTTCTCATACTCTCCAAACGGCAGTCTGGGATTTATTTTCTCGGACTCAGATTATTACGTTAGCATTTCATGTTCATACATCATGACATGTGCATACATTACACATAACATAACCTCATTTATTTCGAGAACATCATCTCACAATGCATTTCATGCATCACATGTAACTAACCATGTTATCTTTTCAGGAAAGATAGTTATTATCAACAATTTCCAGCAGGTACATGATCAACACTCGAAGCTAAACAGAGTAATCATTGGTGGGACAAAAGCAACCTTATCCAGGCTTTCATATCGAAGTAACCCTACCATCCAGGTTCCTTCTCATAGCCCTACTATCCAGGATTTCATACCGAAGTAACCCTACTATTCAGGTTCCTTCTCACAACCCTACTATCCAGGCTTTCATATCGAAGTAACCCTACTATCCAGGTTCCTTCTCATAGCCCTACTATCCAGGTTCCTTCTCATAGCCCTACTATCCAGGCTTTCATACCGAAGTAACCCTAATATCCAGGTTCCTTCTCACAGCCCTACTATCCAGGCTTTCATACCAAAGTAACCCTACTATCCAAGTTCCTTCTCACAGCCCTACTATCCAGGCTTTCATATCGAAGTAACCCTACTATCCAGGTTCCTTCTTAAAGCCCTACTATCCAGGCTTTCATACCGAAGTAACCCTACTATCCAGGTTCCTTCTCACAGCCATACTATCCAGGATTTCATACCGAAGTAACCCTACTATCCAGGTTCCTTCTCACAGCCCTACTATCCAGGCTTTCATACCGAAGTAACCCTACTATCCAGGTTCCTTCTCATAACCCTACTATCCAGGCTTTCATACCGAAGTAACCCTACTATCCAGGTTCCTTCTCACAACCCTACTATCTAGGCATTCATACCGAAGTAACCCTACTATCCCGGTTCCTTCTCACAGCCCTACTATCTAGGCTTTCCTATAGAAGTAACCCTGTTATCCAGGTTCCTTCTCATAACCTTACTATCCAGGTTCTTCCTCTCTTATCCCCAGACAGCAGTCCACAACACTGTAAGATTGGGACCCGATCAAACACAATTAATTTCACATTTCCCCAGAAAGTCGCGGTGCAACATATACCCCAACCAAACACGCAGTTCACTTCCGCTTCCCAGACCAGAATTATTCCCCAGTAGAGTAACGGACAACTTAAGCTCCTAAAACTCTATCTCTCTCAAGACAGAGACCCGCATTCCCCAGCGAAGTCCTCCTCAACAACAGGTATACGGGTTCTCCAAAGGAATCTCTTATGCGATTGACATCTCTTCGGATGGCATCTTTAAGCCCATCTCTAGAAATTCTCCAGCAACTACCAAATGGCATCTATAAGCCCATTCCCGATATCACAAATTGAGTATCACTTCATGCGAGTGCAAATTTCTAGGCACTCTAGTGTTCAATCATCTTTCACCTTCAGATCACGAAAGGCAGAGCAGCCAATCTACATCTTCAGGTTTAAGAAGATTGAACAGGGGCAGCTGTTGTACCCCAAAATTTTCCCTCCCATATTTCTCAACACATGGAAAGTGAGGTCCCTAATTGCTCAAGGAAATTCAAGAGTTAACCAGACAAACTCTCCCCTAAGGCAGCCTACCTCAAATTAGGGTTTCATTTTTCATCAAGATGCTTGAGTCCAAAGGATCTCAAATTCTAACCATTTTCCTAATATGTTCTCAAGACCATCCATGTCAAGTTTCAAGCCTTGCAAAAGAAGTTTGCTCAGTCAATTGCTCAAATGCCTGAAAATCAACTGTGCTAGGTCAAAAGTCAACTTTGGCCCACATACAGTCAAACTTCAAGAGTTTTTATCAAGGGTTGATCATGATTCCTCAAGGATTGCTCACAATTCATCAAAACCCAAAAGTTGTTAAATTAGGGTTTTGCAGGAAAAGTCAAGTCAACTTTGACCAAACATAACTTTCTCATACTTTATCAGAAATGACCCTTCCAAAGCTCATTTTGAATAGGATGAAATTCCCTATAATTCATCTTAATCTACCAAGTTCATAATATGCACTCACAAAAAGATATGAATTTTGACATTATAGGTCATTTTGAAAAGTCAACAAAAACACCTTTTGGGTCAAAGCTTCATACATGAACATGGAAGACTCAATTGAGATGAGACTAAAAGGGATGTTTAGAGGACATCCTAATCTTTCTAAAAAGTCCAAGAACACCTCTCTAGGGTCAAAATTGAGAGAGTTATGTATTGGTCAAGTTGACCATTTTTGAAAAATTGCCAAAAGTCAAATGTGCTCAAATTTGCATTTTTTGCTAAATGGGTCCATTTTTTTATGCTTGCACTTCAATCATAATGTGGTCCACGATTCAAAAACTTATCCACACATTATTTGCTTTATTTTTCAATTTATTTATATTTTTCATTAAATAAAAAGTGAATAAAATTAAATAAACGATGAAAATTATCAAAGATATGATTTGATTTGTTTTTTTGACAGGTTAGCAACCAAGATATGATGAGCTTGCAAGATCAATTTGAATCAATGGCAATTGGTACAAAAAGAGCATGATTAGGCCAAATTTGGAAGGATATCATACACCAAGAAAACCAAATCAAATCTTCAAAATTTGTAAAGATACTAGTGGTTTTTACAACCCTAATTCACTCTAGTACATATAGAGAACGCAACCAAGGCAAGAAAAGGAGGTTAGAGGTCGTGCATAGCCAAGAACAAAACTGAAAAATTCAAGAAAAAGTGGGAACCAGTTTTAAATCTACAAGGAGTTTCAGAGCATTTCAAGATTACCAATCCCTTCCTAGACATCCCAGGAAGCTGTTCCAATCATTCCCAGGGCCTGAAGCACTCAGAAACTCGTTCCATAACTCACACGGTTTGGTACATTTTTCAAATCGATTTTTGCAATTTACGCATCATTAGCACATTTGATTTATATATTCTTGTTCATCATTGAGTTTGTGAGCTATTGGTATCATTCAATTGCGTTTCCAGTACAGGAATCATGAAATGTCATTGTTAGGGTTCCTTTGCTCGTTTTAGGGTTTTTCAATATAGGAAAAATCAGGCTTTGATTCTGGTACCATGATGCTCGTAGGGATGAGACGAGTTGATTGGTACCAGCGTTTGTTATTTATCTTGCTTGTATATAATTTTTGAGATGAACAAGTCTGTAGCTACAGCAAAGCGTCCGTAGGTAAAAGCTTGTTTGCCTAAAACGATAGTCTGGGGAAGAAGATGAGGCGTGGCAATCATTGGTTGGTTGGTTTGAATTCCGCACGTTTTTTCAAGTTAACCACCGTGTATTCTATATTATATATTACTCTTGTTATAATAACAAATGAAGCAGGTGGTACAAATGGTAAGGCGTGTTGGTGTTGAGTGGGAGGACCTGGGTTCGATACCTAGGTCCCAACATTTGTTTCATGCTATTTTTCATCAGGTGATCAGGCGCGTTGCTTAGCATGACGTCCACCATATGTCATCAAGATCCAACCATCAAACGCATATCCAACCAAGATCCAACGTGCCATCATTGAAGGATCACCATGTACCTCAAGTGAACACACGCACTAGATCAGCATAGTCAATACATGCCTGAATTTGTTCAGGCCCAGAAATCATATTGGCACCCCCCTCTCCAGCAATGCAACCAGACCCATTTACTCTTTTCTTATTTCTTCTTATATTATATAATTCTTTTAATATCTTCTTAATTACTTTAATTAACAAATTAATCATTTTTATAAAAATCATAAAATCAAGAATTCATAAAAAAAATTAGAATTAGTTTTTTATTATCAAAATTAATTTAATTTAGTTTAACTTAGGGCAAATTTAACTTGTTTTTTATAAATAAAATCAAATAGAAATTAGGTTAAGTTCTTGATTTAATTCTTTTATTTTTTCTCAAATAAACGAAAATACAAAAATAGGCTTTTAGAGTGAATTAATTTATTTTTCTAAATTTAAAATTAATTAGAATTAGGATTTTCTTTTTAATTTAATTGTTTCATTATTTTCTTTAATAAAAAAACATATTTTTTTAATCAAACGCAAATAGGCTTAGTCAAGGGTCGAAACCCTAGTCGTTTCGTATTTGATTCATCGCGCGCTTGTTAATTATTTTGCCCATATTTTTGTAACTGTTCATGGTTTGTAATTGTTTAATTTAGGGTTTTATTTACTGTTTAAATTCTCGGGTTTTTGGCTATGTAATTAAATCCCCCTCCCCGAAGCCTTGTAATAGCGTAGATTTATTTTCTCACATTTTTAATTTCTACAAATATTCAACTGTTTAGATGTATGCTAATAGGATTCTATGACAAGAATGCATGACAAATTAATACGGTTAGAAAACCCTAATGTGCAAAGATAAATAACTGAAACAAATCACTCGCACATATCACTCCTAGGGTATGCTCTCACTTCGGTTGCCTTCGGTAAACGAGTATTAAGCATAGGGTGTCTTAGTGGTTGCCCCCCTATCTAAAAAGATCAAATGTCCCATTCGAATGTTGCCTCGGAAACGTTGCCTCGGAAATGTTGCCTCAGAAATGTTGCCTAGAATATGATATTAAGATTCTAGGGTTATTACTAAGACGTCATAATATTGCTTTAGTGATTGTACGTCCCTTTCAAATTGACCCTTACAATTCCAACGACGGTGCTACCTATTTCTCAATAGTAGGATAGCGCTGTCTAAAGGGACAAGAATAGAAACAGTCTTTTTTCGAGTAGGTTGATGCTAGTAGGTACTTGCTCAAATCAAAACTTTTCACACTTACACTTTTTCAAACAAATTTTCAAAACAACTTCGTCACGCCTTTGAGGACTGATACAAGGGTTATCACGAAGTAAAAACTTTTTAAAGCAAACACATACACAAGCAATTTTAAAAAGATGAGAAAGTACCTAAGAGCCCATAAAAAACCATGGATAAAAAGGGGGCTAACACCTTCCCTTTCTATAATTTACCCCCCGTACTCAGAATATCTCGAAAAAGAAGTTTTTCTGTACTTTTTTCCTTTCCGATTGGATGAAATAAAAGTTAGTGGCGACTCTTCTTACCGCAACATTTTGCAAATAAAAAATGCAAAACGCAAACCAGTATTAAACAGTCGGTTCTGCCATCGTATCACAGTAAGCAACCCTATCTTTGGATGTAAACGGGACGGGCATGGGTCATCGTATAACCATGATTAGCAATATTGCAAAGTATCTTGGCATTTTTCTTTAGGGGCTAAGATCATTTGTAAGGCAACTTAGATAGCGTCATCGAGGGACTATGATCTTGTATTTGCTTGTTTTTGCTAAGATACCTTACATGCGTAATATGGCCATTTTGTATAAGGCAACCAAGTGGGATAACCGTAGGGGTGCTTGTGTGCAAATGTATTGGTTTCATGCTTGATTTAGTCTTGAATTAGGGTTTTTTTAAGTATTGATTTTAGTCTTTCCATACAAACCCTAATTACTAGCATTGCATATATGAAAGCGATAAATTGCGAAATTTAAAGTTACTACGCTATTACAACATTTGTGGGGAGGGGGTATACAATTTATAAATGGGGATTGCAAGAAATTAAACCCTAATTATTCTATTACAACCAAATTGAATTTATAAATGTACAAGAATTTAAATGAATATAATGTACAAAATGAAATAAATGTATGAAAAAAATGCTAATGTTAAGAAAATAGATATTTTGGATTTTTATGAGAAAAGGTTTTTTTTTGTTTAAACTAATTAATTAAAAGAAAATAATTAATTAAAATAATAAAAGTAAACCTAATTTAATAAGAATAGATTTTAAATAAAACCCTAAGTCTATTAATTGATTAAAATAAATTAAGTTTAAGAAAAGTATTTTTGTATTTTTGTCTTGAAAATAATAATGGTGTTGTAAAATATTTTTGGCCTTTTTTAAATTAAAATAAATATATTTTAATTAGTGTAAAAGAAAATAAATAATAACCTAGTTTTAAATTAAATTTACAAAACTAGTTAGTAAATATAAATAAAGTATAGTTAAATAAAATATATTTTTTTGTGAGAAAAATAAAATAAACTAAGTTAAAATAAAAATCTAATTTTTTAAATATTTTTTATAATTTTTTAACATTAGGAAAAATATTTAAGAAAATAAAATGAAATAAAAAATAAATAAAAAACAAAACTGGGCCAGGGGCGTATAAGTGAAATAGGGGGTTAGTAAGTTAAAATAAAAACAAAAAGGGCCCAAGGAGGCCCAGCGCCATACAAAAAAAGAGGAAGTCAGAATGTAAAAATGTAAAAACGGTCACGCTGGGGCTTGAACCCAGGACCATGGGATGAACAGGTGCGCGCTTTACCACTGGGGTGGCTATACATCTGTTAACTTGTATGAAACAATAAACACATAACACAAAATGTGCCCTGATTGTACTTCATCTTCAACCTCCAGCCAAAGAATATGTAACTTGCTCATTTCTCAACCATTTGCAAAAATGTAAACATGAAAATTGCTCCATTTTGTCACATGAATCCAACCATATAAATATCATAAACTATAAATCAAAGATGAATGAGAATTTTTAACAGTACCAAATTCTGACCTAAATATTTTAGAAAGTTCAAACTCAAAATTCTCCTAGCTCAATCAAAATAAATGAAATCTATGGACATGTACAGCTTAAGGGAACTGATGTCTACATTTTACCTTCAAAAATGCAAGCCTAATAATGCCTAAGTAATGAGATAGAAGGTCAACAAAAATACCTCAAAACTGGAAATCGTGAAATGGATTTGAGCTTGTTTCAGGCAGTGCTGATGATCAGGTTAGCTTCCTTGGACCTCTAGGAAGCTAATGCAATGGTTGGCTTGAGCTGAGGGTGGCTGGAATGGTATGGAGAAGTCCAACTGTGATGCTCTGTTTTTGGTTATGAAAGACAGGGAAAATGGTGTTACAGAAGTGAAACAGGTACAGAGATGAGTTACTCTTGATGCAAGGAAGCTTTAGAAACTAAAAGGCCAAGAAACGCAGGAGGGAAATGTGAGTTTGAGGTTCAAGGTCAGAAACTGTACTACAATGGAGTTTTTTGGGCAATTTATGATTTGAGAGAGTTTTGGTGTATTTTAGGGTGTTCAAACTCGTGTTATAGCTCATAAATAGTGACTCTATTTATAAGCAACAAGTTTAGGATGCTCTAGTTGATCAGAATTCAAATTTGCATCCTTAAGCTAAACATGTGATTTTTTGACAAAACAAGTTTCAAAGTCTTGTGTACTTGCTAAGATAGAGTGGTTATGCTTTAAAAAAGCTTGCTTCTAACTTTGTGGATGGAGTGTGATTAGAGGGAACAAGTTAGAGGCCTAATGTGAACTTTATGCAAAAAGCTTGCTTTACAAGAATGGTATTGTTAACTTTCTTCCCAAAATGGCAATGTGAATTGGATAAAGCTTAAACCACTTGGATTATAGCTTAAAAGTTTTTGCAATCCATTAATTATGGAGTGACAAACAAGTTTGAGGCCTGCAAAGCAAATATTACGCAGCCTAACATTGAAATTGCATTTGTGTTCATCATGAAAATGACCTATAATTCAAGTGACAAAACACCAACTTCATCTCCTCGATTATCCCTACTCAAGAATGATCTCAAGGAGTTCTTGGAAATTTTGGAAAGCTTGCAGTGTACTCTACAACTCATCTTTGAATTGCTTTTGAAGATTCCCCTTGGAACTATGTGAAAAATTGCCATGAAGTTAGGTCAAAAATCTGCCTAACTAGGGCAAAATTTCACTAAGTCTTTTTTAGTTCATGAGCATGTATTCATAAAATTATAACTTGATATACAATAACTTTTAGGAGAAGTTGTGTGAAGCAAAGTTGTATATTTCATGGAGATCTGCAATTTTCATGTTGGAAGTTTCCTTTGAATCATCTTGCATCATAATGCAAAAATTGCTCAAAGTTATGAAAAAATAAGAAATTTTAGACACTTAGAAAAATTTCTAAGTTTAGCAATTTTGACTTTTCAAAATGAAATATTGATTTCTTGATGAATAAGTTTCCTATTTTGACATGTTTTGATGAATTGTGATCTTTGGTGCTTAAATTTGACCAAAAAGTCAAAGTTTGACTTTTCAGTATACAGTTGACTTTTGATCAATTGACTGCAAAAATTCATCTGTCAATCCAATGGATTTGCAATGTTTTGAATCATGTAATTAGGTCAAAATGATGAAATTGGACTCTTGAGATCATGCCTTAAACCAATTGACCATTTGTTAGGTCAAAAATCAGAAATTGCCCTTTCCCAGTCAAAACCCTAATTTTGACCATTTTGCCCTTTTGGAGATTTGATTAAATATCTTGAGGAGTTGTGGTACAAACTTGATCAAATGATACACATGAGTCTAAAATGTTGATGTAGATCAAAAATTATGAAGTTTGACTATAAATTGGCCATGGTTGACTTTTCCTCCAATACAGTTGATTTTTAGGTCAACTATTCAATTGACTGATCAAAAGTGTGATCCAAGGCTTGAAACTTGTCATGAGTAATCTTGGGGGTCCATAATGGTCCATAAAAGTCATATGAAGCATTGATAGTTCAAAAATCCTTGTGCAAACTCAAACCCTAATTTTGGTCTTCAGTGCCTAAGGAGATGTCTTGAGTTGATCAAACCCTAGTGCAGTCTTGAGCCCAAGGAGATCTTGTGAGCAAATTCTTGATAAGTAAGAGGGAAAATTTAGGGGTACAACAAGATCCAATTTGGTAACTCTGAGGGAAGCTCCGAAGAATCGTAATACTGCCTCTCCCATTTACAATCCAAATGCTCGATGGGCCTACCTTTCTGAGACTCTGGGGCATGACACGAACGACTGCTGGGCTTTGAAGAACAAGGTGCAGGATCTGATCGAGGAAAAGGAGATCGGATTCGATTCCCCTGAGACTCCCAACATCATAACTGCACCCATGCCCAAACATGGCTCGGGAATCAATGCTATTGATGTTGTCTCCGCCACGGAAGATGCTGACAATCACTATGACATGGATAGCTGGATCTTCCCTACTACCAATGGTTGACCCAGTAACTGGACGATAAAAGACTTTGTACCAATTAATTTTATTCAGAAGTAGTTGTCTTTCTTGTTTCTGGATATGTAATAAACAATATAAACTTTTTGGCCATGTGTCTTACCCGGGGCACATTGGTTTATTTGTGAGGGTTATCATGTTTCAATTTCATATGGCATTAATAAAGCATTGGACGTTTATGCATACAAATTTTGCGCTCTCTGTTTTTCTTTTCTGCTTTTTTACTTTGTTTATACAACTATGCTCTTACACACACTCACATATCAAACTGCAGATCCATATCCACTCTAGATCCCATTGATAACAGTTCTGCTATTATCGGTTATGACTTTGAAAATCCAACCAACCAAGCCAAGGACGAAGGTGAGGAAGATTGTGAGGTACCCGGAGAACTTGCTAGATTGTTACAGCAGGAAGAAAGGGCTATACAGCCTCATGAAGAACCAGTTGAGACAATGAATTTAGGAACAGAAGAGAACATAAAAGAGGTCAAGATAGGTGAAAATTTGGAGCTTC
This sequence comes from Vicia faba, assembly GCA_948472305.1. Lineage (NCBI taxonomy): Eukaryota > Viridiplantae > Streptophyta > Magnoliopsida > Fabales > Fabaceae > Vicia > Vicia faba. The sequence goes on along the minus strand of OX451738.1, from coordinate 802,901,607 downwards.
GTGTCAAACATTATTTGATTCAGATGTTACATGATTATGTTGAGATCTTTGCCTTTTCGTATGAAGGCATGCCACGACTAGACACAGATATTGTGGTTCATCGTCTGCCGACTAAAGAAGATTGCCCTCCAGTAAAGAAGAAGGTCCATCGCATGCGCCCTGAAATGTTAGAGAAAATCAAAGCCGAAGTTATGAAACAGTTCAACGATGGGTTCCTAGCTGTCACTTCTTATCCCCAATGGGTTGCTAACATAGTCCCGGTACCTAAAAAGGACGACAAGGTACAAATGTGTGTGGACTACCGAGATTTGAACAGGGAAAGCCCTAAGGATGACATTCCGCTCCCCCACATTGACGTTCTAGTTGACAACACCGTGCAGTACAAGATCTTTTCCTTCATGGACAGTTTCTATGGTTACAATCAGATCAAGATGGCACCCGAAGACATGGAGAAGAAAACCTTCGTCAAACAATGAGGCACTTTCTGCTACAAAGTGATTCCGTTTGGGTTGAAGAACGTTGGGGCAACCTATCAGCGAGCCATGGTAGCTCTGTTTCATGACATGATTCACCATGAGATAGAGGTTTATGTTGATGACATGATAGCCAGGTATCAAACTAAGGAAGAACACCTTGATCATCTACAAAAGTTGTTTGATAGGTTGAAGACGTACAAGCTGAGGTTAAATCTAAACAAGTGCACCTTCGGGTTAAGGTCTGGTAAACTCCTAGGTTTCATTGTCAGTGACAAGGGTATTCAAGTAGACCCTGCAAAAGTGAAGTCTATATAAGAGATGTCGGCTCCTCGTACTGAGAAGGAGGTCAGAGGCTTCTTAGGATGCCTAAATTACATTTCCAGGTTCATTTCCCATTTAACTGCTACTTGTGAGCCAATCTTCAAACTCCTGAAGAAATATTAAGTGGTAAAGTGGAATGACGAATGCCAGACCGCCTTCGAGAGAATCAAGGAATACCTTCAAGAGCCTTCAATTGTGATGCCTCCGATTGAAGGAAGACCTTTGATAATGTACTTAACAGTGTTAGATAATTCAATGGGGTGTGTGATGGGGCAGCATGACGAGTCTGGTCGAAAAGAGCATGCAATATACTACCTTAGCAAAAAATTTACCGTCTGTGAGACAAGATATTCACTGCTTGAGAAAACTTGCTGCGTTTTAGCATGGGCTGCTTGCCGACTGAGACAGTATATGTTGACCCACACTACTTTGTTGATATCTAAGATGGATCCGATCAAGTACATCTTCAAGAAGCCTGCTCTCTCCGAAATAATAGCAAGATGGCAAATGATCTTGACCGAATATGATATCCAGTACACGACCCAAAAAGAAATCAAGGGAAGTGTACTAGTTGATCATTTGGCTCATCAGGCCGTGGATGACTACCAATCATGAACTTTTAATTCCCAGATGAGAACATTATGTTAGTGACGGATGTAACACCCTCTACAACCCGCATGTAATTTTCGCAAATATTAAAAATTATAAACATTTTCGCAAATATTAAAATTTATAAACTCAGAGTACATGTAATAATCGAGGGATGCTACAAATCTCTTTTAATAAAATAAATTCCTGTCATGCATAATTTCAGTGGTAACTCATACATGTCTACACAGCGGAATGATTTATTTAATAAAATCTAATGTTATAATATTTTCCAAAATCATCAGGGATTAACACCTGGAAAAGTCAACGTCATATTATAACAATTAAAAGAAATAAACGAGTCTGACTAAAGCAGCTCGACAACCAAACGTTCCCGGAGTTACAACTATCAGAGCATGACCCGGACATACTAAAATGAAACTAAACTAGACACGATAAGCCTTCGTCAAGCACCTGAGCGAAGCTCCTCAATCTGAAATATTCAACAGTAAGGGTGAGCTTCTCAAATATACATTTGGTTATGCATTCATAACAATCAATTCATTAAATCATAAGCATCACCCAATAATTAGCATGTTTCATAGATTACAAAACCTTATAATACATATATCCATGACGTATTGCCTTTCATATTTGCAAATATTCATCAAACATCATCAACCATTTATCAATCATACATGCATACAAACAATCAAATATAACATTGGAAAAATCATCCATTCATGTTATATTCGAGTAATGCAACACACCCATGCATGTGGTACCACTACACCGCCCCATTAAATCGCGGGTCACGGATAACTCACCGTTCCATTATATCGCGGACACGGCTACCACCTCAACGTTCCATTAAATCGCGGACACGTATATTGGCCACCATGTTAATTCCACACAATGGGAATTAACAAATGCAACATGATATGTAAGTATGTAACACTCAGCATACTATGAACATCGATCAACATATCATGCACATCAACAATATCAAACATAACATGATATGAATAGCATGTAATCACTCAGCATACTATTTAAACATCAATCATATCAAGTTACGAATAGCATGTAATCACTCAGCATACTATTCAAACATCAACAAATCACATCAATTATATCATAATTCATGCTCGATACATATCTAAAAGCATGGCAATAAAAATCCGACATCAAAACACTGAAATCAAGAATTCAGAAAATCAACACAGCAGAGCAACACGGGCACCCGTGTTGTGCAACACGGCCCGTGTTGTGCAGAACGTCCAGAAAATGCACATTTAAATTTCATCAGTACAGGGGCTCTGACACGGGTACCCGTGTTGTGCAACACGGCCCGTGTCGTGCCACCAGGAGCACACCCCTTCCAACTCAGAGGAGCAACACGGGCACCCGTGTTGTGCAACACGGCCCGTGTTGCTGAGCGCGCACAGGATTTTCCTGAACCTGCAGCAGCTCAGAAACGGCAGTCCAAACGCGGGAAAACGTCCGCCAAAACGCATAATTCAGTACCTAACGCATTGAGTTTGTACAATTCACAACAACACCACAATATCCAAGTTACCAACAATTATTATAATAACCTTAACCGGGGATTAACCGTCCTTTTGGGGAATTCTACTGACACTGAGGTTATCCCTACAACTTCCAAGGTAATTTCACGATCATTAGATATATACTCCCAATTCCTCATTTGGGACCTAAAACTCTTAATCGATTCATAAAAAATTGGGAACCTAACCCTTTTCTAACAAGGTTCAGTCCTACGGTTATCGATCCCTAGAAACATCTAACAATTGGGATTTCCTACGATTACCCGAATCAACCGTACATAAACCCATAAACAAATATAATTCGAGTATAAACCCCCCTTACCTTATCAATTAGCAGCTTTAAGTTCTTGGGCGATGTTCTTCGTTCTCCGTTCTTCAGAGCTCTATTTTCCCAAATTCCAACTTCTGTTCTTACGTGAAAAACCAAAAATGAGAAAATGGCCTAAGTCCCAAACATAACTTTATTTCTCTACACCCCCACTCTTACTAACAACATCTAAGCCCAATAACATAAAAATTCTTATATTCTTTTTTTTTTTTCTTTTATTTTCCTCAAATACTCCAAAATAAATAATTCTTTTTATTTTATTAATTCTAATAAAATAAATTCCCAAATTCAAATAAATCAATTAATTGAAAACGGGGTGTTACAACTCTCCCCCACTAAAAGAGTTTTCGTCCTCGAAAACATACCTTAGTCGAACAGCTCCGGATAAGCTTCTTTCATCTGGCTCTCCAGCTCCCAAGTGATATTTCCATCTGCTGGACCTCCCCAAGCAACCTTCACTAATGCTATCTCTTTACCTCTTAACTGTTTCACTTCCCGATCTTCTATCCTCATAGGCAATGCTTCTACTGTCAGGTTATCTCTTACCTGTACATCATCTATTTGGATTACATGAGATGGGTCTGGAATGTATCTCCTCAACTGAGAAACATGAAAAACATCGTGCAAATTCGCAAGTCTCGGAGGTAAAGCAATGCGATAAGCAACTTCTCCAACTCTTTCCGTAATCTGAAACGGACCAATGAAACGCGGAGTCAACTTCTTAGATTTCAACGCCCGACCAATACCCGTCATCGGAGTAACTCTCATAAACACATGATCTCCAGCACTGAATTCTAAATTCTTTCTCCTCTTATCATGATAACTTTTCTGACGACTCTGAGAAGCTCTCATCTTCTCTTGAATCAATTTGATCTTTTCAGTAGTCTGCTGAACAATTTCTGGCCCAACTACCGAACTCTCTCCAGATTCATACCAACACAAAGGTGTTCTACACCGTCTACCATACAATGCCTCAAACGGAGCCATACCAATACTCGAATGGTAACTATTGTTATAAGTAAACTCAATCAATGGCAAATAACTATCCCAAGCTCCACCTTTCTCTAAAACACAAGCACGCAATAAATCTTCTAATGATTGAATCGTCCTCTCCGTCTGTCCATCAGTCTGAGGATGGTAAGCTGAACTCAATCTCAACTTAGTACCCAAAGCCTTCTGCAATCCTTCCCAAAATTTCGAAGTGAACCTCGGATCTCTATCTGACACAATACTAGAAGGAACTCCATGCAAACTCACTATTTTCTCAATATACAACTGTGCCAATCTCTCCATCGAGTAATCCATTCGCACCGGTATAAAATGAGCAGACTTAGTCAACCTATCCACAACGACCCATATCGCTTCACAATTCATAGGAGTCCTCGGCAACCCAGATACAAAATCCATAGAAATACTATCCCACTTCCATTCTGGAATAAACATTGGTTGCATAAATCCAGACGGCTTCTGATGCTCAATCTTCGATTTCTGACAGATTAAACATGCATACACAAATTCAGCTATTTCCTTTTTCATTCCCGGCCACCAAAACAATTTCTTCAAATCATGATACATTTTCGTGGCACCCGGATGAATACTCATCCCACTGCGATGTCCTTCCTCTAATATACTTTTCTTAATTTCTGCGACATCAGGAACACAAACTCTATCGCCAAATCTCATAACATCATTTTCATCAATTCTAAACTCACCACCTTGACCTTGGTTGATCAATGTCAATTTATCAACTAAATTAACATCGGATTTCTGCCCGATTCTGATCTCTTCTAGAATACCACTAGTAAGTCTCAACATACCCAAACGAACACACTTCGGAGTACTTTCACAAATTAAACTCAAATCTCGGAATTGTTCAATTAAATCCAATTCACGAACCATCATCATAGACATATGCAAGGACTTCCTGCTCAAAGCATCTGCAACTACATTTGCCTTACCAGGATGGTAATTCAAACCAAAATCATAATCTTTGAGGAATTCTAACCACCTTCTTTGCCTCATATTGAGCTCTTTCTGATCGAAAAGATACTTCAAACTCTTATGATCACTATACACTTCAAATCTCGAGCCATACAGATAATGTCTCCACAATTTCAAGACAAACACAACTGCTGCCAGTTCTAAGTCGTGAGTAGGATAGTTCCTTTCATGAACCTTCAACTGTCTCGAAGCATACGCAACTACCTGTTGATTCTGCATTAAAACACCACCTAAACCCAACAGAGATGCATCACAATAGACCACAAAAGATTCCACCGGATTCGGCAAAATCAGAATAGGAGCACTTGTCAATCTCCGCTTCAATTCTTGGAAACCTTTCTCACAATCAGAATCCCAAATAAACGCTTGTCCTTTACGAGTCAACTTCGTCAACGGCAATGCTAACTTTGAGAATCCTTCGATAAATTTTCTGTAATAACCTGCAAGACCAAGAAAACTTCTGATTTCCGAAACAGTCTTCGGCGCTTCCCACTGAGATACCGCTTCTACTTTCGTAGGATCCACTGCAATACCATTTTTAGAAATCACATGTCCAAGAAAACTAACTTCATTCAGCCAGAACTCACATTTGGACAACTTTGCATACAACTTCCTATCTTTCAACAACTCTAACACAATTCTGAGATGTTCCGCATGTTCTTCGTCATTCTTGGAATAAATCAGAATGTCATCAATAAAAACCACAACAAACTTATCCAGATACGGATGAAAAATCCTGTTCATATATTCCATGAAAACACCAGGTGCATTAGTAACTCCGAACGGCATAACAGAATATTCATAATGCCCATACCTCGTCCGAAAAGCAGTCTTTTGAATATCTTCCGCTTTCACACGAATCTGATGATATCCAGATCTCAAGTCAATCTTACTGAATACACTAGCTCCAATTAGTTGATCCATCAAATCATCAATCCTCGGTAACGGATACCGATTCTTGATGGTTACCTTGTTCAATTGCCTGTAATCAACACACAGTCTCATAGAACCTTCTTTCTTCTTAACCAACAATACCGGAGCACCCCAAGGTGAAACACTTGGACGAATAAACTTCTTCTCCAGTAAATCTTCCAACTGACTCTTCAATTCCGCCAACTCAGACGCAGACATACGATATGGCGCCATTGACACCGGTCTCGTACCAGGAATTAAATCTATAGAGAATTCCACCTCTCTCTCAGGAGGTAATTCACCAACATCATCCGGAAAGACTTCTGGAAAATCACACACCACTGGCAATTCACCACTCCTGACCTTTCCCGTTGCATCTAACGAAGCAAGTAACATAAACACGTTAGCACCATCTTCTATTGCTTCTTGTACCTGCCTAGCAGTCATAGTCAAATTCTCGACACCAACTGCTTCTGGAAAAATCACCGTCTTAGCAAAACAGTTCAGATGAACCCGGTTGAATTCCAACCAGTTCATCCCAAGGATAATATCAATTTGTTCAAGCGGTAGGCACACTAAATCCATACCGAAACTTCTACCAAAAATCTCAATAGGACAATTCCTACATACAAGTGAAGTTGTCACTGAACCCGATGCAGGAGTATCAACAACCATGCTACCTCGCATACCAGATATGTCCAGTTTCAACCTCTCAGCACAATCCAAAGAAATGAAAGAATGAGTTGCACCAGTATCAATAATTGCAACTAAAGGTGTGCCATGAATAAAACACGTACCTTTAATCAATCGATCCTCTGGGGTAGTCTCAGATCCAGACAAAGCAAACACTTTTCCGCCTGACTGATCCTTCCTAGGCTTAGGACACTGCGGACGAATGTGACCTTCTTCGCCACAATTGTAACAAGTAACAGACTTCCCTTTGCAATCAATAGACAAATGACCGGCCTTCCCACATTTATAGCACTTCTTCTCATCACTCTTGCAATCTCGAATGTGATGACCAGACTCACCACACCTGTAGCATCTGATAGGAGCCTTAGAATCTCCCCCACTAGGCCTTTTCCAACCGCCTGATCTCTGGTTATCTCTACCATATGGCTTGCCACGGTCCATATGTTGCTTTCCTCTTTTGTCAACAGCCCCACGAGAGTGAGACGACCGATTCTTGGTAATATCTTCTTCCAAGATTCTGCTACAATCCACCAGATCAGAAAATCTACGAATACGCTGGTATCTGATTCCCTGTTTAATCTCATCTCGGAGACCATTCTCAAATTTGATACATTTAGAGAATTCTCCAGCCTCATCATTATTGTAGTGTGCGTAATACTTTGCCAGCTCAGTGAACTTAGTAGCATACTCACTAACAGTCAGATTGCCCTGCTTAAGCTCCAAAAATTCAATTTCCTTTCTTCCCCGAACATCTTCAGGAAAGTACCTCCTCAGAAAAGCCCTTCTGAAGTTAGCCCAAGTCAGTGCCTCTCCATCCTGAACCATTTCAGTCCTTGTGGCAACCCACCAGTCGTCGGCCTCTTCTGCCAACATATGCGTACCATATCTGACTTTCAGATCTTCAGCACAATCAATCACACGGAAAATCCTTTCGATTTCCTTCAGCCACTTCTGAGCACCTTCAGGGTCATGTGTACCTTTGAACAACGGAGGATTGTTCCTCTGGAAATTTCCCAATTGCCTATCAGCACCAATCACGCCTCCAGTTGGGTTTCCAGCAAGTACACCAGCTAACATCCCCAAAGCCTCAGCTAGTGCAGCATCATTTCGTCCATTACCTCTTCCAGCCATATTCCTGAGAATTAAAACATACTCCACATCAGAATACAGTATCGACAGTGTTGCCTTACACTAATCGCATACGAAAAGGAATGACTGACTCAAGACTCTGGTCACAACGACCGACTATGCTCCGATACCACTATTGTAACACCCTCTACAACCCGCATGTAATTTTCGCAAATATTAAAAATTATAAACATTTTCGCAAATATTAAAATTTATAAACTCAGAGTACATGTAATAATCGAGGGATGCTACAAATCTCTTTTAATAAAATAAATTCCTGTCATGCATAATTTCAGTGGTAACTCATACATGTCTACACAGCGGAATGATTTATTTAATAAAATCTAATGTTATAATATTTTCCAAAATCATCAGGGATTAACACCTGGAAAAGTCAACGTCATATTATAACAATTAAAAGAAATAAACGAGTCTGACTAAAGCAGCTCGACAACCAAACGTTCCCGGAGTTACAACTATCAGAGCATGACCCGGACATACTAAAATGAAACTAAACTAGACACGATAAGCCTTCGTCAAGCACCTGAGCGAAGCTCCTCAATCTGAAATATTCAACAGTAAGGGTGAGCTTCTCAAATATACATTTGGTTATGCATTCATAACAATCAATTCATTAAATCATAAGCATCACCCAATAATTAGCATGTTTCATAGATTACAAAACCTTATAATACATATATCCATGACGTATTGCCTTTCATATTTGCAAATATTCATCAAACATCATCAACCATTTATCAATCATACATGCATACAAACAATCAAATATAACATTGGAAAAATCATCCATTCATGTTATATTCGAGTAATGCAACACACCCATGCATGTGGTACCACTACACCGCCCCATTAAATCGCGGGTCACGGATAACTCACCGTTCCATTATATCGCGGACACGGCTACCACCTCAACGTTCCATTAAATCGCGGACACGTATATTGGCCACCATGTTAATTCCACACAATGGGAATTAACAAATGCAACATGATATGTAAGTATGTAACACTCAGCATACTATGAACATCGATCAACATATCATGCACATCAACAATATCAAACATAACATGATATGAATAGCATGTAATCACTCAGCATACTATTTAAACATCAATCATATCAAGTTACGAATAGCATGTAATCACTCAGCATACTATTCAAACATCAACAAATCACATCAATTATATCATAATTCATGCTCGATACATATCTAAAAGCATGGAAATAAAAATCCGACATCAAAACACTGAAATCAAGAATTCAGAAAATCAACACAGCAGAGCAACACGGGCACCCGTGTTGTGCAACACGGCCCGTGTTGTGCAGAACGTCCAGAAAATGCACATTTAAATTTCATCAGTACAGGGGCTCTGACACGGGTACCCGTGTTGTGCAACACGGCCCGTGTCGTGCCACCAGGAGCACACCCCTTCCAACTCAGAGGAGCAACACGGGCACCCGTGTTGTGCAACACGGCCCGTGTTGCTGAGCGCGCACAGGATTTTCCTGAACCTGCAGCAGCTCAGAAACGGCAGTCCAAACGCGGGAAAACGTCCGCCAAAACGCATAATTCAGTACCTAACGCATTGAGTTTGTACAATTCACAACAACACCATAATATCCAAGTTACCAACAATTATTATAATAACCTTAACCGGGGATTAACCGTCCTTTTGGGGAATTCTACTGACACTGAGGTTATCCCTACAACTTCCAAGGTAATTTCACGATCATTAGATATATACTCCCAATTCCTCATTTGGGACCTAAAACTCTTAATCGATTCATAAAAAATTGGGAACCTAACCCTTTTCTAACAAGGTTCAGTCCTACGGTTATCGATCCCTAGAAACATCTAACAATTGGGATTTCCTACGATTACCCGAATCAACCGTACATAAACCCATAAACAAATATAATTCGAGTATAAACCCCCCTTACCTTATCAATTAGCAGCTTTAAGTTCTTGGGCGATGTTCTTCGTTCTCCGTTCTTCAGAGCTCTATTTTCCCAAATTCCAACTTCTGTTCTTACGTGAAAAACCAAAAATGAGAAAATGGCCTAAGTCCCAAACATAACTTTATTTCTCTACACCCCCACTCTTACTAACAACATCTAAGCCCAATAACATAAAAATTCTTATATTCTTTTTTTTTTTTCTTTTATTTTCCTCAAATACTCCAAAATAAATAATTCTTTTTATTTTATTAATTCTAATAAAATAAATTCCCAAATTCAAATAAATCAATTAATTGAAAACGGGGTGTTACAACGGACTGTGAAGAACCTGGACCGAGTGAAGGACCTGAGGAAGGATCCCGATGGACCATGGTTTTTGATGGAGCCTCCAATGCACTCGGCAATGGCATCGGTGCTGTAATCATATCTCCTGAGGGTTGTAATACTCCTTTTACCGCCAAATTATGTTTCAACTGTACCAACAATATGGCAAAGTATGAAGCATGTATCATGGGTATGAAAGCTCCTATTGACCTAAGGATCAAGTTCTTGAGCGTTTTCAGGGATTCAGCCTTGGTAATAAGTCAAATCAAAGGGAAATGGGACACGAAGCACCCGAATCTCATCCCTTACAAAGAACATGTGCTGACATTGCTTCCAAACTTTGAGGAAGTCACCTTTGAACATTTTACTCGAGAAGAGAATCAGTTAGCGGACGCGCTAGCTACCATGTCATCTATGTTCAAGGTTAAGTGGGATAACGAGGCTCCTCGGATCATTATTGATAGGTTGGATGAACCAGCATACTGCTATGAGATTGACACTGAAGAGGTAGTAGACAAACCTTGGTTCCACGAAGTGAAAAGGTATCTTGAGGCTCAAGAGTATCCTAAGGGAGCGTCTATCAATGATAATAAGTTTCTGAGAAGGTTCTCTGTAAAGTTCTTCGTTAGTAATGGAATCCTCTATAAGCACAACCATGACTCTACTTTACTTCGGTGCATAGACAAGAGCGAAGAAGAGAGGATTATGGCATATTTACACAAAGGTACCTTTGGCACCTACTCTAGTGGACACACCATGGCTAAAAAGATCCTACAGGAAAGATACTATTGGTCCTCTATAGAAGCAGACTGTTATCAGCATTGCCGAACTTGTCACAAATGCCAGATCTATGCTGATAAAGTACATGTACCTCTGGTTCCCTTGAACGTCTTGAGGGCTCCCTGGCCCTTTGCAATGTGGGGTATTGACATGATCGGAGAGATTAGACCTAACGCCTCTAATGGACATCGCTTTATCCTAGTGGCCATTGATTACTTCACGAAGTGGGTTAAGGCTGCCTCTTTTGCTACTGTTACCAAGAATGTTGTGGCGCAGTTTATCAAGCATAATCTGATTTGTCGGTATGGTGTTCCAGAGAGAATTATCACAGAAAATGGTACGAATCTCAACAATACGATGATCACCGAGCTCTATAAACAATTCAAGATCCAGCATCATAATTCTCCCCCTTACTGGCTGAAGATGAATGGTGTTATGGAGGCTGCTAACAAGAATATCAGGAAAATCATACAGAAGATGACGGTAACGTACAAGACTGGCATGAGATGTTACCATTTTCTCTTCATGGTTACCCCACCTCAACGCGTACATCAACCAGTGCAACACCTTATTCACTCGTGTATGGTGTGGAGGTTGTCCTGCCTATTGAAGTCCAGATCCCTTCTTTGAGGATCATGAAGGATGCGTGCTTGAACGAAGACGATTAGATTCAGAATCGACTTGATCAATTGAATCTGATTGATGAGAAAAGGCTTACTATTGTCTGTCATGGTCAAATGTATCAAAAGCGAATGATCAAGGCTTTCAACAAAAAGGTCAGACGTCTGGTATATCAAGTGGGTGATCTAGTAATCAAGCGCATTATACTGCCACGAGGTGATCCCAGGGGAAAATGGATTCCCACATACAAAGGGCCATTTGTGATCAAAAGCATATTTTCTGGTGCAGCCATGATTCTAACCACTATGGATGGTGACGACCTTCCTCACCCTGTTAATGCGGACATAGTGAAAAGATACTACGCATAATTAAAGACCCGCTAGGTTGATTGGCCTAGGCAAAAATAAGGGCATCCCGACGAACTAAAAGGGTTCGGGCAAAAATTAGGGATAAATACAAAAAAATCTGTACACCCGGCAAGTTGAAAACCTACAAAGGCGGCTTGGGCAAGAAAGGGTATCCCGGTGGACTGAAAACCCGAAATAGCGGTCCAGGAAAAATTTAGGGATTTGAAACGTACGACTATGTCCCTTTGGATCACCTTGCGACCAAACTTCAGTATGAACTACCAAGCTTAAATGGTACCGATCAATCTAGTCAGCTTTAGACAAGTACCTAAGTGATGAGACGCTCGAGGACATAGGGGCAATAACAACTTTGAAACTCAATGGGATTATTACACAAAGCTATTTTCTCTTTGTACACTATTTTATATGATTTTCATTTCTTATGACGGTGTTCTCCTACTAGAATGCCCGTCTCTTTGTACAAAATGCATGTTATAGGCGAACTTCAAAAATCAATACAAATCAGTCTTTGAAAGTACAAAACTGTTTGTTTTTCTTTTTCTGTTTTGTTTTGCAAAAATGTCCAATGACTTATTTTTGACATATGCATTTAAATATGATCACTGTTCACAAATACTTGCATAAAAAATATAAAGATAGTTACTAATGATTTTAAGAAACAAGGCAAAGTCTAAGAAACAATTCGCAGTCTCGATGGTTACTCCTTCCAGTAGGTACAAGGGCGGAAAACATCCTGAGATGAAGTCTCCGCTACATACGATCCTGTGACGTCTATGTTCCCCATAGAGCAAAAATAACCAGAGTTTTGCCCTCTTCTTCCCCGAGAAGGGATTACCTTCTCCAGCTGAAGTCTCTTTTCCCCAACCAAGTTTTAACAGTTCATAAAACCTCATCCCGGGTAGAGTTTATTTCGCAAACTACAGAAGCTCATTCCCCAATAGAGTCTATTCCTCTACATCAGCAAGATCTTCCAACAAATCATCCTCCCTCCACGGAGTTATTCTCAAGTAGAGCCAATCCCAGGCAGAATATCCTCAAACAGAAAGAGGAAATCCCCAACAAATCATATCCATTCACCATCCCTAACAGAAATGAAGGATTCAGCTTCCTTATACTCTCTAGCAGCATTCCGGGATTAACTTTCCCAGACTAAGAAACATCACAATAGCATCCTCTATTCATACAACGTGGCATCTGCATACACATCGCATACAACATAATCTCATTTTTTTATAACATCATCACAATGCATTTCATACATCATGATATTGCATATTACTAATTCTTTACCTTTTTCAGGGAAAGATCAAATCAACAAACACCATTGACTACTTATGTGACCTGGTAGTCTTCTTAAAATCTACGTATAACAAAGGGTTATCTCAGGATCTTCCTCAGAAAGATGCCCTCACAAGACCTTCTCTGGTTCATTCAGATCGCCACTAAGATCTCTCTTATTTCTATTCCAGATGAAGATATTCCAAGACTTTTGTCTGGTTCAGTCGAATCAATGCTAGGATTCTTCTGATTTCCATTCCATTCAAATTTAATCCAAGACCTTCTTTGGTTCAGTCAGATTGACACTAAGATCTCTCTGATTTCTATTCCAGGTGAAGAAATTCCAAGACTTTTGTCTGGTTTAATTGAATCGACCATAAGATTATTCTAATTTCTATTCCAGTCAAAGTTAATTAAATACCTTCTCTGGTTCAGTCAGACCGCCACTAAGATCTCTCTGATTTCTATTCCAGGTGAAGATATTCCAAGACTTTTGTCTGGTTCAGTTGAATCGATCCTAAGATTCTTCTGATTTCCATTTCAATCAAAGTTAATTAAAGATATCTCTGATTCTTATTCCAGTTGAAGATATTCCAAGACCTTCTCTGGTTCAGTCAGACTGACACTAAGATCTCTCTGATTCCTATTCCAGTTGAAGATGATCCAAGACTTTTTTCTAGTTCAGTTAAATCGACACTAAGATTTTTATGATTCTTATCCAGTCAAAGTTAGTTCAATACCTTCTCTGGTTTAGTCAGATCGACACTAAGATCTCTCTAATTTCTATTCTAGTTGAAGATATTCCAAGACTTTTGTCTGGTTCAGTTTAATCGACACTAATATTTTTCTGATTCTTATCCAGTCAAAGTTAATTAAAGACCTTCTCTGGTTCAATCAGATTGACACTAACATCTCTCTGATTCCTATTCCGGTTGAATATATTACAAGACTTTTGTCTGGTTCAACTGAATCGATCCTAAGATTCTTATGATTTCCATTCCAATCAAAGTTAGTTCAAGATTTTCCTCTGGTTCAGTTAGATCGATACTAATATCTCTCTGATTCCTATTCCAGTTGAAGATAATCCAAGACTTTTGTATGGTTCAGTTTAATCAACCCTAAGATTCTTCTGATTTCCATTCCAGCCAAAGTTCATTAAAGATCTTCTTTGGTTCAGTCAAATCGACACTAATATCTCTCTGATTCCTATTCCAGTTGAAGATAATCCAAGACCTTTTTCTGGTTCAGTTAAATCGACACTAAGATTTTTCTGATTCTCATCTAGTCAAAGATAAATCAAGACCTCTGCTGGTTCAGTTTGAATCGACCATTGATTTGTTACTGATTCTTTTCTGGTAGATCCTTTCTTTGGTTCAGTTAAATTGACACTAAGATTTTTCTGATTCTTATCCAGTCAAAGTTAATTCAAGATTTTCCTCTGGTTCAGTTAGATCGATACTAAGATCTCTTTGATTCCTATTCCAGTTGAAGATAATCCAAGACTTTTTTCTGGTTCAGTTACATCGACACTAAGATTTTTCTGATTCTTATCCAGTCAAAGATAAATCAAGACCTCTGCTGGTTCAGTTTGAATCAACCATTGATTTGTTACTGATTCTTTTCCGATAGATCCTTTCTCTGGTTCAGTTAAATCGAAACTAAGATTTTTCTGATTCTTATCCAGTCAAAGATAAATCAAGACCTCTGCTGGTTCAGTTCAAATCGACCATTAATTTGTTACCGATTCTTTTCTGGTAGATCCTTTCTCTGGTTCAATTAAATCGACACTAAGATTTTTCTGATTTCTATTCCAGTTTGAGAAACTGCAAATCCTAGAGTATGACCAGACAATATTTTAATCTCATTTCCCCAGTAAGTCGCTGTGAAGCCTGGAATACGACCAGATAGTAGTCAGCCTTATCATCCTCAGCAAGTCACTGCGAAGCCTGGATCCTGACCAGATAGAAGTTCGCTTCCGTCTCTTCAGTCAAGAGATGACTCCCCAGTAGAGTAATGGACAATCGAAGCTCCTAAACTCTATTCCCATAAAAAACATTCCCCAACGGACTCCTTCTCGAACAGCAGGAACAGGAATCCCCACAAAGAGACTCCTTACGAGGTCAGCATCTATTTTGGATGGCATCTTTAATCCCATCTCCGACGACTCTCCGTCATATTCCTTGGATGGCATATTTAAGCCCATCTCCAACAGTCTTATGTAATATTTTCCAAATGGCATCTGTAAGCCCATTCGCGATATTATTCACCGGCAGTCTCACTTTGGGCTAGTGCAAATTTCTAGGCACTCTAGTGTTCAATCATCTTCCACCTTCAGATCACGAAAGGCAGACAAGCGAATCTACATCCTCGGGTCTAAAAAGATTGAATAGGGGCATCTGTTGTACCCCAAAATTTTCCTTCTCATTTTATTCAACACATGCCCATTGAGGTTCCCAACTTGCCCTAGGATGGCTAAGAATTGACCAGACAAATTCTCCTCTTAAGGAAATGAACCCCACACTAGGGTTTCAATTTTCATCAAGATGGTTGAGATCCAAGGATACTAAATGTTCTCCATTGTCCTAATATGTCCTCAAGATCATCCATGCCAAATTTCATGCTTTGTTCAATAAGTTTGCTCAGTCAATTGCTTAAGTATTGGAAAATCAACTATGCTAGGTCAAAAGTCAACCATGGCCCATGTACAGTCAAACTTAAATATTTTTGGTCAATATCAACATTTTGAAGTGATATTCATCATCTGATCAAGCGTTAATAATGATTCCTCAAGAAATGCTCCTAACTCATCAAAAGTCAAAAGTGGCAAATTAGGGTTTCTATAGGAAAAGTCAACCAAATTTTGACCAAGCATAACGTTCTCATACTTTATCATAAATTTTCCAACCAAATCTCATTTAGAAGAGAATTCAATTCCCTACAACTTCTCTTCAGCCCTCAAGTTCAGGAAATGCGCCATTTGAAAGATACAAGCTCATACATTATAGGTCATTTTCAGAAAGTCAACAAAAGCCACTTTTTGCCAAGACCTTTTACATCAAGATAAAATATCCAAATGCAAAATTGATCAAAATAGGTATTAAATTAGACATCTTAGGCTTTCCAAAAATTACAAGATCATCATCATGAGATAAATATTGAGCAATTTATGGCTTGCCCATGTTGGGAAAATTTGGGAATTCTCAAGAATTATGCATTGAGCAAATTTGAAGTTTTAAGGCAAGGGCTCAATTTCTTGGACTTCAAGCATCTTCCTAAGTTTATATAGGATTTCTAAAATTATTCTTTCCATGCCTTGCATTTTCTAACTATTTTATTCATATTTATTTTAATTTATTTCAAATAAATATAAAATAAAATGTATAAAATAATTGGAAATGGGCTTTGAGCTTTGGGTTGATGTTTTGGATAGCCTAGGCCCATAAAATTTCGTGCAAAGGTGTCCACATTCATTCAAATTCAAAAAAAGGACAAGTTTCCTTGTTTTTGGCCAAAGTTACAAATTTCATTCATGACTTTGAAATGTTTGTTTTAAGGTTGTCTAAACCTTTGTTTTCTTGTCTCCTCATTCCTCTCTATATAAACAAGCATCTAGCAAGCATTTCAACACGCCTACACAACCTAAAGAGAGCTCTACCATTTTTGCAAAATTATCAAAAGCGGTAAAAATTTGAAACCCACTTTGCATGTACTTTTGGTCCGAATTAGTAATCATACATTGCTCTTGAGGTTCCTAGGGACTTGTTCCAACCATCATCAAAGCTTGCAAGGTCCCAAATCACCGGATCCAAGCTATCACCATTTTGGTATAATCTCAAATTCAAATCTCTATTTTTATTAATTGTTGAATGTTCTAATGTGTGTATATGAGTTCCTGGATATCCTTAGAGCAGGTTAGGGGAATTACATGGAATGCATGACATCTAGAACATGAGATATCATGTACCATCAAGTACTGCCCACACTAGATCCAAGGATAGACCTGGGCTTCACAATTCGGAAAATCAACTATGCTAGGTCAAAAGTCAACCATGGCCCATGTACAGTCAAACTTAAATATTTTTGGTCAATATCAACATTTTGAAGTGATATTCATCATCTGATCAAGCGTTAATAATGATTCCTCAAGAAATGCTCCTAACTCATCAAAAGTCAAAAGTGGCAAATTAGGGTTTCTATAGGAAAAGTCAACCAAATTTTGACCAAGCATAACGTTCTCATACTTTATCATAAATTTTCCAACCAAATCTCATTTAGAAGAGAATTCAATTCCCTACAACTTCTCTTCAGCCCTCAAGTTCAGGAAATGCGCCATTTGAAAGATACAAGCTCATACATTATAGGTCATTTTCAGAAAGTCAACAAAAGCCACTTTTTGCCAAGACCTTTTACATCAAGATAAAATATCCAAATGCAAAATTGATCAAAATAGGTATTAAATTAGACATCTTAGGCTTTCCAAAAATTACAAGATCATCATCATGAGATAAATATTGAGCAATTTATGGCTTGCCCATGTTGGGAAAATTTGGGAATTCTCAAGAATTATGCATTGAGCAAATTTGAAGTTTTAAGGCAAGGGCTCAATTTCTTGGACTTCAAGCATCTTCCTAAGTTTATATAGGATTTCTAAAATTATTCTTTCCATGCCTTGCATTTTCTAACTATTTTATTCATATTTATTTTAATTTATTTCAAATAAATATAAAATAAAATGTATAAAATAATTGGAAATGGGCTTTGAGCTTTGGGTTGATGTTTTGGATAGCCTAGGCCCATAAAATTTCGTGCAAAGGTGTCCACATTCATTCAAATTCAAAAAAAGGACAAGTTTCCTTGTTTTTGGCCAAAGTTACAAATTTCATTCATGACTTTGAAATGTTTGTTTTAAGGTTGTCTAAACCTTTGTTTTCTTGTCTCCTCATTCCTCTCTATATAAACAAGCATCTAGCAAGCATTTCAACACGCCTACACAACCTAAAGAGAGCTCTACCATTTTTGCAAAATTATCAAAAGCGGTAAAAATTTGAAACCCACTTTGCATGTACTTTTGGTCCGAATTAGTAATCATACATTGCTCTTGAGGTTCCTAGGGACTTGTTCCAACCATCATCAAAGCTTGCAAGGTCCCAAATCACCGGATCCAAGCTATCACCATTTTGGTATAATCTCAAATTCAAATCTCTATTTTTATTAATTGTTGAATGTTCTAATGTGTGTATATGAGTTCCTGGATAGCCTTAGAGCAGGTTAGGGGAATTACATGGAATGCATGACATCTAGAACATGAGATATCATGTACCATCAAGTACTGCCCACACTAGATCCAAGGATAGACCTGGGCTTCACAATTCGGGCTTAGCGAAATTTCAATTGCACCCCCCATTATACTTCAGTCGTCAAGCCTAATTCCTTTTCTTTTTGCTTTATTTAATTATTTCATCTCTTAATCATTTAAATTATAATAATAATAAAACCTCACAAAAAATTTGGCATAGATTTTTTTTAATTAAATAATTAATTTATTTAATTAATTAATTAATTAAAACTTTAACATTTTTCTTAATTAAAAATGAATTAGAATTTAAGTTTAATTACTTTCTTTTTATAATTAAAAAAACCATAAAAAAGGCTTAGTTTATTTTTCTTAATTAAATTTTCTAAGTAGACTTTAGGATAATTAATTTAATTATTTTTTTTAAATCAAAAACAACAAAAAAGATTTTTCTCACTAGGTTTTAGAAGGTATTTCATCCTTTCGCGCGTTATTTATTTTTCGAATTTCTATATTCATGTAAGTGCATACTGGATGTAATAATTAATAGGATTTTATCTTCTTTCTTTATTTTCCTTCTCCCAATTTTTGTACATTGTAAATATCCCCCTCCCCAAAAGCCATGTAATAGTTTAGATTTACATTTTCCGCATTTTATTTTCTGTACAATATTACTGTTAGTAACTAGGCGTGTATGGAAAGACTAATAATCAAATGTTAGCAAACTTAACAAAAATACAAAAATAACTGAATCAAACACAATTGCACACGAGCACCTCTAGGGTATCCCACTTTGGTTGCCTTTAAAAAATAAAATAGTCATGAGGTAGGAATGTTTTAGCAAAGACCCATAAATCAAAAAAGATAATAGTCTCTCGATGACCCCACAGTTGCCTTTCGGTAAATGATCTAGTCCCTAAAAGAAAATTGCTAAAGCGTCTCCATAAGTTGACTTCATGACTGAAAAACGTCCCTTCGATTGTCCCTCAAACATCTGAAGACAAAACTACCTACTCACTAATAGTAGGATAGCATTGTCTAAAGGAAAAGAGTAAAAGAACGATCTTTTTCGAGTATAAAAGTAGATAGCTGTTAGAAGGTTGCTCAAAAAAACATCTTTTGCACTTACACAAAAACTAATTTTCAAAAGACATTTCAAAACACTTTGTATACTTTCTCCACTATCCCGAGGAACACTACAAAGTTCGACGTACTAAGGCGTTTACAAAACATTTTCAAACACAAAGCACAAAGGTATTTTACAAATGAGCAAACCTCTAAGAGCCTGTGGAAATCCACGGATGGAAAGGGTGCTAACACCTTCCCTTTCCATAATCTACCCCCTTACTCAGAAA
Source organism: Vicia faba (assembly GCA_948472305.1). Classification (NCBI taxonomy): domain Eukaryota; kingdom Viridiplantae; phylum Streptophyta; class Magnoliopsida; order Fabales; family Fabaceae; genus Vicia; species Vicia faba. The sequence continues at coordinate 802,881,595 of OX451738.1, read as the reverse complement.
CTCTCGAAAAGGTCTTTTCTGTTCTTTTCACCCTTTCCTTAATTTGTATAAAATAAAAGTCAGTGGCGACTCTTGCTGGCTGCAACATTTATGAACACAAATGCAAAACCAGTATTAAACAGTCGGTTCTTCCACTGTATCACACATACAACAAACGTTACGAAAACGAGACAATTCACAACAATACGTGAAAGCAAAGAAAAACACATATATGCACAAGTATGGAAAGTAAATAGAACACATATACAAGTAAAAATAGACAAGTTTATGTACACATTCTATACAACATATAAATTAATTACAAAACTCAAAAACAAAAGAATTATCACAACGCGAAAACAATAGAACCAATCCCCGGCAATGGCACCATTTTGTTGTTGCGGTAAAGCGGCAAGCAAAAAGTAAGTTACTAATTTACCGGGTGATATATGTTATATCATATTGTGTCCACAGAGATTAGTTATTAATTTCTTCGTTTGACAAATCATCCGTTAACGAGTTTGGGGGGTTGAATGGGTTGTAAGAAAATGTATTAACAGAAAATAAATGTATAAAAAGGAAAAATGAATAACTTATCAAGCATGTATATATACTACTTCTCACAGACTTAAACCTATCGACCTATTATACTCAACCTATGATATTCATCAATGTCACTACGTATCACTCACAACCTAAGTCATTTCTAACCCAAAGTGAGGAGCTGACTACATCACCTCGGTAGAGATCTCTCAACCACCTCAACAACACAGAAATCAACTGTTCTCGCCTGCATCGACGATCTCTCAGAGAGACACCAACAACACATACGCATTAAGATCTGATACCCAAGTAGATGTTAATTCTAAATGTAGCTCTAGAGTTCAAAAACTAACAGATAATCATCCTAGATAAGAATCTAAGCAGTATATGTCTATAATAACTTAAATCCTAAACACAGAGTAAAAATCCAGGACAACAATCCACAAATATTCGTAAAGCAGGTTATATATATAACTCCAAGGGCGACAAAGATACATCAGTTCAAAGAAAATATACACAAAAACCCAACCAATAGAGAATGCACGAAGAGGAAGAGAAATGAACCACGAATATATCGGTATGTCAATGTCATTCGAAGAGCAATCACCCTAGATCATCAGTGTGCAAGCTCCAGAGTTGTTGTCTAAGCTAATCCTAACAAAAAATACAAGTTGATGGAATTGGGAGAAAAAACTTCCCCAAAACCATAACAAAAAATGAACTGAAAATGAAGTTATAAAACAAATCTCAGCAGGCCACGCTAAACAGCCTCAGTGCACTAAGCAAGCTGCATGATATATATTCTCTTTCTACCTTCAGTGAAAGTTGGTAGGTCACCTTCAGTGAAAGTTGGTGATTGTTATCTTTTTGCTACCCTCAGTGAACATTGATAGTTCATCATCAGTGAACAGCGATGCTATGATATATATTCTCTTTCTACCTTCAGTGAAAGTTGGTAGGTCACCTTCAGGGAAAGTTGGTGATTTTTATCTTTTTGCTACCCTCAATGAACGTTGGTATTTCATCATTAGTGAACAGCGATGCTATGATATATATTCTCTTTCTACCTTCAGTGAAAGTTGGTAGGTCACCTTAAATGAAAGTTGGTTATTGTTATATTTTTTCTACCCTCAGTGAACGTTGGTAGTTCATCGTCAGTGAACGGCAGTGCTATGATATATTCTCTTTCTACCTTCAGTGAAAGTTGGTAGGTCACCTTCAGTGAAAGTTGGTGCTTGTTATTTTTTTGCTACCCTTAGTAAACGTTGGTAGTTCATCATCAGTGAACGGCAATGCTATGATATTTCTTTTCCTTCTACCTTCAGTAAAAGTTGGTAGTTCATCGTCAGTGAACGTCGATGATTTCTTCTCTCTACCTTTAGTGAATGTTGGTAGCTCACTGTGGTACGGTGGGAGAACTAACTTGGAGGTTTTACGTTTGATCGCAAATGTTGCGGTTAGCAAGATTCGCTGCCGACTTTTCTTTTATCCAAAAGGAAAGGTAAAAAAGCATAGGAAAGACCTTTGAGATTGTTTCTTGAGTTCGGTGGGTAGATTATGAAAAGGGAAGGTATTAGCACCCTTTTCATCCATGGTTTTCCACGGGCTCTTAGTCACTTGCTAGATCACTTGTTTTTGTTTGAAATTGTGCTTTGTATGGTTTTGAAAGTATTTTGTAAAAGAGGCCATTGTTTAGGCAATCTTTGTAATGATTCTCGTTCGTAAGAATGTATACAAAGATGTTTGTCTTTTTGAAAATGTTTTCAAGTTTGTAAGATGTTTTGATATGTGTGTGTTTGTTTTGACAATAGCAAGGATATTTTTTTGAATGGAGCAAGTAACCGAAAGTAATCTACCTACTCAAATGTCTTTCTTGTTCATTTTCTTTTCCTTTGATATTGTTGTCTTACCATTGATTTTGTAAGCAATCCTATCTTTGGATGTAAACGGGACGGGCGTGGGTCATCGTATGACCATGATTAGCAATGTTGCAAAGTATCTTAGCATTTTGAGGGACTAAGATCATTTTTGTAAGGAAACTTTGAATAGCGTCATCGAGGGACTATGATCTTGTTTTTTTGTTTGTTTTTCTAAGATACCTTACATGTGTAATATGGCCATTTTGTTCAAGGCAACCAAGTGGAGTAACTCTAGGGGTGTTTGTGTGCAAATGTGTCATTTTCATGCTTGATTTTGTCTTGAATTAGGGTTTTCTATTTGATTGGTTTTATCTTGCCATACAAACCCTAATTACTAACATGTTATATATAAAGCGATAAATTGCGGAAAGTAAATATCCTATGCTATTACAATCATTTGGGGATGGAGTGTACAAATTTACAAATGGGGATTGCAAGAAATTAAAGTCCTAATTATCTATTACAACCATATTGAATAGCCATGCAGAAAATGTATGAAGCATGTAAAAATAGAGAAAAATGAAAGGAAAAGAAAATATTTTGGATCATTATGTGTCGACACATGCTGTAAGATCAAGCTTCTCGAATGCACTTTTGTTTTGATGAAGACAAATCATGAATGATAAAGAAGGCAAAACTTATTGATCAAGCTAAAAGCCTCTTTGGATGAAGTCTTTGGTTCAAGCCCTTAGCAAATTTCAAGGTATAATGATAATACTTACCTTGAACTTAAGATATAGATGCTCAATGGTCAAAAAGAAACATTTTATATTGTCCAACTCTTTATTCAAGTTTTTTCAAAACAAAAATTTAATTTTAATTTGAGTGCAATCGATTTCCATGTTAGTGCAATCAATTGCATGCTTCAGTTTTTTCAAAACATTGGCTACTGACTTCCAGTGAAATTGATTTGCATGGTTGTGCAATCGATTGCACACTCAAAATATTTGGAAATCTGGCTATTGGAACCCCGTGCAATCAATTTTCATGGTTGTGCAATCGATTGGACACTCAAAATATTTGGAAATCTGGATACTGGAACCCCGTGAAATCGATTTGCTTGAAGGGTGAAATCGATTTCCTGCTGTATGGTTTTGAAAAAACAGCAACCTTACACCTTCCTGTTCATGATACTATTTCATGGAAAACTTTTCACTCAATCTTGGAAATTGTTCATGATTTTTTACAAACCTTTTCTTCAAAGGTCACTGCATTCTAGCATCAAAAATGAACCGAATGATGATGATTGAAATGAAGAGTTTAAAGTTAAGGAGACTTACCTTGCAGCTAGAATTTATGTTTTGAGCTTGAGGTGTTGCCTTGTGGATTGTTATGACCTTTTTCAGTTATGCGATTTTTTGAGAGTTTGTCAACAAAAGTTCTGGTTTTCTTTCTCCCTTTTCCCTCTCTTTCTCTCTTTTTTTTCTAATCTTTTTCAAACCTCTTCCTCTTGCAAATGCTTCTTCTATTTATAGGCAAGGGGTTTGTGCATATGAGTTGATTGCGTTTTTAGAACAACATGTAATGGTTTGGTTGGATTTCAAAGATCAAACTAAGTAAAGTACTCCATAGTCCCAAGATGAAGTACCAAAGTTGCTTGTATTGTGGAGCTACTACCCATGTTTTATGGTGGAGTATAATCAGCAACAAGCAAGGTATGGGCTTAAGATAAACTTTGTACCAAAAGGCTTGCTTTTCAAGAGTAGCAATGGTGCCTTTATGCCATAAATGGAAAGATCTTTTGGACAATGGATCAAACACTTGGGTAATAGCTCAAGCTCTTGTGTAAACATTAAATTATGTAGAGATTTGCAAGTCATAAGGCCTGCAAAGTAAGATTATGCAGCACATCATGCCAATTGGATTATGTGTTCTTCAACAAAAATGGCTTGTAATTCAAGAATGGATGCTCAACTTCATGCACTTGAATCTCCTTGCACAAATATGATAAATTCATGCTCTTGGATGTTTTGTAAAGCTTGAAACAACCTCTATAACTTTCATGTTGGCCATTTTGACAAAATCATCTTGGAACTATGTGAAAAAATGCCAAGAAGTTGGGGTAAAATCTTGAACAAAATCTATTGAAAATTTCTCTAAGTGTTAAATGAAAATGTCATGACTTCATGAATTTATAACTCAAAATCCAAGCACTTCTAGGATTTGATTAGCAAAGAAAAGTTGTAGATCTCATCGGGATCTACAACTTTCATGTTGAAAGTTTTCCTTGAATCATGTTGCATCTTGGTGAAAGAATGGCATGAAGTTATGAAAAAAAAAATGAACTTTCTAACACTTAGAAAAATTTCTAAGTCTTGAAAAGTTTGACTTTTCAAAATGAATTTTGACTTTCTTGATTTCTTAATGAACAATCTTTATATTCCAACATGTATTGATGAAATATGATTCTTGAAACTTGATTTTGATCCAAAAGTTAAAGTTTGACTTTTCAGTATGCAATTGACCATTTTGTCCTTGTGAATGATTTTCTTGAAAAGTTATAATTCAAGACTTGAAACTTGATAGAAGCAAGTCTAAGGGTCCAGGGTGATCTTTTGAGAAATTTCTTGAGAAATGAGAGGGCAAATTTTGGGGTACAACAGCTGCCCCTGTACAATCTTCTTAAACCTGGAGAGGTAGATTGGCGGATCTTCCATTCGTGACTTGAAGGTGGAAGATGATTGAACACTAGAGTGCCCAGAAATTTGCACTCGATGATGTTGTGGTTGATTGTATAGGGAATGGGCTTAAATATGTCATTTGGAGAAATGATATAAAGTTGTTGGAGATGGGCATATAGATGCCATCCAGAGGTGATTGTATATGGACTGTATTGGAGTGATAGAATGACATCTGAATCTGGATCATATCTTGACTGTATTTGAATGAGTGACAGAATGACATCCAAATCTGAATTGTATCTGAATTGTATCTGAAAGTTGAATCTGAATGAGTATCAGAATGGCATCCGTGTCTGTAGCGTATCTGAAATGTATCTGAAAGTTGTCTTTGAATGAGTATCAGGATGGCATCTGTATCTGGTGCGTATCTAAACTGTATCTGAAGTTGAATCTGAATGAGTATCAGAATGGCATCCGTGTCTGGAGCGTATTTGAACTATATCTGAAAGTTGTCTTTGAATGAGTATCAGGATGGCATCCGTATCTGGTGCGTATCTGAACTGTATCTGAAAGTTGAATTTGAATGAGTATTAGAATGGCATTCGTGTCTGGAGCGTATCTGAACTGTATCTGAAAGCTATCTTTGAATGAGTATCAGGATGGCATCCGTATCTGGTGCATATCTGAACTGTATCTGAAAGTTGAATCTGAATGAGTATCAGAATGGCATCCGTGTTTGGAGCGTATCTAAACTGTATCTGAAAGCTGTCTTTGAATGAGTATCAGGATGGAATCCGTATCTGGTGCGTATCTGAACTGTATCAAAAGTTAAGTCTGAATGAGTATCAGAATCGCATCCGTGTTTGGAGCGTATCTAAACTGTATCTGAAAGCTGTCTTTGAATGAGTGTTGAAGGAATCTTTAACGATTACTACTCCAAAAATATATTGAAGGAATCTTGGACGATTACTACCTCAGCAGGATGATGAAGGAATCTGGGACGATTACCACCTCAACAAGATGATGAAGGAATCTTGGACAATTACTACCTCAGCGGGATGATGAAGGAATCTTGGATGATTACTACCTCAGTAGGATGATGAAGGAATCTTGGATGATTACTACCTCAACAGGATGATGAAGGAATCTTGGATGATTACTACCTCAGTAGGATGATGAAGGAATCTTGGACGATTACTACCTCAGCAGGATGATGAAGGAATCTTGGACGATTACTACCTCAGTAGGATGATGAAGGAATCTGGGACGATTACTACCTCAGCAGGATGATGAAGGAATCTTGGACGATTACTACCTCAGTGGAATGATGAAGGAATCTTGGATGATTACTACCTCAGCAGGATGATGAAGGAATCTTGGACGATTACTACCTCAGCAGGATGATGAAGGAATCTTGGACGATTACTACCTCAGCAGGATGATGAAGGAATCTTGGACGATTACTACCTCAGCAGGATGATGAAGGAATCTTGGACGATTACTACCTCAGCAGGATGATGAAGGAATCTTGGATGATTACTACCTCAGCAGGATGATGAAGGAATCTTGGACGATTACTACCTCCGCAGGATGATGAAGGAATCTTGGACGATTACTACTCCAAAATATGATGACCTTTATCTGTTGATTGATCTTTCCTGAAAAGGTAAAGAGTTAGTTGTATGCAATGTCATGATGTATGCATTGTGAAATGATGTTCTCAAAATAAATGAGATTTGTGTTATATGTATTTTGTATGCATATGCTATGAATATTGTTAAAATGTATTTTTGTCTTGGAGAATAAATCCTTGACAAGTGTTGGGGAGTTATTAAATCCCGAATTGTTGTTGAAGACTAGGTGTGTCTTCAAACTTTGCTTAGAATGTTTCCACTGAGGATTCCTGTTTTATTGTTTGAGGAGAACTTTGTTGGGGGATGTTGAAAGCTCTGTATAGAGTGTTGATTCTTGCTTGGGGAAAAGAGTTCAGGAGTCTTAGTAGTCCGTTTCTCTACTAGGGAGTCGAAGTTGAATTGATATCTGGTCTGGTCCAGGTTTCACAGTAACTTGCAGGGGATTGTAGAGTAGTCTACTGGGGAAGAGGAGTTGTGGTCCTTTGATTTGTAGTAGTAGGAAAGGCCACCTCAAGCTGGGGAATCCTGCCGTTTGTTGGGGGAATAAACCTTGTTGCTTACTATGTTGGAGAGGTGGCGACTTCACTGGAAGAGATCCTCGAGGATTCTTGAAGTCAACTCAGTTGGGAAGAGGTTTTCAGAGATTAAAAATATGGCTGGGGAATCATCCTATGAGAAGGATTTTGGGGAGATTTGCCACTGCCCCTAGTAGCAAGTGTTTGTGGCACTTCCAGGAACTAATTGACTGTACGTAACCCTTTGTTGGGATTTGCGTTCAATGCCCCAAGTAATGGAGATGGAAACCTGCCCCTGGTTATTTTGTACATCTTGAGAGATTTCTTGGAATCTTGACTGGACTTCCCCAGGTGTGCTTGGATAGTGACATGTCATGCCCCCTTGTTGATAGGAGATTTGTCATTGTAAGTGTCATCCCACTCGAAGTGATTTTGTTCACTGAGAGAGCTTTCGTTCACTGGATATTCATTGTGTGGATTTCTCCGTTGTCAAACAAATAGCCATATGCAAATAGCGATATTCAAATAATGCAAAGTTTATGCCTGTCTTGAAATTTTGAAAATTCATTTTAGCAAGTAAAGAAATTTTGTAAGAAAAATTCAACTCAGGATTTAGAGTAAAGCCTTACAGGAGTCAGGATACCTTTTGTAACCGTATGCTTTCGAACTAACCCATGCTTCAATTAGGACTTTTGAAGGGTTGTAGTGTGGCTTGGTTCACGGTTTAAGAAACAAAGGATAAAGTCTCAAAGTGTATTTGTACCCACCCTCTCTTCGTGATGTTCTCCAATCCTAAACTCAGCTAATTATGCGTTTGAACTCCGTTGAGTCTGGAATGACGTTTTGGTGATGGTTCAAACAAGTTTAGTTTATCGGAAGGCAGTCACTTCTTGGAACATTTTTCATGTTGTTGAGGATTTGTAGTGACCTTTTTCTCTTGATTTACTATCCCTGATTTACTATCCCCGCTAGGTTGACTGGCCTAGGCAAAAATAAGGGCATCCCGACGAACCAAAAGGGTTCGGGCAAAAATTAGGGATATACATATGAAAAAATTGTACACCTGGCAAGTCAAAAACCTGAAAAGGCGGCTTGGGCAAAAAAGGGTATCCCGATGGACTAAAAATCTGAAAGGACAGTCCATGCAAAAGTTAATGATTAAAGCGTATGACTATGTCTCGTCATCTCGTCATTTGTCCATCAATAGAAGGTTTATTACCCTGATCTGCATTCACCAAGGACTCCAAGAGTTGGGATAACAGCCAAACCATCTACGAAATCCCCGACAGATATTTTCTCCAGCGTGTAAAGAGGCAGGGGGATCCTACTACTAGGTCACTGCCATATTCTCAGTATATAGCCTAATGGTGTCAAGTGTTCTCATATCCCCGACAGAGCAAAATCTCCAAACTACTGCCCCAACAAAAGATTCCCCAGTGAAGTCGCCAAGCTTCTCAGGATTCCCCAGTAGGATTTCCACAAAATCCCCAAGCAGTTCACGGAGCTTCCCTTCCCAAATAGAGTTTATTTCTCTAACAACGGAAGATCATCTCGCAGCATTTAACTTCAACAAAATTTGAAGACCTAAATTCTTCACCCCCAGCTACAATCAGGGATTTATTCTCCCTAATTCTACAACACTGCAATAGAATAGCCGACACGTTCATACATTGCATTCATGCATCATTTTACAAACATCATAGCATATGCAGCACAAATGCATATATCACAATCTCATTTATTGTGAGAGCATCATGCAATTCATACATAATGACATCGCATGAAACCAGTTTTACCTTTTCAGGTTAAATTAGAAAATAGACAAATACTATCAACTTATACAGCAGGTCAAAGATTAATTCCTGAAACCAGACGAGGAAAGTATCTACACGACCAAGTGGTAAGAACTCCCAAAGAAAGACAGGTTTACCAACAAATACAACAGACCACGGATTAAGGCCCGAAACCAGATGGGGGAACTATCTATGTGACCAAATGTTTTCAAGTTCTATATTAATACTTGTAACTAGCCATAAAAACTATCTGTAGACGACCGACTGTAGGTTAATACCTGTAACAAGCCAGGAAAACTATCGACATGAGGAGATTGAAGATTAATACCTGTAACAACCCAAGAAAACTATCTTTCTTTCTCACGTCAGAGATTAATACCTGAAACAAGTCAGGACAACTATCTCAACAACCAACAAAAACAAGTTCCAAATTAATACATGTAACAAGCCATGAAAACTATCTGGGGACGACCGATTGTAGATTAACACCTGTAACAAGCCAGGAAAACTATCTACATGAGCAGATTGAAGATTAATACCTATAACAAGCCAGGAAAACTATCTTTCTTTCTCAGGTCAGAGATTAATACCTGAAACAAGCTAGGACAACTATCGCAAACGACCGATAAAAGTAAGTTCCAGATTAATACATGTAACAAGCCAGGAAAACTATTTGTGGACAATCAACTGTAGGTTAATACCTGTAACAAGCCAGGAAAACTATCTTTCTTTCTCAGGTCAGAGATTAATACCCGAAACAAGCCAGGACAACTATCTCAAACGACCCATAAAAGCAAGTTCTAGATTAATACTTGTAATAAGGAAGAAAAACTATCTATGGACGACCGACTGTAGGTTAATACCTGTAACAAGCCAGGAAAACTATCTACATGAGGAGATTGAAGATTAATACATGTAACAAGCCAAGAAAATTATCTTTCTTTCTCAAGTCAGAGATTAATACCTGAAACAAGTCAGGACAACTATCTCAAACGACCCATAAAAGCAAGTTCCAGATTAATACCTGAAACCAGACAGGACAACTACCTGTGAACAGTTGATTGTAGATTAACCCCTGAAACCAGACATGAAAACTATCTACATGACTAGATGAAGCAATATTACAGGGGTTTCTTCTCATGATCTCCGGATGCAGTCTAACACGGACTCATCCTGAAGCAGCTCCACACAGGCTCCTTCTCATATATCTCTAGTTGCAGACTAACACGGACTCATCATGAAACAACCCTACACAGGCTCTTTCTAATGTATTTCCAGGTAACGGTTAATTCCATTATCCCTAGCAAGTTACTGTGAAGCCTGGATTTCCACCAGAAAACAGCAAACTTTCGTCTCTCCAGTATAGAGATAACTCTTCAGTAGAGTCTTGGACAACTGAAGCTCCTAGAATATATTCCCCACAGAGTTTCCCTCAAGCAGGAGAACAACAGAAACCCATATTCCTCAGTGGAGTCCTCCTCAGACAGCAGGAGCAAGAATTCCCCACAAAGGGACCACTTATGAAAATCAACATCTACTTTGGATAGCATCTCTAAGCTCATCTCTGACGACTCTCAGTCATCTTATCAAAATGGCATCTGTAAGCCCATTCCCACCATCATCAACCATCAGCGTTACTTCATGCGAGTGCAAATTTTTGGGAACTTTAGTGTTCAATCCTCTTCCACCTTCAGATTATGAAAGGCAGACAAGCCAAGCTAAATCCTCAGGTTTAAGAAGATTGAACAGGGGCAGTTGTTGTACCCCAAAATTTGCCCTCTCGTGTTTCCCAAGATTTTCTCTTACATGGGTGGATACAAACACTTGCCTAAAGAAAATGAAATTTTTTGAATGATGGTAAAGTGTCTTTCGATTGGCATCTGAACGGTGTCCTTCAATTGGCATGTCAATAATATCCTTTGATTGGAAGGTGAACAAAAGGGTTTTTGATTGGCATCTGGACAAGGAGCTTCGACTGGGCTTTTAAAATTCTTCGAGCGATATTTGTCTCACAAGCTTCGATTAGGCATCTAAAAACCTTCGATTAAGCATTGGCCCACCAACTTCGATTGAACGTTGGGTCCCCTTCGAGCAGGCCTTGGTCCAAGTTTCATTTAGGCAAGAACCCCCTACAAGTTCTCTTTGATTCCCCAACAGTGGCCTCCTGCATGTTTATTTTGATTCATAAGACAAAAGGCCTCTTCATGTTTGCCTTTGATTCACTAAGTCAAAGGCTCCTTTCAACTGGCCTTCGAATCCACAAGGTGGAGGTTTCCTCAGACTTACCTTTGATTCACTAAGTTAAAGGCTCCTTTCAACTGGCCTTCTAATCCACAAGGCAGAGGTTTCCTCAGACTTGTCTTGGATTCACAAGGGCAAAGGCTTCTTCTATGATTGCCTTCAAATGCACAAGGCAAAGACTTCCTCTATGTTTGCTTTCAATGCACAGGGCCAAGACTCCTTAACACACTTTCTGCACTATGACACACAATATGACCCCTTCGAAAGAGCACTCCAAAGGTCCATTCGAAGGACACACATTGGTGGCCCATTCAAAGAAGGCACAAGGCATACATGCAGACTATTCGAAATACATACAAAAAGTCCATTCGAAGGGTATATAGGTGGTCCATTCGAAGGAGACACATTGAAAGTAAGTTTGTCTTATGATGAGTCTTGGTCTTACATGTTGCCAGTCCCAAGCCTCCTGCAAAATGGCATTCTAAGGAAGTGACAAAAGAGGCTTCGACTGGCCAAAATGAAGTTCTCGTTTGGACTATTTAAGTTTTCCAGAATCAAGCAGCTAAGGAAAATAGATGGGTCCAATCGAAGGAGCCATGAGGAGCAAGTCATAGAAAATAGAAGAGAAAAGATATGAGGGGTTTTTAAAGAAACTTTAATAAGAGAAAACTCTGAATAATTGGAATTCAGAGTCATCAAAGATCTGAGCAATTCGAATTGATAGACTCAATCGAAGGAGCTATAAGGATGAAACCAGAGCCCATCGAAGAAGCCATGGGGATGAAACTGTGAGCAAATAGAATTGAAGTTCAGAGCCATCAAAAAGAGCAAAGGCATCCCAAGATTTCGATTCCAATCAAGTTGGAGGCCCAAAACAACTCAGAGCAAGCTGGCAGAAACGCATGATTGGATCAAATATGGCAAGTTTTCATGCAAAAATAAATCAAATCTCTCCCTCATAATGAACAAAGATTTGATACACAAATGTTGACCTAAATATTTTCCTATATAAACCCAACAATCTCAGAAGCAAATAAGAGACGGACATACTGCCTCATACACGCATATACATTGCCTAGAGAGCCATGGAAAATTGCCAAAAATCCAACAAAGATGTGAAATTCGAACTGCCAATTCCAGCCATACTCAGTCCGTTCTAGGAGTTCCATCATCATCTTGAGGATCCCAGGAGTGCATACCAGCCCTCTTTGACGCTTAAAGCATCTTAAAATAAGCATATCTTATTGCTCCGATAGGGTAAAATTCTCATGCTCTAATCTTTCAGTTCATGCAATTTAAAATGGATTTGATGCATAGATCCATACTCATGTTGTTGTTTAGATTTGTTTTAACGTATCACAAGCAAGGTTTAAGGCAGGAATCAAGAAACACCATTATTAGGGCAGCCTGTAAAGTTTTGGTCGTATCTCCCTGTACAAACACCTTCAGTACAAACGATGCCATGGTTTTAACACCTCAGTATTGAAACAACCCGGCCGGAACCTGTCATCTAGACGTAATGAAACATCAATGAAGTCTCCACCGAACGTCTTTTATCCCGCCGAAAGGGAAAGGTAAACATTGAGAAAACCTGAAAGGGAGAAATCACGGTCTTTTGACCGAGAGATTGGGTAAGGGAGTCTGTTACGCGAGGGGAAGGTATTAGCACCCCACACGCCTGTAGCACTCTATGGTATCCACTCTTGTTGTCTAATCTAATGGGTGTGGTCAAAACCTATGTATATGGCTTAAAGCTGAAAAGAGAATGCATGCAAAAGAAAAAGAAAATAATGTAGGGAAAATAAAAGTTATGCTCGGTTGGGCCCTACCCCTTTACCTACGTATCCCTTTTAAGGAATCAGAGCAGTCGTAGTTCGGCTCATATATTTTGGTTGGTTTGTGTTTTTTAGTTAAGACGACAAATATAAACAATATGGTAAAACATCGAATGAAACAATGAACAAATGAGATGGTCAAACATTGACTAAATAATTAACAAAGTAACATGTCAAAGATGGCGAGACATCAAATGATAAAGCATCACACCTAACAATGACATTGAGGGTCAAAGTAGGATAACAACATGTGCGATGGCGAAACATCGGCTTCAAACAAAATGTGCGATGGCGAAACATCGGCTAAAAGGCGATAAAGCATCATGGCAAAGATGGCGAAAAATCGATAAAATGGATGACAAAACATCACACCTAACAATGATATTGAGAATCAAAGTAGGATAACAAACGTGTGCGATGGTGAAACATCGGCTTCAAACAAGTGTACGATTACGAAACATCGGATAAAAGGTAACAAGGTATCATGGCAAAGATAGTGAAACATCAATAAAACGGATGACAAAACATCACACCTAACAATGATATTGAGAATCAAAGTAGGATAACAAACATGTACGATGGCGAAACATCGGCTAAAAGATAGTAATGACAATGCCAAGAGGCGCATAAACGAATAAGATTGATTTGTATCTTTTACCTTGAAGAAGGGTTTGAGTTTATTAAAGGTGTTTTATGATTTGCCAAGAAAACAATTTTTGTTTTAAGATGCAAAATGCAAAGGAAGGAAAAACAACTAAGGGAAACGATCCTAGCACTATCCCTAGTGTTATCGTACAATGGTTGACCCTAAGGTTGAGGATAAAGGAAAGTCCTACCCTATGTTAGCATACATGGATTCCTACCTTAATTAACATGTCAAAGGAAGCTTAACAAAACTATCCTATAGGGATCATGCAATGAGAGCGAAGTCGTGATCTCAATTTCTAAATTGAGTGACTCATCGATCAACAATTAAAGAAGAAAAGCAATACACATCCTATAGGGAACATGCACTGAGAGCGAAGTCGTGATCTCAATTTCTAAATTGAGTGACTCATCGATCAACAATTAAAGATGAAAAGCAATACATATCCTATAGGGAACATGCACTGAGAGCGAAGTCGTGGTCTCAATTTCTAAATTGAGTGACTCATCGATCAAAAGCAAACACAACACATGTATAAGACAAAAAACTAGAGGGCCTCCTGACGTATATCAGCAACAGAGGTCCCATCATGCAATCATAGAACTATGAAAAATGAAAATGAAAGAAAGGAAATAGTGCAATACCAAACGGATAACTATCCGTAGCAACTGAGCAAGAATAAAAGAAACCCAAAGAACTTCAAGCGAGCTGGCATCAGCAGACAAATCAAGTCAGAAATTACGCCATCAGGATATAAGTAATGAGATAATCAGATATGAACAGATCCCATGGGCAATGTATAGCATTCAAAACCACATGTATATATCCTGCATAGACTATCAAATATGCCAAACACAAGAGCAGTGCCAATATAATAAATTGTGTCCCACAAATAAAGTGAAACACAGCAGCCTCAAGTCAAAAATGGAAACTTTTCTCAAAGTACCTCGCACATTCAACAGCCAAGTTAGTATTCCCATAAATTGAATGATGACTCACATAAGGGATGGATGATGACACCATAATGAAGTGATAAAACATGATAGCAACTATCAAAACATTAGATATGATAGACAAAAGGGAAACAGACATATGCACAATTTGGTCAAAAACTAGAGGAAATGTTGCTCCTTTCTATCACCCTGTTGAGTTGACAATTGAATATCAATCAAGGATCATGGGAGCTTGAGAAGAATACAATCAAAGACCATGAAGGTCAGTAGCAACCACAATTCAATCATACTCAATTACTTCATCACAGTTCACAAGCATAATAGAAGAGGAATCCCACACAATACATCAAAAGGTTCAATCATTAAAGCATGGGGCATTTAGTGAAATGGCTTGAGTTCATATAGATAAACATAACCAACATGATCATTAGGTGCCCAATTATAGGCCTCACTCAAGTTCATTGGCCATCAAGCAAATTGCAACAAGATATGCAACATTAATTGGGTACCTTCACTTCAAAAATACATCAAAAATAGAAACAAGGATCAATAATTCACACACAAAAATTCTTAGTATCTTTGAAGTGTGTAGAAGTCAGAAAGCAAGTCTTAAGTTCATGAATGGTTGAGGAAGGAATCAAATGAGGCCCAAAGTTCAAAACTAGTTGGCAAAACTATCAAAACTAGACAAGTTTTCACAATAATTTATGGAAAAATATTAAACCAAGTCAAATAATTCAAGAAAAATGGTTTTTAGATCCCCAATGCATTCATGAACCATAATCAAGATCTAAGTCCCATTGGAAATCCAGGGCATAGTAGTTTTGAAAAAGAAACTTGCACAATAAGCAACAAAACCCTAATTTTTGACTTTTAATCTTAAATATTGATTAGATAAGATCAAAATTCAAACAATTCAAACCAAGATCATGCAAATCACAAGGAAACCCTAAATGTCAGAATACATATTTTTTCACATTTTTTGAATTAAAGAAAAGTCAAAAATAAAATCAAATTCAAACAATTAATCAATTAAACAAATAATCACATCTCAAAATGAAATTTTAATCAAAAATCAGAAAAAACATTCAATCAAAATTATATTCAAATATTAGAATTAAAAACACACAACCTTGATTTTTTTGGAATTTTTGAATTAAAGGAAATATTAAAATAAAAATCAAACAAATAATTAACAATTAAACTATTATTTAAGGGAAAAAATGTAAACCCTAGCCAAAATCACAAAAAGGTCAAAATAAAAATATATTCAGATTCTATGATTAAAAACAAGCTTGCATGATTTTTTTGAGGATTTTTGAATTAATGGAAGTATAAAAATGAAAATTATAAAGCAAAAATTCAAAATAAACTTCTCAAATTAAATTCATAATCAAAAATAGAAAAAATGCTAAACAAATTTCAGAATCAAATTCTACATTATTTTATGAGTCCAAAATATTTTTTGCGGAATTTTTAGATCAAAGAACTATTAAAATAAAAATAAACTTTAAACAAATAATTAATTAAACTCATTAATTTTGAAACTAATAAAAACATTTTTAAAAATTCCAATAAAATTACACAAGATAGTAGAAATTATTTTGAACTTGTGATAATTTTATCAGAATATTTCAACTTGTTTTGATCAAGTAACAAAAATCATAAAATCAATGAAAATTAAATAACAAAAACAAGAACAAGGCCAATGAGATGATGCCACACATCATCTTCAACCTTCAGTCAAGGCAAAACACTCGCTTCCATCAGTTACAACATGCTCACTTCAGATCCATTAAACAAACACGATTCTCAACCAAAATCCATGAGATTAAGCTCAAATTGAAGCTAATATATCATACTACATCATGCAATTCGAATCAAACTCGGAGATCAAGCATAGATCAAGAAATCAAATCTCAAAAATTGGAAAAACACACTGCAAACATAAAAACCAGAAACACAATTTCATCAAATCTTCTTGAATCAGAGCTCAAATATACATCAATCCTAATGATTGGCCAGCTATAAACACAATGCACACCACGAAACGCTTCAATTCATGCTCAAGTCAAGGTTCAGGTTCAGTGAGCATACCTGCAAAAGTGAAAAATAAATTCACTTGGTGCCTCTGAAATATAACAAGAAAACCTTCTAAATAGCTTCCTTGTGCTCCAATGAAGGTGTTTGAGTAGAGAAATGAGGACTGGATCAAGAGAATTGAGTTGCTCAATTCAAGTTGCAGAGGAAGAAAAATGAGAAAATTTTGAGGAGCTTCTTCCAATGCAGTGCGTCTCCTCATGAAAGGAGAGCTTGAGCAGCTTATATAGAGTGTTTGGAGTGAGGTTAGAGTGGTAATTCAAGCTGGGAGTCGTTGGATGGAAAAAAAGTGAATTTTCTCTCAAACCAAAACAAGTGTAAAACCAATTTGCGTTTTGCTTGTTATTTAGGCAATGCTTGCAGTCGTTTTGAGCAACAAAAGGAGAGTGTGAGTGAGTGAAAAAAAGCGTGATGAGGTGAGCTGTCCTCTCTTGCACATGGGACTCATTTTCTTGAGTGAGAAGTTTCCCATTTTGTCAAAAATGTTAAAATGAGAGAGGCACCAGGTATGCACCTGGTTTGGCCTTTTATGGCAAGCACATGAGGTGTCCAATTCGTGCCAAGCATGTGCAAGTAGACTCTGAAATGATTTAATCAAAACTGAACCAAAACTTGAAAATTTTCCATGGCCAAGCATACACCAAAAATCAGCTGACTTCCAACTGAGGCCATTTCAAATTGGCTCGTGAATTTTCCAAATTTCTTTGAGCCAATTAAAATTCATATGATGAGCTTCACAATGATCTTTGATTCATCAAAAATGGTGGAGAAATGAAAGAGATGTGGACATTAGGATTCCTGGGCAATTCAAGCCAACTTTCCCAAGACTGCGCATGCGCTGGCCTGCCCATGTGCCTTCAAAAATCCGGTTTTGCCACCCAACTTCCTCAAACCACAACTTCCTCAATTTTAATCCAATTTGAGTAATTCCAAGTTTCATGAGAAGCTTTCATAGCCCTCTTCAAAATGCACAAGGCATATTTTTGAATTTTTCCTTGAATAAAAAAATTATAGGTATGTCACCAACTGTTTGATGAATTGCCTAGGCCAAATGCCTTGCCTTACCCGGCCAGATGCCCAAGATGCATAAAAAATTGCCCAAGTTGCCCTGAACTTCTAAGGCCAATAACTTCCAATTTTCAACAAGAAGTGTGTTTTTTTTCCCTTGTAGGACCTTGTAGATCTCTTTCCCCTCTTCAATTGGCCAAAAGAACCACCAAAATCCCATGAAAAATGAGAAAGTTATGCCCTTGCAAAGTCAGGCCAAAATCATTGACACTTAGTGAATTTTTCATACTTCAAGATAACTTCAAATCCAAGCAACTTCTCAAACATAAAAATCCCATAAAATTCAATCACCAATGATCATTTCCCATTAAAATACATGCCAAATGCATCATGTTGACCAAAATTTCCCTTGGTCAACCTTGACTTTGATTGATTTTGACCAAAATGACCATTTTGCCCATTTGAATCAATTGATCCACTTCCCTTCAAAATTGATGATCAAGACTTCAAACATATGATCTTCCAAATATATAGAGGCCATGTACAAAGTTTTATTTCAAAATTCTCAAGAAATCTTGATGAAATCCCAAACCCTAGTTTTGGTTAACACCTTAGAGACTGACGAATCATCTCCAAAACTTCAAATCCTCTGGGTATCTTGACCAATTTCTTGTACAAAGACTTTTCAAATGCCAATGAGATGTTGTAGCTTCCAAATCAAGAATTGTACATTGATCAATAGCCTTGATCAAGCAAAACCCTAATTTGACTGGTGAATCAAAAGAGAGATTCCTCTTATAAACAAACACAAACTTCAATCCTCTGATGATCCCCAGGGATGGATAAAACATCTTGAGATATGCAATAACTTTTGATCTTGAAAGATCCAGAGGTTTAGATGATAAGGTTCTACTTGAGCAACCTGTCAATGCAATCAACCTTCAAAGCTTGAGGAAAACTTGATAACCAAAGTACTTTGATCCCATCACAATGTATGAATGCAATGCAATATGATATTCATGATGAAACATAAGCCTAAATCAAGAGGGTAAATTTTGGGGTGCAACAGCTGCCCCTATTCATATATCTTCAACATGATAAGTGAAAAAAGTGATAACTTTTGAGCATTCAGAGTTGAAGATGATTGAATACAAAAGAACCCGAAAATTTACACTCTTGAAGAAGAAAGAACAAGAAGCAGAAAATCCCCAGACATGCGTCAGAATGGAGCTGTAACGCCGGTTGAAACAGAACGAAAACAAAAGAAGATTAGGCGCAACTAAACTTCTGGAAAAAAGTGCCAGGGCAAAACTGAGCTTCAAAAAGAATAGGTGAGATAAAACTCAAACCACAGAGTATAGGCGAAACTAAACTCTGGAAAAGAAAACGTACGCGGGTGAGGAGACGAAACTATGAGCTCGACCCAAAGCAAAGTGGCTAGAGTGCGTGATTCTAGGAGCACTTGCTAATCTCAACTAAGATAGACAGTATGAAGGAACTGAAAGAATCCCAGAAATGAGAAACAAAAGCGAGACGAAACTCGACCCAATAACCAGTTAGACAAAACTAAACCAAATGAGTACCAGGACGAAACTGGATTTCACGCACAGGTAACGAGGCGAAACTCGACCCATAGCAAAATGATAAGAGCACATGTTTCTCAGAGCACTTTCTAGTCTCAGATCAATGGATAAATAGTGACGAAAACTGATAAAAGAATCCAAGGAACAAAAGAGACTAATTTCAAACCAGGGACACAGTACAAACACTGCACTCGGTAAACGAACATCGTCAAAGGGGCCAAGGTATGAAAGCAAAAACGAGACAAAACTCGACTCAATAACTAGTTAGGCAAAACTAAACTAGATGAGTACCAGGACGAAACTGGGTTTCATACACAGGCAACGAGACGAAACTCGACCCAAAGCGAGAGTGATGAGAGCACATGTTTCTCAGAGCACCTGTTGGTCTCAGATCAATGGATTAACAGTGACGAAAACTGATAAAAGAATCCAAGGAACAAAAGAGACTGATTTCAAACCAGGGATGCAATACGAACACTGCACTCAGTAAATGAACACCGTCAAAGAGTCCAAGGTATGAAAGCAAAAACCGAGACGAAACTCGACTCAAAAACTAGTTAGGCGAAACTAAACTAGATGAGCACCAGGACAAAACTGGATTTCACGCGCAAGGTGAGGAGACGAAACTCTGAGCTCAACCCAAAGCAAGGGGATTAGGGCGTACACCTAAAAAACCTGTTGAAAGCGAATATCAGGACGAAACTGGCATTCGAAAGGTGCATCAATAAACATTGAAATGAACCGGAGAGAGTAGTGAAGACTAAACCCGAGAAGACCGCGCCAGGGCGAAACTGAACTACAGTCAAGAGTAGACACTCAAACAAACAAATGATTGACATCAAAAGGATATTGGTATGGGGAGGAAACCGAGATAATGAGGACGAAGACCTCGTTGGGGATTTAATCCGAAGTATTAGCAAATTCACTAGGAACAATAGAAACAATAATGGCTTATGTTTCGATGCATGTTTGAATTCTTTTTATATAGCGCAATGTTCCATATAATGGAAATGCTATGCGTTTTGTAGATGCATGTTTAAAAGTTTCACTGAGGAATGGCCAATTGAGAAGCCAATAACCAAGAAGTTAAAATTTGACACGACTTGCAAAAATAAATTGCAAAATCCAATGGAGAGGAGAAAATATGGGGAACCGCTGGAGAGGGATCCTCGAAGAGATGAAGCTTCGCGGGGAATAACAACCAAGCAACCAGCAGAAACAGGCCACAAAAATTGGGGGGAGTTGCAAAAATAAATTGCGAACTCCTAGAGAAGATCAAATCGACATTGTAGCTTCTGGAGAGGGACGCCATCTGAAGATTAGACATTGAGGGAGAAGATCAAGGCAAGACTGTAATCTCTGGAAAAGACAATGCGCGACCGTGTTGAGGATGACACGAAGACAACAAACCCGACGTGAGAGGTGAAAACCTTTGCTGGAGGAACAAAGCTTTGTTGAGGAGACGAGACTTCACCGGGGATACAGAACTCTGTTGAAGATTTTTGTTGGAGAGAGATATCTTTTGGAATGCAACCAATGGATGGATCATGCAGATAGCCACACAGTATCGAATTTACTGGAGATAAGGAAAGATCTTAACATAAAGGATGCCCCAGTCAGCAGACCGGCTGGAAAATGAGAGGCCATGGAGAGGGATCTCTATTGGCAACTCCGTTGGGGATGTGCGATATCCTCAAATCCAGAGTCTCAGAATGAATCCTTTAAAAGATGATTCCTGGGGCAACAAAATTTTGTTGCGGAAACGAAAATTCACTAGGGATAGGTAAAGTCCTATTCACACATGGGTTCTGTCTAGCAGAAGAAAACCAAATATTCCTTTCCTGACAATCATTAAGCTCTTTACACGTGTTCAAAGTGTAAACTCTTTTTTGATATTAAACAAATGTTTTGCATGCAGGAAGATGTTTATTTTTGGGAATGACAGACCTGATGCGATGATTATTCAAGCCTTGAAGTTGAAAACCTTAACAAAGTGTCGCATCTCTGTTGTGAATGAACCACTGGCTAGAGTGAAAAAAAATTTAAAAAATTTCTTCCCCTTTTTTTTTAAGAAAATGAGTCAAGATGCGGGTGGTAAGATACCAACATGGATATGCAACACATATTTGGGAGTTTAGGAAAACCTATCCTGTTGTAGCATGCTTTCGAGTTAAACCCTTGTTTCAGTTAGGACTTTTAAAGGTTGTAACGTGGCCTGGTTCGAGGTTTTTTTGAAAAAAGTTTTTCAAGGCTCAAGTTATTTGGTGCCCACTCCCTTCATGATATTCTCCTGTCCTAAGTTCAGTCGACTTATCATAAGCATTCATCTTTTAAAAGGATTTATAATGGTTGAGTGATCACGACAAATTCTCCAACATGATTGTCACTTAACTTTTGCTGCTTTTGTCTTTGATATTATTGTTCCTCTTCTTTTGATGAAACTTTTATTGGATAATCTTTTTCGGCCTTTTAGGCTCTCTTTTCCCTAACTTTTGCCTGGACAAAATCTTTTGAATTTCAATTTTGGGAGTCCAGGGGGATGATCGGGACTTTATAAGTCTGTCGGGATACTAACTGCAAGTATGCAGTTCAGTCGTTCTAGTTTTAAAAGATTATCGAACCCACAGAGACTGAGGATCAATCGCATACGATCTAATGCTACAGTTTGTCTAACTAAGCGATGAATATTCGATTTTTGGGGGAAACAGTTTAATTAAAAGTAATAGTACTAATTATACCGGTATGTGATAATCGGACTTAGGGAATTCGATGAATCGCTTGGCCTATAAAGTATTTCGATAAAAGCTAATTGTTTAAAAACCTGAGACATACACTCTCGTGTTTATGACATAAGTCATGCTACTAAACCTAGTGGATGCACTTTAAATTTAATAACACTTTTTGAAAACAATTTGAATTTAATTAATTTATTAAAACACTCTCGTGTATTTAAAAATCAATGCTTCGTTACGACTATCTGGGTTGAACCCCAGCTCTCGCATGCAGGTTCTTGCCTTAATTAATTTCCCACTCTCGTGGCAAAATCGTGCTAATTAACCTCTCACTCTCGTCACAAGGATAGTTAAATTAATCTTGGAAATTGGAAACTAGAAATTGTTTTGTAAATATTTTTGGCCAAGGTATCATTGAATTCTTTCAGTTCTTACGGTCACATATCGGTATTAATAATTTAGCCAGACATAATTAACTTAATAGCAATACAGTTTAAAATATAATTCATGGCAATAATTGGCATATTATAAAAACTGAATAAATAATAATTGCAATATAAAAAACCTGGAATTAAAGATGCTATAGTAATCTTGAGGTAATAAAGTAATCCAATCTTCGAGCTTGACTTGCAGTAGAAATTCGTGTTAATTCTTGAAAGAAGAATTAGCACTTAAAAATAGAAACTAAAGCCTTGAATGAAAATTACAAGAAAATGAAAACAGAAATCCAAAACAAACAAATTGGAAAATAACTGTAAAAATAAAATAATATTTGCTCTGAGTAAAATTCTTCGACCCTTGAACTGTGCCTTGGTACTCATATATATAGCAAGAAAAATCAGCAGTTTAATTTGAATTCTTGATGAAGTCTTCGTGGAGAAAATATAGGAGCATTAATAGTGGTGGCAATAAAATAGGAGACTCAGTAGAAAGAGGGAGAACGAGTCTGCCCTTCACGCCCACGTCTTCAATCCATGCATAACGTCCACCTTCACGCGCGTGACGTTCGTCACAGGTGGGTGACGGTCGTCACACGCTGAAGTGGTGCCTTACGCTTGTCAGGTGTGTGTGACGAGCGTTTCCTTATGTTGTGGGGTGTTACGCTCGTCACAGGGACGTGACGACCGTCACAAATTCAGAAGTCCAATCTTTGTATTTTTTTATTCTTTTTCTCTTTGTTTTTCGTCTAGCTTTCTTCATGTTGTCCTTTTTCATCGGTTTGAGTCGACAAGTGTTATACCTGCAAAAAGACAAATAATCTTGGAATAATCGGGGGTTAGACGACTTAATGAAATATAAAATCGGTAAAAAGTATGTTAATTATACGATATGTTTTCTCGTTATCAAATTCCCCCATACTTAAACCTTTTCTTGTCCTCAAGCAAATAGTCATTCGAAAGGTCGGACAAGTTTTTGTTAAGCGCATAAGCATGACATACCTTGGATTTTTAAAGTGGTTTCGAGAAATCCTCGTTGGTTCGGCCAATACTTGAGTAAAACACTAAAGATACTCTAATGACGCAAGCAATAAGCTTACCCGTAGACTTCCATTTTAAACGAGCTATCCAATAGTTCCCTTATAACTCTGCCCGGAGTTCCTCGTATCTATTTCACCCGGTTTCGTTCTGGCGCAATCACATTAAGCCCTTTGCCTTAGCACGCACATAGTGGAGTAACCGGTTAGTGACTTTGATCCTTTAGCACGGGGTCTGGTACATGAATGTGGCAACCCTACATATGTTATCCAAATTAGAGGTTGTGTGGGATCGGGCCGTAGCACGCCCTACCGAGTTCAGAACCAGATACCTCTAAACCAACCAACACTGGATTCCTTCATTATTTGCTCAGCTCTTATATGTGCCCGTATATTTTGGTACACAAGTTTTCTTTTCTTTTAGCAGCGAGATAGGAAGGATATTTTTAGAATCAGGCATCAAACATTTATATTCATCGATTCTCCACGTGGTTTGTGTCAAGACGGTGCTGACTGCTAGCATAAACTACTGGGGGTTACTTCTAGAACTTGAAACTCCAGATATCGGTATAATGGTTATTGAAACGGATCGTGTAAGTAGGAAGTCTACGGTGACAGAACCGTATCGATCTTGTTATGTCGTTTTCGGCTTCCTCAACTGGGATTTCGTTAAAATAGGTATGTCGGGCTAATGCGAAAATAAAAAATTTTCAGTATGGCAAAATAAAACGAAGAATTTGAATCGAGACATATCGTAAGAATTTACTAGTTTTATTAAAGATTGAAAGGTACCTCTCCCACACAAAATCCGACATTGTCCTCAATGTCGCGGTATATATGCGGGGAAGTACAATTACAAAAACAAAAGGAAAAGAAATGAAACAGAAAAATAACAAATTACATAGAAATTAAAGAAAGAAAAACTACTGGTGACCACGTCCTCTGCTCCTGGTGCGAGAGCGTCTGGTAGGAGTGGCTTCAGTGTCGGTGTCTTGGAAGCCATAGGTGTTCATATCTATCCTCAAGGCGTTAAGCTCTGACAGCGCCTCATCTAACCTCTCATTCATGTTGCGCTGCCCAGTCAAGATCTGAGCGTTTTGGGCGCACAGAGACTCAAACTTCTCAGCTTGCCTCCTTTCAAGCGCCGCATTCATTTGATTTTGCATGTGGAGGGCGCGGAGGATGTCTTCAAGATTGATAGGAGGAGGTGCAGATGAGGATCCAGGGATGTCGTGGACAGGCGGAGCACTATCCAACTCTTCTTGTATATCGTCTGCGGCGGCTGCAGGTTGGTCTTCGTGGGCAGGTGCAGGCTCTGCGGGAACTTCAGGGTCGAACAACCAGTTTGCTCGGTTACTTGGATCGATTCGGTTCCTGTTCGGCAAAATGATATTCTGATAGACAGTATTCCTGATTACGGGGTGGAATCTGCCGTCTTCGCACTCGTAGATGAGGTGTGCGGCTTTGCAGTGATCCAAGGTTAGCAGAGCCGGTGCCATAGAAGGCAAGGTTGCGAGAGAAGCACCGTAATTTAGACCAATGGAAATTGAAGTAACCATCCCTCCAAAATAGAAAGGTTTTCCACCTCTAGCATAAATAGAGTGGATGTGAGCAAGTAGGAACGGGGCGGTATTTATCTTTTGCCCAGTGAACGCGCAATGTAGGAAGAAGAGCTCCTTGGAGTTGAGCTTATGGTTGCTGTTGCGGGCGAAGATGGTGTTACTAAGGATGTGATGGAAGTAGCGGATGGCCGGATTGTGAATGTGGGTGGCGTTGAGGTGGTCGTAGGATCTGGCACGGATGTTCGTTAAACTGTGCCACAAGTTGAAAGTCTCCTCAGCAAAACTATCCGGTACCCGAAAATGAGCACCTTCGTCCGAACAAAATCCCATAAGCCTCGCGATGTCGGATTGAGGCAACTGGTGCTCAACGCCAAACATGCGAAATTTTTCCACGCCTGACAATTGGTTTGTGACACCCGGCGGAGTGAGGTAAGCAAACGAACTCAAGAACTCAAGAGTGAGAGATTTGTAGATTGGTCTTGGTTCGCGACAGAGGTTCCACAAATCCACGCTTTGCAATAATCGGCGGACACTGTCGAGTAGTCCCAAACTCCATAGGCAGTCGATGTCAACGTACCTTGTGGGTTGGAGACCTCGACGTTGGAATTTTTGAAACTTTGCTCGTTGATTCTCCCCAGGTTCGCCGATTCTGAAATTGATGGCTTGAGCGTTTGGGTTGTTTGCCATGGTGGAGGTAGGATTTGATTTGGGAATGTGAGAATGGGAGATTGTAAGGATGGTAATTTGGTGTTGGGAGTGTAGAAATAGAAGAAAAATGTAGTGAATGGGTGTTTTTTTCGTGTGATGGTGACAAGGAAGGAAATGGGTTTATAAAGAGGAAAGTTGGAACGGTTCCCTGCAATAGCCGTTGTGGTCTCTGTTTGTGTGACGGTCGTCACAAGGGTGTGATGCTCGTCATGAGGTAAAGAGGCGTGTTACGCTCGTCACAAGGGTGTGACGGTCGTAACGTAGACATAGTCATAAATGAGAGATCTGTTACAGGACCGTTGGAGAGTGATGAGTTTATTATTTTTCTTGGTAATTGGATTTTTTTGAAGAATTTATATTTTTTTTGTTTTTTTTTGTTTATTTGAAATGTTTTAATTAATTATTTTAATTAATTAAAGTTTTAAATATAAAAGCAGTAAATAAAACATAGACAGTAAAATAAAACAGTAAACTGGGAAAGAAATTAAAATAAACTTTAATTGAATAAATTAATAAATTCATGACAAATTGTTTCAAAGTAACTAAAAATAAAAGAAAACGATAATGTTGAAATAATAACTAAAAATCCTCCCACACTGAAACTTAACAGTGTCCTCACTGTATGTAAAATGCAAGAGAGAAGGAAATGAATAACAATGGCAACTCTAGCCACGGGGAGGTGGAAACAAATGATGATGCATGTAGTCCAACTGATCAGTCACCAAGTCCATGAAGGTTATGAAGTCCACCCTGAGAGAAGTCAGCTCGCCCCGCATGTCCGTAATGGCCTCATGTAGGGAGTCCAGGGTAACAGCAGGTGGAGGTGGAGTAGTCTCAGGAGCCTGAGGCGCGGTTTCGGCGGAAGTAGCCTGTTGTTCCCAAGGATCAGGGAGATCATGGTATCCTGGCGGTGTAGCTGGATCTTCTTCAGCATTAGCAGTGTTTGGAACCTCATAAATGTCAACTGTAGATGGTGAGGAGGGTGGTGAAGCAGGATGATGAAGATCAAACAGCCAGTTATCTCGGTTGTGCACACTGGTTCTTGGGTCCGGAAGCTTAAAATGGTGGACGATCTGATGATTAACTAGCAGGTCAAATGAATCTGGTCCAAGGTTTCCGATCATGCTAGTGTTGAAACAAAAGGCAATGTCCATCGGCTTTATGCCATAAAGCGGAGCAGAATCGAGCATAGGCCGGCGGAGTCCAATGGCATTAGACAGCATGGTAACTAACCCACCCAACAAGATCGGTGCATTTGGAGTCTGGATGATCCGCTCCATATTAGCGAGCATATAAGCTGCACCGTTCACCGGACGGTTTTGGGATGCACAATACCTAATAAACAGCTCATCGCGGGATACAGACGTGACATTTTGTTATTTGCCAAAGATAGTGTGGGCTATGATCTTGTGGAAATACCTGATAGTCGGGTTATGAATGCATTCAGAGTACAGATCTGATGGCTCAGGATGGTTAATACCAGCTATGCTTCCCCAGAAAAAGTCAAGCTCAGATACAGGCAAAAGGTTCTCCTGTGTCATACTGATAACATCGGGTCCAAAAGGGAACCCAAGCAGCTGGCTAAATTCCCGCAGGTTGTAAGTGTAATCCATGTTAAACATTATGAATGTAATAAACCCATGGTTGAATCCCATTCCATGATTTGGAATGAAACTCAAGGTGCTGAGAAACTCCAGAGTCAGCCTTTTGTAGGTACAGAACCTTTGACGGATAGGAGCGGTGTCCCAACCTATCTGATGAAGCAAGTACATGACACTCTCGCGAATGCCAAGGGCAGCCATAGCATGATCATCTGCGTATATAGTAGGACACATCTCCCGTTCACCCAGGTCTGCAAACCGTCTTCTCTGGTGTCGGCTTCGCAATTTGACATTCATGAAGTTTGCACAATCCATAGCGTGAAATGTGAAAGTAAAAGAATTACCCCCCTGAAAATATTTGAAAAATGTTTGAAAGAAAAGGAAATTAAGTAAGTATTTTCGGGTTAGGAAATTTCCAAAGTTAAATTAAAAAAAAAAAAGAAAGATGAAAGAGAGAAATAAAAACAGAAGAAAAATAGAAAGGAGTAAGAAATGCAATCATGAAAATGTTTTAAAGATTAAGAAAAAGAAAAGAAAAATAAAAGCATGTTAAAGCAGAAAAAATAATTAAAGTAAAAACATGGGTTGCCTCCCACGAAGCGCCTTTATTTTATGTCGACGGCTCGACAGTAAATACCTATTCAGTTAGGTAACGGGGTAGGCGGTTCACTTAACTGGAGATAAGCCGAGAAGTCGATATTTCCGATGTTAAAATAGTGATTTAAGCGCTGGCCATTAACTATGAATGGTTCGATAGAACTACCTTTAATTTCTATCGCACCACTTGGGAAAACCTTGTTAATTTCGAACGGTCCGGACCATCTGGAACGTAATTTTCCCGGGAAAAGTTTTAGTCTAGAGTTGAATAGGAGTACGATGTCTCCTTCCTTAAAGTCTTTCCGCGAGATACGCTTATCGTGCCATTTTTTTGTTCGTTCTTTATAGATTTTAGCATTTTCATAAGCGTCTAAACGCAATTCTTCTAGTTCATAGATATCTAACACTCGTTTCTCGCCAGCACTCTTATAGTTTAAGTTAAGGGTTTTTATGGCCCAATAAGCTTTATGTTCTAATTCTACTGGCAAATGACAAGATTTTCTATAAACTAACTTGAACGGCGTTGTTCCGATAGGAGTTTTGAAAGCTGTCTGATATGCCCAGAGAGCATCGTTTAGCTTGGAGGACCAGTCTTTTCTGGATGTGGCTACGATTTTCTCAAGTATTTGTTTGATCTCCCTATTTGACACTTCCACTTGTTTGAGGATGGTATGGTATGGCTATGCGATGTTTAACGCCATATTTGGAAAGTAACCTTTCGAAGATTCTGGAGATAAAATGGGAGCCACCATCGCTGATTACTAGTCTAGGTACACTGAATCATGGGAAGATAATATTCTTGAATAGTTTTAGTACCACACGTGTATCGTTTGTGGGTGCGGTGATGGCTTCAATCCATTTTGATACATAGTCGACGGCTACCAAAATATATTTATTTCCAAAAGATGCGGGGAAAGGTCCCATGAAATCAATTCCCCACACATCGAAAACTTCTACTTCGAGGATTCCTTTTTGCGGCATTTCGTCACGCCTAGATATATTTCCTGTGCGTTGACATCTATCACAGTTCATAATTGCTACGTGGACGTCTTTCCATAAGGTAGGCCAAAAGAAGCCAGCTTGAAGTATTTTTGCATAGGTTTTCGATGTACTAGCGTGTCCACCATAAGGGGCGGAATGACAATGGGAAATGACGTCGTTTATTTCATCATTGGGAACGCAGCGACGGTAGATACCATCGGCACCTCTTTTAAAGAGTAATGGTTCATCCCAAAAGTAGTGTTTAAGGTCATGGAAAAATTTCTTCCGCTGTTGGTACGTCAAATCAGGTGGTAAAACACCGGCAGCTAAATAGTTGACGAAGTCAGCGTACCATGGTAATGTGGTATTAGTACAAATGGATTTTACTACCGCAGTTGTGAAAGTTTTATTGTGTGGATCTAAATTGTCGGTAGGGTTTGTCTCTAGCTTGGCAATGAAGCGTTCATAAGGGAAATCTTCGTTTATGGGAACACTCTCGGTTTGGATTCCATCTAATCTCGATAAATGGTCAGCTACCACGTTTTCAGTTCCTTTTTTGTCTTTTATTTCTAAGTCAAACTCTTGTAGGAGTAAGATCCATCTGAGTAATCGCGGTTTGGCGTCCTTCTTGCTTAGTAGGTATCGAATCGCAGCATGATCCGTATAAATAATGATTTTAGCGCCTACTAAGTAGGAACGAAATTTGTCCAATGCGAATACCACAACTAAGAGTTCCTTCTCCGTAGTGGCGTAATTCATCTGTGCGGGATCGAGTGTTCTGCTTGCGTAGTAGATAGCGTGAAGCTTCTTTTCTTTGCGTTGTCCTAGGACTGCGCCTACAGCATAATCGCTCGCATCGCACATTATTTCAAATGGTAGGTTCCAATCAGGAGGTTGCATAATAGGTGTCGATATTAAGGCCTCTTTTAGTGTCTCGAATGCGTTCAAGCATTTATCGTCGAAAATAAACTCGGCCTCTTTCATTAATAGTTCGGTTAGTGGCTTGGTGATTTTAGAGAAATCTTTTATAAAACGTCGGTAAAAACCCGCGTTTCCTAGAAAGCTTCTTATTCCTCTAACTGTTTTGGGTGGTTGAAGGTTTTTGATAATTTCGATCTTTGCTTTGTCGACTTCAATCCCTCTGTTTGATACAATGTGACCCAACACAATTCCTTGTCTCACCATGAAGTGACATTTTTCCCAGTTGAGCACTAGGTTGACATTAACACAGCGTTTCAGTACTAATTCAAGATTTGTTAAACATCCGTCGAAGCTCTCTCCACAGACAGAGAAATCGTCCATGAATACTTCCATGATTCCGTCTAAAAAATCTGCGAAGATCGCCATCATGCATCGTTGGAAAGTTGCAGGTGCATTACATAGTCCAAATGGCATTCTCCGGTATGAAAAGGTACCATAGGGACATGTGAACGTAGTTTTCTCTTGATCATCAGGATGAATGGGAATTTGAAAGAATCCTGAGTATCCATCAAGATAGCAGAAATGGGAATGTTTGGCTAAACGCTCGAGCATTTGATCAATGAATGGTAATGGGAAATGGTCTTTGCGTGTAGATTTGTTTAATTTTCTATAATCGATACACATTCTCCATCCTGTTTGCGTACGTTGTGCTACCGATTCGCCTTTTGTATTTGTTATAACTGTAACACCTCCTTTCTTAGGCACCACATGAACTGGACTGACCCAGTTGCTATCTGATATTGGGTATATGATGCCTGCCTCTAGTAGTCTTTGCACTTCCTTCTTAACGACTTCACTTAGGATAGGATTTATTCGTCTTTGATGTTCTCTAGAAGTCTTGCAGTCCTCCTCCAGCATAATGCGGTGCATACAGAGAGAAGGGCTTATTCCTTTTAGGTCTGATATATTATATCCTAATGCGGCTGGATATTTCCTTAACACACTAAGAAGTTTTTCGGTTTCGATCTCTCCTAATTCGGCATTGACTATAACTGGTCGTTCGAGTTCTTTATCTAAGAATTCATACATAAGATCTTCAGGTAATGTTTTAAGTTCTATACCGAGTTTCTTATTAGTTGAGTCAGGATCGGGTGTTAAGGATAAACATTCGCTTAGGTTGGCATCTAAGTGTTCTTGTTTCCAGTCTTCGTTCTTGAGGATAGTCGGTGTCTGAATTTTCAGCATCTCAGAGTAGGTGTCCTCTTGGCATTCAAGCTCTTTGACACATTCATCAATGATATCTAGGAGACAACATGAGTCATCTATAGCAGGGGCTTTAAAGAATTGGGAAAGAATGAATTCTACTTTTTCTTCACCTACCTCGAAGGTAAGTTTTCCTTTCTTGACGTCAATGATGGCTCCTGCAGTAGCTAAAAATGGTCTTCCTAGTATGATGGGAATGTTTGAATCTTCCTTGATGTCCATTATTATAAAGTCAGTCGGTATGTAAAATTGTCCTATTTGGACAGGAATGTTTTCTAGCATACCAACAGGAAATTTGACTGATCTGTCTGCTAGTTGTAGGGACATCTTGGTAGGTCTCATGTCGCCTAATTTGAGCTTCTCGCAAATAGATAAGGGCATTAGACTGACACTGGCTCCTAAATCGCATAGAGCTTTGTCTATGACAGATTTTCCAATTACACATGGTATGGAGATACTACCAGGATCTTTTAGCTTCGGAGGCATGTTATTTTGAATCATGGCGCTACATTCGGCAGTTAGCATAACGGTTTCGTTCTCAACGATTTTTTTCTTATTAGCCAATATTTCTTTTAGGAATTTAGCATATGACGGCATTTGGGTTATAGCTTCTGTAAACGGAATAGTGACGTTTAGTTGTTTCAGAAGTTCTACAAATTTCTTGAATTGTCCCTCGTTCTTGGATTTTGCAAGTCTTTGAGGGTATGGAATTGGTGGTTTGTATGGTGGTGGAGGCACATAAGGTTTTTCTGAGGCCTCTATGTTCTCATTCGCGTCTTCCTCTATATTTTCAGATTGATCTTTCGGCTTCTCTATTTCTTTTTCGGGCTTTTGATACATGGTTGGGTTTTGGAGTCTAGGATCTACCGGTCCATCAAGGGTTGTCCCACTTCTTAATGTAATAGCATTTGCATGTCCTTTAGGATTGGGCTGTGGCTGTCCAGGAAATGTACCAGCAGGTGCGGAAGAACTAGCTTGGTGTTGTGCTACTTGGGAGATTTGGGTTTCTAACATTTTGTTGTGAGTAGCTAGGGCATCTACCTTGTTTGCTAATAGCTTCAATTGTTCACCGGTGTGAACGTTTTGATTGAGGAATTCTTTGTTTTGTTGGGCTTGATTAGCGATAAAATTTTCCATTAGGATTTCAAGGTTAGACTTCTTAGGAATGTTAGGAACATTACCAGCGGGTTTTTGATAACCTGGAGGTACAGCAGGTGCTTGGCCAGGTGCATATAAAGCGTTATTGTTCTTGTACGAGAAGTTAGGATGGTTCTTCCAACCAGGATTATAGGTATTGGCATAAGGATTTCCTTGAGCGTAATTTACCTGATCAGCCGTTATTCCTGCTAAGATTTGACATTCGGTTCCAACATGACCAGGTACTCCACAAACTTCGCAGCATGGGGTAACTGCAGCTACGGTAGCTGCAGGAGGTAAGGTCAAGCTTTCTATCTTTTGGGTAAGAGCGTCTACCTTAGCATTAACCTTATCTAGGCTACTAATCTTGTACATCCCGCCTTTGGCTTGAGTCTTCTCCACATATGTTCTTTCTCCTCCCCACTGATAGTGGTTTTGAGCCATGTTTTCAATGAGTTGGTTAGCTTCGTCATAAGGCTTGTCCATCAATGTACCACCTGCGGCGGCATCTATAGATAGTCTTGTGTTGTACAAGAGTCCATTATAAAACGTGTGGATTATCAGCCATTTTTCTAGTCCGTGATGTGGGCACATTCGCATCATATCTTTGTAGCTATCCCATGCATCGAATAGTGATTCAGTATCCTTCTGCCTAAATCCGTTGATTTGGGCTCTTAGTGCAGCGATCTTGCTTGGGGGAAAGTATCGTGCTAAGAATACGAGCTTCAGTCCTTCCCACGTAGTGACAGAATTTGATGGCAAGGATTGCAACCAAGCCCAAGCTCTATCTCTTAGTGAGAAAGGGAAAAGACGTAATCTTATCGCATCTTTACTAACACCATTTGCTATAACTGTGTCGGCAAATTGAACGAATTTTGTAAGGTGTTCATTCGGATCCTCAGAAGGATCTCCAGAGAATTGGCGTTGTTGGATAGCTGATATCAATGACGACTTTAACTCGAAATCGTTTCGGTTTATTGCTGGAGCTGCAATGTTATTATGGGGCTCTTGTTGTGATGGAGCTGTGTACTCCTTCAGTGGACGGGTCCTTTGTTCTTCGGCCATGTCTAATTATGGATTGGTTTCGGTTTCAGAGGAAGAATTAGAATCAATCTTGATTTCTGGTTTGGGTAAAGGAATAGCGTGATTTAAACAGTAATCCCTGACTGCACGTCTTACAGAAAGAATGCGTTCAGGTTCGTCCGTCGATTTGTCAAGTGGTTCGCCTTGTGAGCGAGTCCTTGGCATACAAATCGACAAAGGGTGTCTGTTGCTTAGTCTAAACGCGCAACAGAAGAATCGTAATTAATTGACTACCAGTCCCCGGCAACGGTGCCAAAAACTTGATCGGGACTTTATAAGTCTGTCGGGATACTAACTGCAAGTATACAGTTCAGTCATTCTAGTTTTAAAAGATTATCGAACCCACAGAGACTGAGGATCAATCGCATACGATCTAATGCTACAGTTTGTCTAACTAAGCGATGAATATTCGATTTTTGGGGGAAACAATTTAATTAAAAGTAATGGTACTAATTATACCGGTATGTGATAATCGGACTTAGGGAATTCGATGAATCGTTTGGCCTATAAAGTATTTCGGTAAAAGCTAATTGTTTTGAAAACCTGAGACATACACTCTCGTGTTTATGAAATAAGTCATGCTACTAAACCTAGTGGATGCACTTTAAATTTAATAACACTTTTTGAAAACAATTTGAATTTAATTAATTTATTAAAACACTCTCGTGTATTTAAAAATCAATGCTTCATTACCACTATCTGGGTTGAACCCCAGCTCTCGCATGCAGGTTCTTGCCTTAATTAATTTCCCACTCTCGTGGCAAAATCGTGTTAATTAACCTCTCACTCTCGTGACAAGGATAGTTAAATTAATCTTGGAAATTGGAAACCAGAAATTGTTTTGTAAATATTTTTGGCCAAGGTATCATTGAATTCTTTCAGTTCTTACGGTCACATACCGGTATTAATAATTTAGCCAGACATAATTAACTTAACAGCAATACAGTTTAAAATATAATTCATGGCAATAATTGACATATTATAAAAACTGAATAAATAATAATTGCAATATAAAAAACCTGGAAGTAAAGATGATATAGTAATCTTGAGGTAATAAAGTAATCCAATCTTCGAGCTTGACTTGCAGTAGAAATTCGTGTTAATTCTTGAAAGAAGAATTAACACTTAAAAATAGAAACTAAAGCCTTGAATGAAAATTACAAAAAAATGAAAACAGAATTCCAAAACAAACAAATTGGAAAATAACTGTAAAAATAAAATAATATTTGCTCTGAGTAAAATTCTTCGACCCTTGAACTGTGCCTTGGTACTCATATATATAGCAGGAAAAATCAGCAGTTTAATTTGAATTCTTGATGAAGTCTTCGTGGAGAAAATATAGGAGCATTAATAGGGGTGGCAATAAAATAAGAGACTCAGTAGAAAGAGGGAGAACGAGTCTGCCCTTCACGCCCACGTCTTCAATCCATGCATAACGTCCACCTTCACGCGCGTGACGTTCGTCACAGGTGGGTGACGGTCGTCACACGCTGAAGTGGTGCCTTACGCTCGTCAGGTGTGTGTGACGAGTGTTTCCTTATGTTGTGGGGTGTTACGCCCGTCACAGGGACGTGACGACCGTCACAGATCCAGAAGTCCAATCTTTGTATTTTTTTATTCTTTTCTCTCTTTGTTTTTCGTCTAGCTTTCTTCATGTTGTCCTTTTTTCATCGGTTTGAGTCGACAAGTGTTATACCTGCAAAAAGATAAATAATCTTGGAATAATCGGGGGTTAGACGACTTAATGAAATATAAAATCGGTAAAAAGTATGTTAATTATACGATATGTTTTCTCGTTATCACGGGACGCCCTAACTTTTGCCTAAGCGACTTGTTTTCAAGTTTCTACTTAGCGGGGCTTTTTGTTTCTTTCTTATTCATACTTTCCACTTCGAACAAGTCAATGTGACTTTAGGTCTTTGAACCCTTTTTTTTTGAAGAAAACAAATGCCTCATTCCTTGGTCGGCGAGGGATAGCCATTATTGTATCGATTCGATCTCGACCTCAGGACTTTGTGAGAAAATGAACATCGTGGTTTAGACATTTTTTATGATCTCATGATGCGAAAGATAAAATATGGTGATCCTCAGATGGGACATTCCTTCTGAAATTTGAATGCTTGGTCAAATCAACTGAACATCTACCCTGCCCCTGTTTAAACAAAATAAGGTTTTTTTTAACGGAAAAGAAACTCCTACTTCGAAGGCTCAGAGAGGTTAACAAGGGTCTAACTCCCTTATATCTCCGGTGTTTGGGGATTGAAACAATTCATGTACATCGTCAACGGGGTTCTTACTCAAAAGCATACCACTACAGTCATCGTTTTTTAGCTAAACTCCTTCCTCCAAACTCTTGGCTAAGAAAAAGAATTGGCACAGTTGGTACCGAAATGCCCGAAAAATCGATTAAAGAGTGATACTGGATGGATTTAGTAAAATGAAACAATTTCTTCATGGCAAAAATATTCAACGCATCAAGACTGACATTTGGCTATAAACAAAATCCTATATGCAGACAATGCTTAAAACAATCAATCAAGATAACACATGAAAGTGCGGCAAAGAAACGTAATAAAAGCCATTATGGGGAAGAGATATCTCCAACTAGGTTTGCCGATCTCGTCGACCTGCCGTAATCTTGATATTACCCTGACCTATGATCTTTACCAACAGCACAGAGTTGTAAAACAAATTGGCAAGGCATCCACCAGCAAAGTGAATGAGAATCATATCCATCAGAGAAACAAACCTGCCCCTTGCACAATAGTAGTTGTGTTTGTTATCTGTATTTCAAGCGATCAACCGACCATGACTTAGATTACCATTTTCGTGTAAGGACCACGAAGTTTATATGCACATGCTTATCAAAAATATTGGACGTTTTGGCAAACAAAATAGTAAAAAGGGAGAAAAGAAACGTATACGTATACTTGAAAGGAGATGCTTTATTGATTTTGAGAAATCAGCCTGTGAAAAAAAAAAGGCATTTACATTTGGAAGCAAGTAATTACAAAATCAAAGTAAAAAAGTGTTTACAAATGGCAATGTGAATGTGAATCATCTATCAAGTCTCGACTCTGCTATGACTCTTATGACTCTTACGCTTTCATCTTCCTGCTTCTAGCCAGATCATTCTTGGATTAGCCTCGAGCTTATGCCAGGTGACAGAACAAAGGAAAGAAACACCAGGTATGCACCTGGTTTGGCCTTTTTTGTAAAGCACATGAGGTGTCCAATTCGTGCCAAGCATGTGCAAGTGGACTCTGAAATGATTTAATCAAAACTGAACCTAAACTTGAAAATTGCCATGGCCAAGCATACACCAAAAATCAGCTGACTTCCAACTGAGGCCATTTCAAATTGGCTCGTGAATTTTCCAAATTTCTTTGAGCCAATTAAAATTCATATGATGAGCTTCACACTGATCTTTTATTCATCAAAAATGGTGGATAAATGAAAGAGATGTGGACATTAGGATTCATGTGCAAGTCAAGCCAACTTGCCCAAGACTGCGCGCGTGCTGGCCTGCCCATGTGCCTTCAAAAATCCGGTTTTGCCACCCAACTTCCTCAAACCAGAACTTCCTCAATTTTAATCCAATTTGAGTGATTCCAAGTTTAATGAGAAGCTTTCATAGACCTCTTCAAAATGCACAAGGCACATTTTTGAATTTTTCCTTGAATAAAAAAATTATAGGTATGTCACCAACTGTTTGATGAATTGCCTAGGCCAAATGCCTTGCCTTATCCGGCCAGATGCCCAAGATGCATAAAAAATTGCCCAAGATTCCCTGAACTTCTAAGGCCAATAACTTCCAATTTTCAGCAAGAAGTGTGTTTTTTGTCCCCTGTAGGCCCTTGTAGATCTCTTTCCCCTCTTCAATTGGCCAAAAGAACCACCAAAATCCCATGAAAAATGAGAAAGCTATGCCCTTGCAAAGTCAGGCCAAAATCATTGACACTTAGTGAATTTTTCATACTTCAAGATAACTTCAAATCCAAGCAACTTCTCAAACTTACAAATCCCATAAAATTCAATCACCAATGATCATTTCCAATTAAAATACATGTCAAATGCCTCAAGTTGACCAAAAGTTCCCTTGGTCAACCTAGACTTTGACTGATTTTGACCAAAATGACCATTTTGCCCCTTTGGATCAATTGATCCACTTCCCTTCAAAATTGATGATCAAGACTTCAAACATATGATCTTCCAAATATATAGAGGCCATGTACAAAGTTTCATTTCAAAATTCTCAAGAAATCTTGATGAAATCCCAAACCCTAGTTTTGGTTAACACCTTAGGAGACAGACGAATCATCTCCAAAACTTCAAATCCTCTGGGTATCTTAACCAATTTCTTGTACAAAGACTTTTCAAATGCCAATGAGATGTTGTAGCTTCCAAATCAAGAATTGTACAT
This sequence comes from Vicia faba, assembly GCA_948472305.1. NCBI lineage: Eukaryota > Viridiplantae > Streptophyta > Magnoliopsida > Fabales > Fabaceae > Vicia > Vicia faba. Next base: position 802,843,743 of record OX451738.1, on the reverse strand, counting down.
TGATCAATAGCCTTGATCAAGCAAAACCCTAATTTGACTAGTGAATCAAAAGAGAGATCCCTCTTATAAACAAACACAAACTTCAATCCTCTGATGATCCCCAGGGATGGATAAAACATCTTGAGATATGCAATAACTTTTGAGCTTGAAAGATCCAGAGGTTTAGATGATAAGGTTCTACTTGAGAAACCTGTCAATGCAATCAACCTTCAAAGCTTGAGGAAAACTTGATAACCAAAGTACTTTGATCCCATCACAATTTATGAATGCAATGCAATATGATATTCATGATGAAACATAAGCCTAAATCAAGAGGGTAAATTTTGGGGTGCAACAGCTGCCCCTATTCATATATCTTCAACATGATAAGTGAAAAAAGTGACAACGTTCAAGCGTTCAGAGTTGAAGATGATTGAATACAAAAGAACCCAAAAATTTACACTCTTGAAGAAGAAAGAACAAGAAGCAGAAAACCCCCAGACATGCATCAGAATTGTAACGCCGGTTGAAACAGAACGAAAACAAAAGAAGAGTAGGCGCAACTAAACTTCTGGACAAAAGTGCCAGGGCAAAACTGAGCTTCAAAAAGAATAGGTGAGATAAAACTCAAACCACAGAGTACAGGCGAAACTAAACTCTGGAAAAGAAAACGTACACGGGTGAGGAGACGAAACTCTGAGCTCGACCCAAAGCAAAGTGGCTAGAGTGCGTGATTCTAGGAGCACTTGCTAATCTCAACTAAGATAGACAGTATGAAGGAACTGAAAGAATCCCAGAAATGAGAAACAAAAGCGAGACGAAACTCGACCCAATAACCAGTTAGACAAAACTAAATCAAATGAGTACTAGGACGAAACTGGATTTCACGCACAGGTAACGAGGCGAAACTCGACCCATAGCAAAATGATGAGAGCGCATGTTTCTCAGAGAACTTTCTAGTCTCAGATCAATGGATAAATAGTGACAAAAAATGATAAAAGAATCCAAGGAACAAAAGAGACTGATTTCAAACCAGGGATGCAGTACAAACACTGCACTCGGTAAACGAACATCGTCAAAGGGGCCAAGGTATGAAAGCAAAAACGAGACAAAACTCGACTCAATAACTAGATAGGCGAAACTAAACTAGATGAGTACCAGGACGAAACTGGGTTTCATACACAGGCGACGAGGCGAAACTCGACCCAAAGCGAGAGTGATGAGAGCGCATGTTTCTCAGAGCACCTGTTGGTCTCAGATCAATGGATAAACAGTGACGAAAACTGATAAAAGAATCCAAGGAACAAAAGAGACTGATTTCAAACCAGGGATGCAATACGAACACTGCACTCAGTAAATGAACATCGTCAAAGAGTCCAAGGTATGAAAGCAAAAAAAGAGACAAAACTCGACTCAAAAACTAGTTAGGAGAAACTAAACTAGATGAGCACCAGGACAAAACTAGATTTCACGCGCAAGGTGAGGAGACGAAACTCTGAGCTCAACCCAAAGCAAGGGGATTAGGGCATACACCTAAAAAAACCTGCTGAAAGCGAATATCAGGACGAAACTGGTATTCGAAAGGTGCATCAATAAACATTGAAATGAATCGTAGAGAGTAGTGAAGACTAAACCCGAGAAGACCGCGCCAGGGCGAAACTGAACTACAGTCAAGAGTAGACACTCAAACAAACAAATGATTGACATCAAAAGGATATTGGTATGGGGAGGAAACCTTGATAATGAGGACGAATACCTCGCTGGGGATTTAATCCGAAGTATTAGCAAATTCACTGGGAACAACAGAAACAATAATGGCTTATGTTCCGATGCATGTTTGAATTCTTTTTATATAGCGCAATGTTCCATATAATGGAAATGCTACGCGTTTTGTAAATGCAATGTAATGATGCATGTTTAAAAGTTTCACTGAGGAATGGCCAATTGAGAAGCCAATAACCAAGAAGTCAAAATCTGACACGACTTGCAAAAATAAATTGCAAAATCCAAAGGAGAGGAGAAAATATGGGGAACCGCTGGAGAGGGAACCTCGAAGAGATGAAGCTTCGCGGGGAATAACAACCAAGCAACCAGCAGAAACAGGCCACAAAAATTGGGGGGAGCTGCAAAAATAAATTGCGAACTCCTAGAGAAGATCAAATCGACACTGTAGCTTCTGGAGAGGGACGCCATCTGAAGATTATACATTGAGGGAGAAGATCAAGGCAAGACTGTAATCTATGGAAAAGACAATGCGCGGCCGTGTTGAGGATGACACGAAGACAACAAACCCGACGTGAGAGGTGAAAACCTTTGTTGGAGGAACAAAGCTCTGCTGAGGAGACGGGACTTCACCGGGGATACAGAACTCTGTTGAAGAGTTTTGTTGGAGAGAGATATCTTTTGGAATGCAACCAATGGATGGATCATGCAGATAGCTACACAGTATCGACTTTACTGGAGATAAGGAAAGATCTTAACATAAAGGATGCCCCAGTCAGCAGACCGGCTGGAAAATGAGAGGCCATGGCGAGGGATCTCTATTGGCAACTCCGTTGGGGATGTGCGATATCCTCAAATCCAGAGTCTCAGAATGAAGCCTTTAAAAGAAGATTCCTGGGGCAACAAAATTTTGCTGCGGAAACGAAACTTCACTGGGGATAGGTAAAGTCCTATTCACACATGGGTTCTGTCTAGCAGAAGAAAACCAAATATTCCTTTCCTGACAATCATTAAGCTCTTTACAGGTGTTCAACGTGTAAACTCTTTTTTGATATTAAACAAATGTTTTGCATGCAGGAAGATGTTTATTTTTGGGAATGACAGACCTGATGCGATGATTATTCAAGCCTTGAAGTTGAAAACCTTAACAAAGTGTCGCATCTCTGTTGTGAATGAATCACTGGCTAGAGTGCCAAAAAAAATTAAAACTTTTCTTCCCCTTTTTTTTTAAGAAAACGAGTCAAGATGCGGGTGGTAAGATACCAACATGGATATGCAACACATATTTGGGAGTTTAGGAAAACTTATCCTATTATAGTATGCTTTTGAGTTAAACCCTTGTTTCAGTTAGGACTTTAGAGGTTGTAACGTGGTCTGGTTCGAGGTTTTTTAGAAAAAAGTTTTTCAAGGCTCTAGTTATTTGGTGCCCACCCCCTTCGTGATATTCTCCTGTCCTAAGTTCAGTCGACTTATCACAAGCATTCATCTTTCAAAAGGATTTATAATGGTTGAGTGATCACGACAAATTCTCCAACATGATTGTCACTTAACTTTTGCTGCTTTTGTCTTTGATATTATTGTTCCTCTTCTTTTGATGAAACTTTTATTGGATAATCTTTTTCGGCCTTTTAGGCTCTCTTTTCCCTAACTTTTGCCTGGATAAAATCTTTTGAATTTCAATTTTGGGAGTCCAGCGAGACGCCCTAACTTTTTCCTAAGCGGCTTGTTTTCAAGTTTCGACTTAGCGGGGCTTTTTGTTTTTTTCTTATTCATAATTTCCACTTCGAACAAGTCAATGTGACTTTAGGTCTTTGAACCCTTTTTTTTTCTTTCTCTTTTTTTTGAAGAAAACAAATGCCTCATTCCTTGGTCGGCGAGGGATAGCCATTATTGTATCGATTCGATCTCGACCTCAGGACTTTGTGAGAAAATGAACATCGTGGTTTAGACATTTTTTATGATCTCATGATGCGAAAGATAAAATGTGGTGATCCTCAGATGGGACATTCCTTCTGAAATTTGAATGCTTGGTCAAATCAACTGAACATCTACCCTGCCCCTGGTTAAACAAAATAAGGTTTTTTTTAACGGAAAAGAAACTCCTACTTCGAAGGCTCAGAGAGGTTAACAAGGGTCTAACTCCCTTATATCTCTGGTGTTTGGGGATTGAAACAATGCCTGTACATCGTCAATGGGGTTCTTACTCAAAAGCATACCACTACAGTCATTGTTTTTTAGCTAAACTCCTTCCTCCAAACTCTTGGCTAAGCAAAAGAATTGGCACAGTTGGTACCAAAATGCCCGAAAAATCGATTAAAGAGTGATACTGGATGGATTTAGTAAAATGAAACAATTTCTTCATGGCAAAAATATTCAACGCATCAAGACTGACATTCGGCTATAAACAAAATCCTATATGCAGACAATGCTTAAAACAATAAATCAAGATAACACATGAAAGTGCGGCAAAGAAACATAATAAAAGCCATTATGGGGAAGAAATATCTCCAACTAGGTTTGTCGATCTCGTCGACCTGCCGTAATCTTGATATTACCCTGACCCATAATCTTTACCAACAGCACAGAGCTGTGAAACAAATTGGCAAGGCATCCACCAGCAAAGTGAATGAGAATCCTATCCATCAGAGAAACAAACATGCCCCTTGCACAATAGTAGTTGTGTTTGTTATCCGTATTTCAAGCGATCAACCGACCATGACTTAGATTACCATTTTTATGTAAGGCCCACAAAGTTTATATGCACATGCTTATCAAAAATATTAGACGTTTTTGCAAACAAAATAGTAAAAAGGGAGAAAATAAATGTATACGTATACTTGAAAGGAGATGCTTTATTGATTTTGAGAAATCAGCCTGTGAAAAAAAAGGAATTTACATTTGGAAGCAAGTAATTACAAAATCAAAGTAAAAAAGTGTTTACAAATGGCAATGTGAATGTGAATCATCTATCAAGTCTCGACTCTGCTATGACTCTTATGACTCTTACGCTTTCATCTTCCTGCTTCCAGCCAGATCATTCTTGGATTAGCCTCAAGCTTATGCCAGGTGACGAAACGAAGGAAAGAAACAAAGGGTCTCATGTTGAGCGTAGTCATTTGCTTTAAGTCCCTAACTTTTTCCTGAATCTCCCTTTCGGGTTTTCGATTCACCAGGACACCCTCTTTTTTCCTAAACCGCCCTTTCAGGTTTTCAGTTTAACGGGTTTTTTTATGCAAAGTATTTTTTAACTACATCAGCATTCACATGGAGAGGGAAGTACTCTCCATCCATAGTCGTGAGCATCATCGCTCCTCCAGAGAAAACTTTTATGACCACAAAAGGACCTTCATAAGTCGGAGCCCACTTGCCCCTGGGATCTCCCTGGGGGAGAATTATCCTTTTTAGCACAAGGTCACCTAGCTTGTAACACTGAGGCCGTACCCTCTTATCAAAAGCTTTCCTCATCCTTTGCTGATATACCTGACCATGACATACAGCCGTCAACCTCTTTTCGTCAATAAGTTCTAACTGATCCAACCGATTCTGTACCCATTCACTTTCATCCATCTCAACATCCCTCATGATCCTAAGAGAAGGAATCTCGACTTCTACCGGTAATACTGCTTCCATACTGTAAACCAATGAAAATGGGGTTGCCCCAGTCGAAGTATGCACAGTGGTGCGATAACCATGCAAAGCGAAAGGGAGCATCTCATGCCAATCTTTATAGGTTACTACCATCTTCTGCACAATCTTCTTGATGTTCTTATTGGCCTCTTCGATAGCGTCGTTCATCTTTGGTCGGTATGGGGAAGAATTATGATGTTTGATTTTGAAGGACTTACAAAGTTCCTTCATCATGTTATTGTTCAAATTAGACCCATTATCAGTAATTATCTTTTCAGGCACTCCGTAGCGACAAATAATATTATGCTTAATGAACCGAGCTACCACCTGCTTGGTGACATTGGCATAGGATGCAGCTTTGACCCATTTTGTAAAATAATCGATGGAAACCAGAATGAAACGGTGCCCATTGGACGCAGCCGGTTCAATTTTGCCGATCATATCAATTCCCCACATCACAAACAGCCAAGGGGAAGTCAAGACATTCAAAGGTACTAGCGGCACATGCACTTTATCAGCATAGATTTAACATTTATGGAAAACCCGTGCATGATTGTAACAGTCAGTCTCCATGGTGGACCAATAATAACCTGCTCGCAAAATCTTTTTAGCCATGATGTGCCCACTGGAATGGGTCCTGAAATCACCTTCGTGTATCTCTTCAATGATTCTAGCTACTTCTTTCTTGTCAACACATCTGAGCAGTAATCCATCATGATGCCTTCTATACAACACACCACCACTGAGAAAGAACTTGGCTGAAAATATTCTCAAGAACTTCTTATCTGTGACGGATGCCTCTTCAGGGTACTCTTGTGTTTCAAGATATTGTTTAACATCATAAAACCAGGGATTACCATCTGATTCCAAACTAGCCTCAAAACAGAAAGCTGGCTCACTCAAACTTCTGATGGTAATGGAAGGTGCCTCATTAGCCCACTTAACCTTGAACATGGAGGACAAAGTTGCCAGTGCATCAGCTAGATTTTCTTCTTCTCTGGGAATATGCTCAAACGTGATCTCTTCGAAGTACGGAATCAGCTTCATAACATGCTCACGATAGGGAATTAGGTTCTGATGGCGAGTCTCCCAATCTCCATTAATCTGGCTGATAACAAGATTGGAATCCTCGTAAACTTTCAAAAATTTGATGTGCAGGTCGATCGCCGCTTCAATGCCGTAAATGCAAGCCTCATATTCGGCCATGTTGTTAGTGCAATCGAAGCAAATACAAGCCGTGAAAGGAATGTGGTATCCCTCAGGGGAAGTGATAATAGCTCTGACACTATTGCCCATGGCATTGGAGGCACCATCAAAAACAAGTGTCCAACATGATCCTGACTCGAGTCCTTCGTCTGGGTCTGGCATATTACTGTCCCGAATATACATAATTTCCTCATCTGGAAAGTCAAAATTCATCGGTTCATAATCGTTCATGGGCTGATGAGCAAGATGGTCGGCCAGTACACTACCCTTAATTGCTTTTTGAGTAGTGTATTGGATATCATATTCAGTGAGTATCATCTGCCAACGGGCTACCCTGCCTGTAAGAGTTGGCTTCTCAAAAATGTACTTGATTGGATCCATTTTGGATATCAAGTAGGTGGTATGAGTTAACATGTACTGCCTCAAACGTTTGGCGGCCCAGGCAAGCGCACAACAAGTCTTTTCCAGCAATGAGTATCTCGACTCGCATTCCGTAAACTTCTTAATCAAGTAGTAAATAGCCTTCTCTTTCTTTCCTATCTCGTCGTGCTAACTGAGGACACAACCCATTGATCTTTCCAGCACGTTTAGATATATGATTAGTGGCCTTTCTTCCACTGGCGGCATGAGTATCAGAGGTTCCTGCAAATACTCCTTTATTTTGTCAAAGGATTTTTGGCAATCCTCATTCCATTTCACTGTCTGACTTTTCTTCAACAACTTAAACAAAGGTTCACAGGTGGCTGTGAGATGAGAAATAAATCTAGAAATGTAGTTTAACCTTCCCAAGAAACCACGTACTTCCTTCTTTGTCCTTGGTTCAGGCATTTCCTGTATCGCTTTTACTTTGGCTGAGTCCACCTCGATACCTTTTTCACTTACAATAAAACCCAACAGCTTGCCGGATCTCACCCCGAAGGTGCACTTATTCGGATTCAACCTCAGCAGGAACTGCCTCAGTCTCTCGAACAATTTTTCCAGATGAACAAGATGTTCCTCTTCCGTGTCAGATTTAGCAATCATATCGTCCACATAAACCTCAATCTCTTTGTGAATCAAATCATGAAAGAGAGTGACCATGGCGCGCTGATATGTTGCCCCAGCATATTTCAAACCAAACGGCATCACTTTATAGCAAAAGGTTCCCCAAGGTGTGATAAATGTTGTCTTCTCCATATCCTCCAGAGCCATCTTAATTTGATTGTAACCAGAAAAACCATCCATGAACGAAAACACTTTGGAATGTGCAGTATTATCGACCAACACATCAATATGCGAAATAGGGAAATCATCTTTAAGGCTGGCCCTATTCAAATCCCTATAATCCACGCACATCCTGACCTTACCATCCTTCTTGGGCACAAGCACAATATTTGCGATCCATGGAGGATAATTGATGACCTTTAAGAAATTTGCGTCCAACTGCTTCTGGAACTCCTCCTTGATCTTCTTGGACATCTCAGGATGAGTTCTTCAGAGCTTTTGCTTGATAGGAGAACAACCTTCTTTGAGCAGTAGTCGATGCACCACTATGTCTGTATCCAACCCAGGCATATCCTCATAAGACCAAGCGAAGATATCAGAATACTCACGGAGTAGCTCAATAAATCTGACATTTACACTTTCTTCGAGATCTGCCTCTATCTTGACTTATATTCTTACCTCTTATGTGCCAATATTCACTACCTCAATCGAATCTTGATTCGCTGGATAACCTTCTCCTCTTGTTTTAACAACTTGGCTAATTCCTCAGGAAGATCACAATCCTCATATGCTTCTTCTTCAGCTTGATAAATAGGAGTATCAAAGTCATAATGAGCCATAGTAGAGCCGTTATCAATATGATCGGTGGTGGAAGTGCATCTGCATGAATGACATTTTGGCATTTTTAGTGACAGTGTGTGAAAAGAGAAACATTGCCATTCAAATAATATAAAAAAAGAAATGGAGTAAAATTTTGAATGCAAAAACGTCCTTTATTTTATGATAAACTTTGGAAAATAAACATGGTGGCCCTACACAAATGATCCATTACGCCTTGGGCAGAGCGTAGGAATTATGATATGATAATAAAAGAAAATAAGAAAATTACTCCTCAGTGCTTGAAACTTGGATAACATCCACAGAAGTCCAATTGTTGAGTATCTGTCCTGGAATACTCGGACGAATCCAATCTCCGATATTGTAGCCATCAGCCCTATCATCGCCAACTGCATTGACGTGTCCTTCTTGAGTAGCACAAGGACGGGAAAACTTAACAGGAGTAGATAAACTAGATGCTCTGGGAGTTGAGCTCTGCTGACCCGGACTAAAACCAAGACCAAATTTATTAAATTTTAGGGTAACGTCCAGCACCTGACCCCAACCTTCAGGGTTACCATTTTCCACCACAGCTCTCGCACCCTTGAGAGAAGACATAACAGTTTCAGGTTTCCTTTTATGCTCTGGAGGAGGAAAGTTGACAGCGTGAACTGTCTCAAACGCTTGAAACGGAGTCTCATGTATCTCACCTTTAACTTCAACATAGAGGAATGATGTCAAATGACTCACGATGTACTCTTCCTCGCCGCACACAGTTATCACCTTTCCCTCTGTAGGATACTTGAGTTTCTGATGAAGAGTAGAAGTGACTGCCACTGCTTTATGAATCCACGGCTGCCCAAAAAAACAACAATATGCTGGCTGTATATCCATCACAAAAAATGTAGCCGTGAAGGTGTGAGGACCAATCTTTATTGGTAACTCCACCTCCCCAAACACTGACCTTCGAGACCCATCAAACGCCTTCACCATCAAATCACTAGGGTGCAGCTCCAATCCAGAATAATCAATTTTCATCAACGCCGACTTGGGCAATACATTCAAAGACGAACCTATGTCCACCAAAACCCGGGATAAAGTAGTGCCCCTGCACTCCATTGAAATATGCAATGCTTTGTTATGGTCTGGCCCCTCTTGCGGAAGATCAAAATCTGTAAAGCCCATACCGTTACCGACAGATATATTAGCATAAACATTCTCAAACTGATTGACTGTTATTTCATGTGGCACGAACGCATTCTTTAACAACTTCATCAAAGCATTTCTGTGAGGTTCTGAATAAATCAACAGAGACAAGATAGACATCTTAGAAGGAGTATGGCTCAGATGATTAATTATACTATAATCACTCTTCCTGATAATTCGCATTAACTCTTCAACCTCATCGGGAACTGAAGAAGCTTCTGGTATTGGAATTGGTTGAGTCACATTGGCTGGCATAACCCTTGGATTACCAATTATCGCCTGTTGTTTTCCTTTTTATCTTGCAGAAGCATCTTCCGCATCTTGCACATTGGAAGGTCTGAATACTCTCCCACTTCTAGTCATTCTACCCACACCAAAAAAGTTATGAACTTCCTCCTCATTACCTTCAGCATGTTCTTCCTCAGACAAATGATTACTTACCTCCTGCTTCACCCCATGATAATAAACATCGGCACAGTAATGCCATGGGATGGCCTTCTCACTGGTATACGGCATGGGACCAGGTACCGTAATCATCAAAGGTGGTGCCCTAGATGGGGTAGGAATACGCACAGGGGTGTAAGGAATAGATACCACGGCAACATCTTCTTCGGTAACCTTATAGTAGCTTGGTTTTCTATCGAACTGCAGGGAACCTTCCTTTATCATCAACTGGATACTGGCTTTTAAATCATCACAACCCTTGGGTTTCTCTCTACACTTGGCACACTCTGAAGTATAACCCGGGAAAATAGAATTGTCAAGCAAATACCTCTTAACATAGCACAACGGAGTAGTTACTTGTTCCACATTCATGATTAAATTCAACACTTCACCATTATCATCAATCATGTTAACAACACCCCCTCCATGCCTAGGCATTGGGTTCTGAGTAACATTCGGACCAGTCACTAGAGTAAACTCAATTTCCTTAGCATCCAACAAGTCTTGTATTTTGCACTTCAACGCAAAGCAATTATCAGTAGAATGACCAACTCCGCCTGAATGGAATTCACATATTGCGTTAGCATCATAGTTAGGAGGAAGTCTTGCGGGTGGTGGTGGCATATTTCTCAAACCGATCAACTTCAAATCAAGCAAATGGTGGAGTGCTTCAGTAAGAGGTACTGGCAAGGGATCGAATTTTCTCGGATGTCTCTGCTATTGATTATTATACTGACGGGGAGCATCTTGCTATCTTTGAGGCACTGTATTCGGTCTCTGCTGCGGAGGAGCATTAACAGGAATAGAAACAACATTGATTTGCTGGTGCTGACGATCCTCTCTTCTTCCTCTATGAGAGTAAACCGCACTTGCGTCGCCTTCCCTTTTCTTAGGGTAAGTGTTGAATGGTTTCTTACTGCCTCCTGATGAGCCACTAGAACCTCCAATTTGAATTTTCCCCAATTTCAAACCTACTTCAATTCTTTCACCAGCCATAACCAAGTCTGCAAATCCTGCCAAAGTACTTCCTATCATGTGCTCATAGAATGGCCCTTGCAGGGTACTCATAAACATATCGATGAATTCTCTCTCCATGAGTGGAGGTTGAACCCTCGCAGACAACTCACGCCACTTCTGAGCGTATTCCTTGAAAGATTCTCTTGGTCCCTGTGACAAATTCTGTAACTGATTGCGATTAGGTGCCATATCCACATTGTACTGATAATGTTTGATGAAAGCCCGAGCAAGATCATTCCAGCAATGAATATGAGTTTTCTCCAACTTCATGTACCACTCCAGGGATGCCCCAGATAGGCTATCTTGGAAAAAGTGAATCAAAAGCCCCTGATCCTCAGTATGCACCGACATCTTTCGGAAATAAGCAGTTGCATGAGCAACAGGACATGATGTTCCGGTGTACTTTTCAAATACAGGAGGCTTGAACTTTGGAGGAACTTTCACCCCAGACACCAACCCGAGATCATTAGCATCCATGCCAAGGACTTCTTACCCTTCCACGGCCTTCAAGCGTTCTTCCAATAGCCGATACTTCATATCCTCAACATGAACTTCCGGCTCTGAACGCCAAACAGAAAACTGATCTTCATCCTGGTCAAAGTCATAATCCTGCTCCTGATAGCCCCTTATACCTCCCTGATTATCTCTTCTGTTCCCCACAAGACGAGGTCCCGGTGACGGGGGAAACATCCTGACGTTGCGCACAAAAGGGTTTCCGGGAATCCCGTGAAAATTTCTAGCGGGCTGATCTTGCACATCCCCCAATCCTATAGAAATGTCATGATAGAGCCCTTGATTTCCACCATCCCCTGGATAGCGACGCTGGTTGTTGACAATGGCAGCCAGTTCCTCCTGTCGGTGATTCACATTGGTGATGACCTCCATGAACTGGGTCATTTGAGTAGCCATCTGGGCCCTCATTTCAGCGAGTTTAGCTTGAACTTGTTCCATTTGTCTTGGAAAATTGTTTCTGGTGGAATATCGATGAGTAGTCGTCTTGAATTCTGAATAAGAAAAGCAGAGGAATAAGAATATCATCTTGAGATAACCTGTAATGTTATGAAATGCATGATGTGCATGATATGTTTGTCATTTCCTGGTATTCAAGAGTCCTTTTATTCATCAATCACGGCGTGCAACCAATAATTATACAATCAAGGGGAAAAAAGGAGAATAAGACAAACACTTCAATTATTTACAAACAACAAAAAAACAAAAAATGTGTTTCAAAGTAAACTTAACAAAAAAACTGAATAAATAAAACAAACAATGGTCCCTTCCAACAATCCTGGGGGTGACCAAATACACCAAAGGTAAGAAACAAAAACCAAATTTCCGGAACAAGACACGCTTCAAGGTATTGACAATACACTTCAAGCCTGGCTTTCTCCTTCAAAAGTTGTGATACGACTACTTCACTTTCTTGAAACCGATCCTCTGCGACACGCCTCTGGGATACTTCCTTCTTAAGTTGAGCATCTTTGTCTTTGAGGTGTTTCTCCAAGTTCTGAATCTTCTTCCTGTAGCTATTCTCAGATGCCTGAAGCTTCTGGCACTCTTGTTGGGTCTTACTCAACTCTTCTTCCATTTCAGCATGAGACCTCTTCCTAAAACTGGTTGCATCAGAAGTTTCCCCTTGAGCTTCTTTGAGTTTGCGAGCTAAGTCGGCCCTTTCTCGATCTACCCAATAAAGTTTCATCCCCGCCTTACGGTCTTTTGCACGAAGCTGAATGTTCTCAACATGAACCTGGGTGAACACCTTGGTTGGCACCGTGTTACTCAGAACATTAGGAGGTTGCTCACATATAGGAGCCGACCTTGCAAATGGTAACCGTAAAATCTTAACCCTGGCTCTAATCCATTCCAAGTAAGGAACTCTAGCAATAGGAACCTTCTTGACCAAAGTAGTTATATATTTCTTGTGAATTCTCTTCCAAGCACTTGTCACTCTTTTCAACATCGCAGGATCACTTCCTCTAACAAAATACACTGATTCAGACACCTCTTCAACCTTTGGCGGTCCATCCATTGCATATCCCAATTGACGATAAGCAAGTACAGAATTATAGTTGATACACCCCTTAGTTCCTATGAGGGGAACATTAGGGAAATCTCCATAGCTAGTGATAATACTTCGTACTTCCCCCATGTCATAATTCCACCGGATATCAAATGAAGTAATGTTGACGAGTCTTGATGACCATCGGAGAGAATGTCTGGTATCCACGAAAGGGCCACTTACCGGTAGGTGCAACTTAAACCATTGATACAACATCGAATGACATAAGCTTACATTACCTCCTTTTCCATGCCTGAAATGAATGGTGTAAAGAGTATCTGCCAAGAGTGTCGGTACTGGGTTCTTATTTCTAAAAACACAAATAGCCGTCAAATCCACAAAATTTCTCTTGCGAGGGAAGAGGATGATCCCGTATATCATGAGAGCAAACAGCGATCTGAAGTCATTCCAATTCCTTTTCTTTGCCCAGTCTTCAGCTTTCTTCACTAAGAAATCCAAATAAAACCCTGTAGTATCCTCACTTGATTTCCAATTGTCTTTCACCTCTTTCCAACTCAAATGAAGAATTTCAGCAATAACTTCGAACTTCAGCTTTTCCGGTACTTGGACAAAAGGAACTTCATCGGACAACTTGACATTAAGTAGGTACGCGTACTCTTCTAGTGTGGGAACCAGTTGATAATCTTAAAAAGTGAAACACTGTAATTCCTTGTCATAGAACTGGAAGAGGGTGATCAAAGCCATTGGGTCGACTAAAGTGTTAAGGATTAGTAACAAATTGCCATAATTGTTGTTGAAATTATTCAGAACATCACCCTTCAGATAAGAACTCAACCTCTTCAATTCGAACACATCAATAGTAGGAATCTGATAAGCGAATGTATGCCTGGTGGGCTCTTTAACACGAACTGAATCAAACTCTTCTGACGGGAGGTCAGCCATTTCTGATGGAAAGAAGACTCTTGAATGTCCCTGGAAGATGACATGCACATGCTAGTTATTTTTTTATACATTATTTTTTAGAAATAAATATGCTATGATGCAACATGACAGGATCAAAGCTCCACACTGGATCATGGCTGGACCATTACAGAACAACATCACTCAAGATCAAAAGAAAATCCCAAAGCTTCAAAACTATCATGGGAACCAAAGTCATCTTCGCAACACAAAGTCACCAACAGTACCTGTACCTGTAAGAAAAGTTTTCCCGCCCCTCTCACGGGTGTAGTCTAGGTCAAGGTAAGGTTAAAAGCCAAATCAGAGTACAAGAGCTCGAATGTCGGTATCATCATACGATAACACCTATCCGAACTACCTCTGAAGTCATGGGTCTCGTGGTCAGGTCTACAAAGCATCCACCTCATAGCTGCCATGGCCACTTTATTCCTAGTTCCTATGGAATTCTCTCATAGCCTGGGTATGAGGCCTTTTACCTCATGGAACAACCCACCCACAAAGAAAATCCAGAATCTAAACAGTCCAGCCAAGTCCAGTATGCAGAAAATAAAGCGCACATAGGATGCAATGCAAACAGGTAAATATGCAAAGCGGTAAAAATAAACACCCAAGAAGAAAACAAACAAGAGCTAGGATCGACTCCGGGATGGACCAGCAAAAGGTCAATCTGTCCCCAGTGAAGTCGCCAGCTGAAACAACCCGGTCGGAACCTGTCATCTAGACATAATGAAACATCAATGAAGTCGCCACCGAACGTCTTTTATCCCGCCGAAAGGGAAAGGTAAACATCGAGAAAACCTGAGAGGGAGAAATCATGGTCTTTCGACCGAGAGATCGAGTAAGGGAGTCTGTTACGCGAGGGGAATGTATTAGCACCCCACACGCCCGTAGTACTCTACGGTATCCACTCTTGTTGTCTAATCTAATGGGTGTGGTCAAAACCTATGTTTATGGCTTAAATATGAAAAGGGAATGCATGCGAAAGAAAAAGAAAATAATGTAGGGAAAATAAAAGTTGTGCTCGGTTGGGCCCTGCCCCTTTGCCTATGTATCCCTTTTAAGGAATCAGAGCAGCCGTAGTTCGTCTCATATATTTTGGTTGGTTTATGTTTTTTTAGTTAAGACGACAAATATAAACAAGATGGCAAAACATCGAATGAAACAACGAACAAATGAGATGGTCAAACATTGACTAAATAATTAACAAAGTAACATGTCAAAGATGGCGAGACATCAAATGATAAAGCATCACACCTAACAATGACATTGAGGGTCAAAGTAGGATAACAACATGTGCAATGGCGAAACATAGGCTTCAAACAAAATGTGCAATGGCGAAACATCGGATAAAAGGCGATAAAGCATCATGGCAAAGATGGCGAAAAATCGATAAAACGGATGACAAAACATCATAATAATGATATTGAGAATCAAAGTAGGATAACAAACGTGTGCGATGGCGAAACATCGGCTTCAAACAAGTGTATGATTACGAAACATAGGATAAAAGGTAACAAGGTATCATGGCAAAGATGGAGAAACATCAATAAAACGGATGACAAAACATCACACCTAACAATGATATTGAGAATCAAAGTAGGATAACAAACATGTGCGATGGCGAAACATCGGCTAAAAGATAGTAATGACAATGCCAAGAGGCGCACAAACGAATAAGATTGATTTGTATCTTTTAACTTGAAGAAGGGTTTGAGTTTATTAGAGGTGTTTTATGATTTGCCAAGAAAACAATTTTAGTTTTAAGATTTAAAATGCAAAGGAAGGAAAAACAACTAAGGGAAACTAGCCTAGCACTATCCCTAGTGTTATCATACAATGGTTGACCCTAAGGTTGAGGATAAAGGAAAGTTCTACCCTATGTTAGCATACATGGATTCCTACCTTAATTAACATGTCAAAGGAAGCTTAACAAAACTATCCTATAGGGAACATGCAATGAGAGCGAAGTCGTGATCTCAATTTCTAAATTGAGTGACTCATCGATCAACAATTAAAGAAGAAAAGCAATACACATCCTATAGGGAACATGCACTGAGAGCAAAGTCGTGATCTCAATTTCTAAATTGAGTGACTCATCGATCAAAAGCAAACACAACACATGTATCAGACAAAAAATCAGAGGGCCTCCCGACGTATATCAGCAACAGAGGTCCCATCATGCAATCATAGAACTATGCAAAATGAAAATGGAAGAAAGGAAATAGTGCAATATCAAATGGATAACTATCCGTAGCAATTGAGCAAGAATAAAAGAAACCCAGAGAACTTTAAGCGAGCTGGCATCAGCAGACAAATCAATTCAGAAATTACGCCATCAGGATATAAGTAAGAGATAATCAGATATGAACAGATCCCATGGGCAATATATAGAATTCACAATCACATGTATATATCCTGCATAGACTATCAAATATGCCAAACACAAGAGCAGTTCCAATATAATAAATTGTGTCCCACAAATAAAGTGAAACACAGCAGCCTCAAGTCAAAAATGGAAACTTTTCTCAAAGTACCTTGCACATTCAACAACCAAGTTAATATTCCCATAAATTGAATGATGAATCACATAAGGTATGGATGATGACACCATAATGAAGTGAGAAAACATGATAGCAACTATCAAAACATTAGATATGATAGACAAAAGGGAAACAGGCATATGCACAATTTGGTCAAAAACTAGAGGAAATGTTGCTCCTTTCTATCACCATGTTGAGTTAACAATTGAATATCAATCAAGGATCATGAGAGATTGAGAAGAATACAATCAAAGACCATGAAGGTTAGTAGCAACCACAATTCAATCATACTCAATTACTTCATCACAGCTCACAAGCATAATAGAAGAGGAATCCCACACAATACATCAAAAGGTTCAATCATTCAAGCATGGGGCATTAAGTGAAATGGCTTGAGTCCATATAGATAAACAGAACCAACATGATCATTAGGTGCCCAATTATAGGCCTCACTCAAGTTCATTGGCCATCAAGCAAATTGCAACAAGATATGCAACATTAATTGGGTACCTTCACTTCAAAAATACATCAAAAATAGAAACAAGGATCAATAATTCACACAAAAAAATTCTTAGTATCTTTGAAGTGTGTAGAAGTCATAAAGCAAGTCTTAAGTTCATGAACGATTGAAGAAGGGATCAAATGAGGCCCAAAGTTCAAAACTAGTTGGCCAAACTATCAAAACTAGACAAGTTTTCAAATTAATTCATGGAAAAATATCAAACCAAGTCAAATAATTCAAGAAAAATGGTTTTTATATCCTCAATGCATCCATGAACCATAATCAAGACCTAAGTTCCATTGAAAATCCAGGGCATAGTGGTTTTGAAAAAGAAACTTGCACAATAAGCAACAAAACCCTAATTTTTGACTTTTAATCTTAAATATTGATTAGATGAGATAAAAATTCAAACAATTCAAACCAAGATCATGCAAATCACAAGGAAACCCTAAATGTCAGAATACAATTTTTTTCACATTTTTTGAATTAAAGAAAAGTCAAAAATAAAATCAAATTCAAACAATTAATCAATTAAACAAATAATCACATCTCAAAATGAAATTCTAATAAAAAATCAGAAAAAACATCCAATCAAAATTATATTCAAATATTAGAATTAAAAACACACATCCTTGATTTTTTTGGAATTTTTGAATTAAAGGAAATATTAAAATAAAAATCAAACAAATAATTAACAATTAAACTATTATTTAAGGGCAAAACTACAAACCCTAGCCAAAATCACAAAAAGGTCAAAATAAAAATATATTCAGATTCTATGATTAAAAAAAAGCTTGCATGATTTTTTTGAGGATTTTTGAATTAATGGAAGTATAAAAATGAAAATTATAAAGCAAAAATTCAAAATAAACTTCTCAAATTAAATTCCTAATCAAAAATAGAAAAAATGCTAAACAAATTTCAGAATCAAATTCTACATTATTTTATGAGTCCAAAATATTTTTTGTGGAATTTTTAGATCAAAGAACTATTAAAATAAAATTAAACTTTAAACAAACAATTAATTAAACTCATTAATTTTTAAACTAATCAAAACATTTTTAAAAATTCCAATAAAATTACACAAGATATTAGATATTATATTTTGAACTTGTGATAATTTTTTCAGAATTTTTCAAATTGTTTTGATCAAGTAACAAAAATCAGAAAATCAATGAAAATTAAATAACAAAAACAAGAACAAGGCCAATGAGATGATGCCACGCATCATATTCAACCTTCAGTCAAGGAAAAACACTCGCTTCCATCAGTTACAACATGCTCACTTCAGATCCATCAAACAAACACGATTCTCAACCAAAATCCATGAGATTAAGCTCAAATTGAAGCTAATATATCATACTACATCATGCAATTCGAATCAAACTCAGAGATCAAGCATAGATCAAGAAATCAAATCTCAAAAATTTGAAAAACACACTGCAAACATCAAAACCAGAAACACGATTTCACCAAATCTGCTTGAATCAGAGCTCAAATATACATCAATCCTAATGATTGGCCAGCTATAAACACAATGCACACCACGAAACGCTTCAATTCATGCTCAAGTCAAGGTTCAGGTTCAGTGAGCATACCTGCAAAAGTGAAAAATAAATTCACTTGGTGCCTCTGAAATATAACAAAAAACCCTTCTAAATAGCTTCCTTGTGCTCCAATGAAGGTGTTTGAGTAGAGAAATGAGGACTGGATCAAGAGAATTGAGTTGCTCAATTCAAGTTGCAGAGCAAGAAAAATGAGAAAATTCTGAGGAGCTTCTTCCAATGCAGTGCGTCTCCTCGTGAAAGGAGAGCTTGAGCAACTTATATAGAGTGTTTGGAATGAGGTTAGAGTGGTAATTCAAGCTGAGAGTCGTTATATGGAAAAAAGTGAATTTTCTCTCAAACCAAAACAAGTGTAATAGCCATTTGCGTTTTGCTTGGTATTTAGGCAATGCTTGCAGTCGTTTTGAGCAACAAAAGGAGAGTGTGAGTGAGTGAAAAAAAGTGTGATGAGGTGAGCTGTCCTCTTTTGCACATGGGACTCATTTTCTTGAGTGAGAAGTTTCCCATTTTGTCAAAAATGTGAAAATGAGAGAGGCACCAGGTATGCACCTGGTTTGGCCTTTTTTGGCAAGCACATGAGGTGTCCAATTCGTGCCAAGCATGTGCAAGTAGACTCTTAAATGATTTAATCAAAACTGAACCAAAACTTGAAAATTGCCATGGCCAAGCATACACCAAAAATCAGCTGACTTCCAACTGAGGCCATTTCAAATTGGCTCGTGAATTTTCCAAATTTCTTTGAGCAAATTAAAATTCATATGATGAGCTTCACAATGATCTTTGATTCATCAAAAATGGTGGAGAAATGAAAGAGATGTGGACATTAGGATTCCTGGGCAATTCAAGCCAACTTGCCCAAGACTGCGCACGCGCTGGCCTGCCCATGTGCCTTCAAAAATCCGGTTTTGCCACCTAACTTCCTCAAACCACAACTTCCTCAATTTTAATCCAATTTGAGTGATTCCAAGTTTAATGAGAAGCTTTCATAGCCCTCTTCAAAATGCACAAGGCATATTTTTGAATTTTTCCTTGAATAAAAAAATTATAGGTATGTCACCAACTGTTTGATGAATTGCCTAGGCCAAATGCCTTGCCTTACCCGGCCAGATGCCCAAGATGCATAAAAAATTGCCCAAGTTGCCCTGAAGTTCTAAGGCCAATAACTTCCAATTTTCAGCAAGAAGTGTGTTTTTTGTCCCTTGTAGGCCCTTTTAGATCTCTTTCCCCTCTTCAATTGGCCAAAAGAACCACCAAAATCCCATGAAAAATGAGAAAGTTATGCCCTTGTAAAGTCAGGCCAAAATCATTGACACTTAGTGAATTTTTCATACTTCAAGATAACTTCAAATCCAAGCAACTTCTCAAACTTACAAATCCCATAAAATTCAATCACCAATGATAATTTCCCATTAAAATACATGTCAAATGCCTCATGTTGACCAAAAGTTCCCTTGGTCAACCTTGACTTTGACTGATTTTGACCAAAATGACCATTTTGCCCATTTGAATTAATTGATCCACTTCCCTTCAAAATTGATGACCAAGACTTCAAACATATGATCTTCCAAATATATAAAGGCCATGTAAAAAGTTTTATTTCAAAATTCTCAAGAAATCTTGATGAAATCCCAAACCCTAGTTTTTGTTAACACCTTAGGAGACTGACGAATCATCTCTAAAACTTCAAATCCTCTGGGTATCTTGACCAATTTCTTGTACAAAGACTTTTCAAATGCCAATGAGATGTTGTAGCTTCCAAATCAAGAATTGTACATTGATCAATAGCCTTGATCAAGCAAACCCCTAATTTGACTGGTGAATCAAAAGAGAGATTCCTCTTATAAACAAACACAAACTTTAATCCTCTAATGATCCCCAGGGATGGATAAAACATCTTGAGATATGCAATAACTTTTGATCTTGAAAGATCCAGAGGTTTAGATGATAAGGTTCTACTTGAGAAACCTGTCAATGCAATCAACCTTCAAAGCTTGAGGAAAACTTGATAACCAAAGTACTTTGATCCCATCACAATGTATGAATGCAATGCAATATTATATTCATGATGAAACATAAGCCTAAATCAAGAGGGTACATTTTGGGGTGCAACAGCTGCCCCTATTCATATATCTTCAACATGATAAGTGAAAAAAGTGACAACTTTCGAGCGTTCAGAGTTGAAGATGATTGAATACAAAAGAACCCGAAAATTTACACTCTTGAAGAAGAAAGAACAAGAAGCAGAAAACCCCCAGACATGCGTCAGAATGGAGCTGTAACGCTGGTTGAAACAGAATGAAAACAAAAGAAGAGTAGGCGCAACTAAACTTCCGGACAAAAGTGCCAGGGCAAAACTGAGCTTCAAAAAGAATAGGTGAGATAAAACTCAAACCACAGAGTATAGGCGAAACTAAACTCTAGAAAAGAAAACGTACGCGGGTGAGGAGACGAAACTCTGAGCTCGACCCAAAGCAAAGTGGCTAGAGTGCGTGATTCTAGGAGCACTTTCTAATCTCAACTAAGATAGACAGTATGAAGGAACTGAAAGAATCCCAGAAATGAGAAACAAAAGCGAGACGAAACTCGACCCAATGACCAGTTAGACAAAACTAAACCAAATGAGTACCAGGACGAAACTGGATTTCACGCACAGGTAACGAGGCGAAACTCGACCCATAGCAAAATGATGAGAGCACATGTTTCTCAGAGCACTTTCTAACCAGGGACGCAGTACAAACACTGCACTCGGTAAACGAACATCGTCAAAGGGGCCAAGGTATGAAAGCAAAAATGAGACGAAACTCGACTCAATAACTAGTTAGGCGAAACTAAACTAGATGAGTACCAGAACGAAACTGGGTTTCATACACAGGCGACGAGGCGAAACTCGACCCAAAGCGAGAGTGATGAGAGCGCATGTTTCTCAGAGCACTTGTTGGTCTCAGATCAATGGATAAAGAGTGACGAAAACTGATAAAAGAATCCAAGGAACAAAAGAGACTGATTTCAAACCAGGGATGCAATACGAACACTGCACTCAGTAAATGAACACCGTCAAAGAGTCCAAGGTATGAAAGCAAAAAACAAGACGAAACTCGACTCAAAAACTAGTTAGGCGAAACTAAACTAGATGAGCACCAGGACAAAACTGGATTTCACGCGCAAGGTGAGGAGACGAAACTCTGAGCTCAACCCAAAGCAAGCGGATTAGGGCGTACACCTAAAAAACCTGCTGAAAGCGAATATCGGGACGAAACTGGTATTCCAAAGGTGCATCAATAAACATTGAAATGAACCGGAGAGAGTAGTGAAGACTAAACCCGAGAAGACCGTGCCAGGGAGAAACTGAACTACAGTCAAGAGTAGACACTCAAACAAACAAATGATTGACATCAAAAGGATATTGGTATGGGGAGGAAACCGAGATAATGAGGACAAAGACCTCGCTGGGGATTTAATCCGAAGTATTAGCAAATTCACTGGGAACAACAGAAACAATAATGGCTTATGTTCCGATGCCTGTTTGAATTCTTTTTATATAGCGCAATGTTCCATATAATGGAAATGCTACGCGTTTTATAGATGCAATGTAATGATGCATGTTTAAAAGTTTCACTGAGGAATGGCGAATTGAGAAGCCAATAACCAAGAAGTCAAAATCTGACACGACTTGCAAAAATAGATTGCAAAATCCAAAGGAGAGGAGAAAATATGGGTAACCGCTGGAGAGGGAACCTCGAAGAGATGAAGCTTCGCGGAGAATAACAACCAAGCAACCAGCAGAAACGGGCCACAAAAATTGGGGGGAGCTGCAAAAATAAATTGCGAACTCCTAGAGAAGATCAAATCGACACTGTAGCTTCTGGAAAGGGACGCCATCTGAAGATTAGACATTGAGGGAGAAGATTAAGGCAAGACTGTAATCTCT
This sequence comes from Vicia faba, assembly GCA_948472305.1. NCBI lineage: Eukaryota > Viridiplantae > Streptophyta > Magnoliopsida > Fabales > Fabaceae > Vicia > Vicia faba. The sequence continues at coordinate 802,821,227 of OX451738.1, read as the reverse complement.
GGAAAAGACAACGTGCGGCTGTGTTGAGGATGACACGAAGGCAAAAAACCCGACGTGAGAGGTGAAAACCTTTGCTGGAGGAACAAAGCTCTGCTGAGGAGACGGGACTTCACCGGGGATACAGAACTCTGTTAAAGATTTTTGTTGGAGAGAGATATCTTTTGGAATGCAACCAATGGATGGATCATGCAGATAGCCACACAGTATCGAATTTACTGGAGATAAGGAAAGATCTTAACATAAAGGATGCCCCAGTCAGCAGACCGGCTGGAAAATGAGAGGCCATGGCGAGGGATCTCTATTGGCAACTCCGTTGGGGATGTGCGATATCCTCAAATCCAGAGTCTCAGAATGAAGCGTTTAAAAGAAGATTCCTGGGGCAACAAAATTTTGCTACGGAAACGAAACTTCACTGGGGATAGGTAAAGTCCTATTCACACATGGGTTCTGTCTAGTAGAAGAAAACCAAATATTCCTTTCCTGACAATCATTAAGCTCTTTACACGTGTTCAACGTGTAAACTCTTTTTTGATATTAAACAAATGTTTTGCATGCGGGAAGATGTTTATTTTTGGGAATGACAGACCTGATGCGATGATTATTCAAGCCTTGAAGTTGAAAACCTTAACAAAGTGTCGCATCTCTGTTGTGAATGAATCAATGGCTAGAGTGCAAAAAAAATTTAACACTTTTCTTCCCTTTTTTTTTAAGAAAACGAGTCAAGATGCGGGTGGTATGATACCAACATGGATATGCAACACATATTTGGGAGTTTAGGAAAACCTATCCTGTTGTAGCATGCTTTCGAGTTAAACCCTTGTTTCAGTTAGGACTTTTAGAGGTTGTAACGTGGCCTGGTTCGAGGTTTTTTAGAAAAAAGTTTTTCAAGGCTCAAGTTATTTGGTGCCCACTCCCTTCGTGATATTCTCCTGTCCTAAGTTCAGTCGACTTATCACAAGCATTCATCTTTCAAAAGGATTTATAATGGTTGAGTGATCACGACAAATTCTCCAACATGATTGTCACTTAACTTTTGCTGCTTTTGTCTTTGATATTATTGTTCCTCTTCTTTTGATGAAAATTTTATTGGATAATCTTTTTCGGCCTTTTAGGCTCTCTTTTCCCTAACTTTTCCCTGGACAAAATCTTTTGAATTTCAATTTTGGGAGTCTAGCGGGACGCCCTAACTTTTGCCTAAGCGACTTGTTTTCAAGTTTCGACTTAGCGGGGCTTTTTGTTTCTTTCTTATTCATACTTTCCACTTCGAACAAGTCAATGTGACTTTAGGTCTTTGAACCCTTTTTTTTTCTTTCTCTTTTTTTTTTGAAGAAAACAAATGCCTCATTCCTTGGTCGGCGAGGGATAGCCATTATTGTATCGATTCGATCTCGACCTCAGGACTTTGTGAGAAAATGAACATCGTGGTTTAGACATTTTTTCTGATCTCATGATGCGAAAGATAAAATATGGTGATCCTCAGATGGGACATTCCTTCTGAAATTTGAATGTTTGGTCAAATCAACTGAACATCTACCCTGCCCCTGGTTAAACAAAATAAGGTTTTTTTTTAACGGAAAAGAAACTCCTACTTCGAAGGCTCAGAGAGGTTAACAAGGGTCTAACTCCATTATATCTCCGGTGTTTGGGGATTGAAACAATGCATGTATATCGTCAACGGGGTTCTTACTCAAAAGCATACCACTACAGTCATCGTTTTTTAGCTAAACTCCTTCCTCCAAACTCTTGGCTAAGCAAAATAATTGGCACAGTTGGTACCAAAATTCCCGAAAAATTGATTAAAGAGTGATACTGGATGGATTTAGTAAAATGAAACAATTTCTTCATGGCAAAAATATTCAACGCATCAAGACTGACATTCGGCTATAAATAAAATCCTATATGCAGACAATGCTTAAAACAATCAATCAAGATAACACATGAAAGTGCGGCAAAGAAACGTAATAAAAGCTATTATGGGGAAGAAATATCTCCAACTAGGTTTGCCGATCTCGTCGACCTACCGTAATCTTGATATTACCCTGACCCATGATCTTTACCAATAGCACAGAGTTGTGAAACAAATTGGCAAGGCATCCACCAGCAAAGTGAATGAGAATCCTATCCATCAGAGAAACAAACATGCCCCTTGCACAATAGTAGTTGTGTTTGTTATCCGTATTTCAAGCGATCAACCGACCATGACTTAGATTACCATTTTCGTGTAAGGCCCACGAAGTTTATATGCACATGCTTATCAAAATTATTGGAGGTTTTTGCAAACAAAATAGTAAAAAGGGAGAAAAGAAATGTATACGTATACTTGAAAGGAGATGCTTTATTGATTTTGAGAAATCAGCCTGTGAAAAAAAAAGGCATTTACATTTGGAAGCAAGTAATTACAAAATCAAAGTAAAAAAGTGTTTACAAATGGCAATGTGAATGTGAATCATCTATCAAGTCTCGACTCTGCTATGACTCTTATGACTCTTACGCTTTCATCTTCCTGCTTCCAGCCAGATCATTCTTGGATTAGCCTCGAGCTTATGCCAGGTGACGGAACAAAGGAAAGAAACACCAGGTATGCACCTGGTTTGGCCTTTTTTGGAAAGCACATGAGGTGTCCAATTCGTGCCAAGCATGTGCAAGTGGACTCTGAAATGATTTAATCAAAACTGAACTGAAACTTGAAAATTGCCATGGCCAAGCATACACCAAAAATCAGCTGACTTCCAACTGAGGCCATTTCAAATTGGCTCGTGAATTTTCCAAATTTCTTTGAGCCAATTAAAATTCATATGATGAGCTTCACACTGATCTTTGATTCATCAAAAATGGTGGAGAAATGAAAGAGATGTGGACATTAGGATTCATGTGCAAGTCAAGCCAACTTGCCCAAGACTGCGCACGTGGTGGCCTGCCCATGTGCCTTCAAAAATCCGGTTTTGCCACCCAACTTCCTCAAACCAGAACTTCCTCAAATTTTAATCCAATTTGAGTGATTCCAAGTTTAATGAGAAGCTTTCATAGCCCTCTTCAAAATGCACAAGGCACATTTTTGAATTTTTCCTTGAATAAAAAAATTATAGGTATGTCACCAACTGTTTGATGAATTGCCTAGGCCAAATGCCTTGCCTTACCCGACCAGATGCCCAAGATGTATAAAAAATTGCCCAAGTTGCCCTGAACTTCTAAGGCCAATAACTTCCAATTTTCAGCAAGAAGTGTGTTTTTTGTCCCCTGTAGGCCCTTGTAGATCTCTTTCCCCTCTTCAATTGGCCAAAAGAACCACCAAAATCCCATGAAAAATGAGAAAGTTATGCCCTTGCAAAGTCAGGCCAAAATCATTGACATTTAGTGAATTTTTCATACTTCAAGATAACTTCAAATCCAAGCAACTTCTCAAACTTACAAATCCCATAACATTCAATCACCAATGATCATTTCCAATTAAAATACATGTCAAATGCCTCAAGTTAACCAAAAGTTCCCTTGGTCAACCTAGACTTTGACTGATTTTGACCAAAATGACCATTTTGCCCCTTTGAATCAATTGATCCACTTCCCTTCAAAATTGATGATCAAGACTTCAAACATATGATCTTCCAAATATATAGAGGCCATGTACAAAGTTTCATTTCAAAATTCTCAAGAAATCTTGATGAAATCCCAAACCCTAGTTTTGGTTAACACCTTAGGAGACAGATGAATCATCTCCAAAACTTCAAATCCTCTGGGTATCTTGACCAATTTCTTGTACAAAGACTTTTCAAATGCCAATGAGATGTTGTAGCTTCCAAATCAAGACTTGTACATTGATCAATAGCCTTGATCAAGCAAAACCCTAATTTGACTGGTGAATCAAAAGAGAGATTCCTCTTATAAACAAACACAAACTTCAATCCTTTGATGATCCCAAGGGATGGATAAAACATCTTGAGATATGCAATAACTTTTGAGCTTAAAAGATCCAGAGGTTTAGATGATAAGGTTCTACTTGAGAAACCTGTCAATGCAATCAACCTTCAAAGCTTGAGGAAAACTTGATAACCAAAGTACTTTGATCCCATCATAATTTATGAATGCAATACAATATGATAATCATGATGAAACATAAGCCTAAATCAAGAGGGTAAATATGGGGTGTAACAAGTATCTTATGATGTTTCAAATATATTGTTTTCTTTTTATTTGTATTAATGATTGAATAGATGGCCCAGTGGTGAAGGATGTGTGTGTAAGCTTGGAGAGCCTGGGTCTGGTACCAGGTCTAGATCAAAAATCACTTCCTCCCCCAGATCGAAAGGAAAAGCTTCATTCCCTGAATCGAAGAAGACAATTTCTTTCTCTGGGTCGAAAGAACCATATCTTTCCCAGGATCGAAGGATCATTTCCTTCCCTGGATCAAAGGACCTCTATTCATTTTCTTATTTTTGATTTTGTTTATTTCTTTTATTTCTTGCTTCCTTTTTTATTAACATTAAAACAAAATCACAAAAAATTAGGTCTAGTTTGTTTTTTATTTAAAATTATTTTTGTCAACTAATTAATTTAATTACTTTAGCATATTTCTTAAAATTAAAATTAAATAGACTTAGTCTTTATTTTCTTAAAATAAATAAAAACAAACAAAAGATTTTCCTTTCCCTAGGATTTTTAGACGTTTTTCTCAATTCGCACACATTTATTTATTTTCGCACTTTTCATATTACTGTAACTTCTTCATTTTTACAAGTTTTTGGACATGTAATTAATCCCCAAAGCCATGTAATAGCGTAGGATTTACATTTTCGCACTTTTAATTCCTGTAAATATTAACTGCTTAGATGTATGCTTAATAGGATTGCATGACAAGATCAATAATCAAACATTAGCAAACCTAAATCAATACTAAAATAACTGAAACAAGCACACAAGCACATGCGCACCTCTAGGGTACTCAACTTCGGTTGCCTTCGAAAAAATAGTCACCACTCTCGATAGGTGAGAGATTTTAGTGGCTACCCTCCAGTTTAAAGATCATAAGTACCTCTATGACCCTTTAGACAATTGCCTCAGTAAAAATATGATCTTAGAACCCTAAGGTAGTTACTAAAACTTCTTGCCAAGTTTCCTTTATGACTATAAAAACGTCCCTTCGAATTTCCCTCAACATCCAACGATAGGGCTATCTACTCACTAATAGTAGGATAACACTGTCTAAAGGATATGAGGAAAAGAACAAACCTTTTCGAGTATAAGTAGATAAGTTCTTAGATGCTTGCTCAAAACAATCTTTTGCACCTACACAAAAACATTTCAAAAACACTTTCAAAAAACATTCGCTTTGTCAACACTCTTGAGGACTGATACAAGAGTTATCATAAAGCAAATCGCAGCACTAAGGAATTTTCAAATACTTTTTCAAAACACAAAGCACAAGGTATTTCAAAATGAGTTAAGCATCTAAGAGCCCGTAGATAACTACGGATGGAAAGGGTGCTAAGACCTTCCCTTTCCATAATCTACCTCCCCCCCCCCCTTACTCAGAAAACTCTCAAAAAGGTCTTTTTCTGTTCTTTTCACCCTTTCCTTTGTTGGATAAAAGAAAATTCGGTGGCGACTCTTGCTTACCGCAACATTTTTGAATACAAATGCAAAACCAGTATAAACAGTCGGTTCTGCCACCGTATCACAATTTTTTTAAGAAGTTCACCAATCGGCCTCGCTATGGCTATGTCTTCCCCCAATTCCAATTTTGGAATTAGGATAAGATATGTAAAAAGTTAATACAAGATAAGTTTTCCAAGAGCAACCCTACAAACCCTAACCGTTTGTTGTTTATTCAACCCCTTCTCTTCTTTTGATCTTGAGAAAGACCATAACACAATAACTACCAATTGACTTATCGATATTTCTACTCTTTTGCATTCTTTATCTCCAAGGCTTTTATGCATGATCAATTGTACCTAATGCACACGAGACTTCAATTTGATTCGCCGTTCTCGCGCTACTTCCTTTGCATTCTTTATCTCCAAAACATTTCACTAGATTTCAATTCTCTCTTGAACGTCTTGCACGAAAACCCCCAAATCAATCAACGATCTTGGAGGACAAACCCGCAGTTTTTCCGAATGAAACCTCCTACAATCTCAACCCAATATTCTCAACTACACAAGAACCTAATTGGACGTTATCAAACCTCACCTAGATGGCGCCTCGACAAAAGATGATTATGTGTCTTTATCAGTGTGTATACATAGTTGGAGGTTGAAGGTGAAGAGTAAATGAAGTATGTGTTTATAGTTTCATCAAGTTGGAATGATGTATTTATAGTTGTGGAAGTTTAGATGCAAAGAGGTAAATTTCATGATTAAAAAGAATTGAAAAATTTACCCAATCAAACAATATGTGTTGACCTAAAAATCGTATGTGTCGACACATAAGTCAAAATTTAATTGTATGTGTCGACTTGAAAAACAGATGTGTCGACCTAAGCATGGCAGTAGCCACTTGTTTTTTTAATAAGTAGCCACTTGTTTTTGAAAACTGCAGTATGTGTCTACCTGAAATTCGTACGTGTCGACATATAAAGTAATAATTTCTACAATTTCTTAAAAGCTTTTGTATGTGTCAACCTAGATGCATGAATGTGTCAGTCTAAGCCCTTTAGAGGCTATAGACTTCAAAACTAAGTTGCTTGTATTGATTTGAAATACGTATGTGTCGGCACATACAATAAAAAATTATGGAAAATTTTGTTTTTTAAGATTTTGGTTAATTTCAAAGTGGTTTTTAATGGTTCCTAAGACCCCTAATGAAAAGGAGTGCCGCAAGACATAGAGATATCGTCCAATATACAGAAATGCTAAATTTTCCTAGTTTTGTCATCATGCATAACATCTAATGGTGAAGTTTTACACACAAGTAGTAGTCCAATCGATCGCCCACATGCTCGACATGTTCGTCTGGGTCCCGACCCCATCATAGCTTTGAAGCTTGAGAGGATTCTCTAGCAACCTTAAAATTTTACTCTTGAAGATGCGGGCGGCTAAGAGATTTCTCTTCTGCTTTGAGAATGCATCATCTTCTTCACATCTCTCCCTTCTACGAGTGACTGACCTATAATGAAGTGTGAATGCCTCTATTTCCTTCAAGACCCGGGAAATAATGTGGTATCTTCAATGGTGGCGATGTCATGGTGATCTTAGAACTTATTTTTGCGACGTCGCCGCCCTAGTTGAGGCTCGTTGTGAAACAACGACTTGCTTTCTTTAAGAGACGGCTTATAGTGCTGCGATGTTCTTTGGGTTAACATGTTAAAAGCTTTCTTCAATTCTAAATAGCCTTTCTGCCATGACATGTGAGTTATATATGCTACTGCACTATATTGTAAACACGGGTCAATAGATCATTTGCTCCTTTCCCATCGAGGTTAGCCTATAACAACTGAAAGCCAAGAAACATTTCTTATCTAGGTATCATAGGCAGTGGTAGAGGTTTGAGGGAAGGTTCGTTCTGGTGGAATTATCGCGTAGATCGGTGAAAGAGAAGAGGCTAAATTACTCCTTGATCCAAACTTTGGATGAAAGAGATCTAAACTTCTAACACATGAGATCTAGACTTTAAAATGAGCTAGAATTAGATTTCAATTCCCATATATGGCACCGATGTTTTTATTGAAAACAAAATTGATCAGTAAACGAGGAGAAAAAGTTTGTTGCGGCGGTCGAGCTTCCAAAGCAGTTGAAGAGAGGTTGATCTGCAAGGTTAGCACTTCGACGTTTAAGTCATTAAGAGAGTGAAAAATGTTGAATGAATGAGGATTGATTTAAACACCTATGAAATGATGTGCTTTGTCTCTTAAATAAGAGGATCAGTTAACAATTGAAAGTGTGAAGTGAGGCGTGGACAACAGTAATTCGTCAGATAAATTTAAACAGTTAGCAGAGCTCTCAAACGTTGAATCATATGCTCTAAAGAGAAATAACATCGACTTTCTCAACAATTAGTTTCTACGGTCTCGATATTGAACTTTTATCTTTCGACTTTGTGGGTGACCCAAAATAACATCATCATCACCATGTGAAAAAATAGTTAATATAGTTTTAGATTTATTAATATCTAAAATATAGAAAGAAAGAAAAAGTGTGAATAAAGTGTAGGAAAAAAAAAGAAAAAGAAGAGAAAAGAAAAAATAATAAGTGATGTGATGAAAAAGTAAAAGATAAATAAAAAAAAATGATACAAATAATAGAGCAGATTGATTCACATACTTTGGACGAGTGGATACGATGAAATCTATATTGGCCCCTAAATATGTTTAATCCAATAATATTTTATTCAAATACTATTATTAGAAACTTTTATGATTAACTTTAATTTTAAAAATCTCCAATACTTTTGTGACAACATAAGATAATAATGAACAAAACACAAACATGTCGTCCACACACGTGGCTCTATTGACAGCAACACCGTTATATCCATCAACAGTATATTTCCCGTTGTAAAGTGAAATATAAAGTAAACAAGTCAAAACAAAAACAGCATTATTCTCATTTCATTATATCTATATATATTTTATTCTCTTTTTTTTTTAGCATTAATTAACCACCGATAATTAAACATGATTGTAAAGTAAAACCAAAAAAACCAAATAAACAGTAGCTAGTAGAAACCTTGTTCCTATGACTATATATATATTGTTATCATTCAATTCAATTACATCCCGTGCCTTGTTCATCACTTTATAACTCATAACTCATAACTCACCTTTATTTTTCTTCTCTCATGCGACTCTTTTTCTTCTTCTTTCAATTCTCATTGTGTTTTGAGTTTCTTCTCTAGCTTCTTCATCTGTTTCTTCGTAGATATAATTGACAACCTTGTTATATTGATCGAAATGATGCCCCCTGAGCAAGAAACAAGTATTAATGCACCAAATAACAACTCTCCAAACACAAATAGAACACAGAGTAGCTCCGTCCATGGCGAGCCGGAAGGTTCTTCTTCGAACAAAGTTAAACCTAGTTTGGATATCGATCACACCGCCATTAATATTACTTCTCATCCAACTACACCATCAACAACATTTTCTATTCTTCCTCAATCCCTGAGACCAATTACCCTCAAAGTAAGTTCTGATAAATTAATTTTTCACCTAAATATCTTTACACAACTATCAACTGAATTGAATTTTTATATTACACTCAGTTTTGTGATATTATTGGACACTTTTTTTTGGTCAGTAGACCAAGTGTCCTAACATATTATTAACATGCACGTATATAATTGTTTTTTTTTTGTTTGTGTTGTAGTTTGAAGATGTTTCATACAGCATAACCTTAACAAACCAAAACAAAAACGGTTGCGTTTTGGGAAAAGAATCAAAGGTAACAAGAAAAGTGCTAAATGGAGTCACCGGAATAGCGAGACCCGGCGAGTTAACGGCAATGTTAGGTCCCTCCGGTAGCGGCAAGACCACCCTACTAACCGCCCTCGCCGGAAGACTCACCGGAAAAGTCACCGGTACAATAACCTACAACGGAAACTCCGATTCAAGCTGCATGAAACGCAAGATAGGGTTTGTTTCACAAGACGACGTCGTTTACCCTCATCTAACAGTGTTGGAAACGCTAACCTACACTGCTCTGTTGCGCCTCCCCAAAACTCTTACCCGGGAGGAGAAAGTAGAACACGCGGAGAGGATCATCACCGAGCTCGGCCTTACGCGGTGTCGAAACAGTCCTGTCGGTGGATGTATGGCGGTTTTCCGGGGAATCTCCGGCGGGGAGAGGAAACGGATGAGTATTGCGCAAGAGATGTTGGTGAACCCGAGTTTGTTGTTGTTGGATGAACCGACTTCCGGTTTGGACTCAACCACGGCTCAACTTATTGTTTCGGTTCTTAGAGGATTGGCCCGGTCCGGTCGGACCGTTGTGACTACTATTCATCAGCCTTCGAGCCGGTTGTATAGGATGTTTGATAAAGTGGTGGTTTTGTCTGATGGGTACCCGATTTATAGTGGTGAGTCGGGTCAGGTCATGGATTATCTTGGATCCGTTGGGTTTGTTCCGGGTTTCAACTTTGTTAATCCTGCTGATTTTCTACTTGACCTTGCTAATGGTAAGTTATTATTATATTTTTTATTTGGTATTTAAAAAACATTTGGGATAAAATTGGAAAGAAAAAGGTTGGGATATTGTGCATGTCAATGTCACAAAACAAAATTGACACCCAATTTGGGAGTGATGTTGAAAGGGGGAGTTTGTTTTACACTTGTCCCTTACTTGTTAGGTGAAAGGTTCATTTTCAAATGTTCAATAATTAATAATAAAGTAAGTGCTAAAAAAGGATTTAGATTTTTCTAATGATCCTTCTTTTGACCAATTGAAAAGGATTGGGACATTAGAAGCAATAATATTGGAAAGACACTTTACCAAAAGAAATCCCTCATATGATTTTTTTCTAGTTTCATGACAATTTCATATGTTACAATGACAATTTAAATTATTATTTTTTATTAAAATTTTTTTTTTGAAATCTTGCTATCCGATCTTGCAACCTAATAATATAAAGAGATTAATTTCACCGTCCACTTGTACGGTTATGTTAAAATTATATATGTCTCAATGTCTCAAAATTGTGTAGGTATGTGTATAAATTTTCAAAAATATGATGGTAATATTTTTAATTCTTTAGATCATTTAATTTTGCAGGCATAGTTGCTGATGTGAAACATAATGATGAGATAGAACAACATGATCAAGATCAAGCTTTAGTAAGACAATCACTAATTTCATCCTATAAGAAAAACTTATATCCTGCTCTTAAAGAAGATATTCAGAAAAATATCATTGAATCATCAGTTTTTACATCAGGAGGAACATCTAGACGTAAGTGAAATTTTCATGCTAAGTTGATTGAAGTTGCTTTTCCTTTTCATATGGCTAAACTATCTTTGTTGATGCTTGATAGGTTCTTCTGATAACCAATGGAACACTGGCTGGTGGGAACAATTCAGGATTCTGCTTAAGAGGGGTTTACAAGAGAGGAGACATGAATCTTTTTCTGGCTTAAAGATTTTCCAAGTATTGTCTGTTTCTATTCTCTCTGGACTTCTCTGGTGGCACTCTGATCCTTCACACATACAAGATCAGGTATGTCTTGTGTCAGACACGCGACAATGGTACATATGGTTATATTCAATTATTTTGTTTTTTATGTAGTACTTAAAACAATATAATCTTTGTACCAGGTAGGACTTCTATTCTTCTTCTCGATCTTTTGGGGATTTTTCCCTCTCTTTAATGCAATCTTTGCATTTCCACTAGAGAAACCAATGCTAACAAAAGAAAGATCATCAGGCATGTACCATCTTTCTTCGTACTATGTTGCTAGGGTGGCAGGAGACTTGCCAATGGAGCTTGTTCTTCCAACAATTTTTGTAACTATCACCTATTGGATGGGTGGTCTTAAGTCTTCTCTTGTAACATTTGTGTTAACCCTTTTGATCATGCTTTTCAATGTTCTAGTCTCTCAAGGAATAGGCTTAGCACTTGGTGCAATTCTAATGGATGTTAAGCAAGCAACGACTCTAGCTTCAGTGACAATGTTGGTTTTTCTTTTAGCCGGTGGTTACTACATTCAAAAAATGCCTTCTTTTATAGCTTGGTTAAAGTACTTATCTTTTAGTCACTATTGTTATAAGTTGCTTGTAGGGGTGCAATATTCAGTAAATGAAGTGTATGAATGTAGACAAGGGTTGCATTGTAGGGTAAGAGATTTTCCGGCTATCAAGTGTTTGGAGCTTGATGATACTACTATGTGGGGAGATGTGGCTGCATTGACTGTAATGTTTGTTGGATTCAGGGTTATTGCATATTTAGCTTTAAGGATGGGGCATCCTAAACGCCAAAAGACTTAATGGACTAGAAGTTATGTGTCACTGACATGTGTTTGTGTCTGACACATAAATAACATTGGCATGTGTGGTTACATTCAATTATTTCATTCTCTAAAATTATAACTAGTAAGGAAGTGGTCAGAGTTGAGTCGTGTATGTGTTAATGCTTCCTATAGATCAAAAGAGAGATCATATTATTAATTATCAAAATTGGTTATTTCTATTATTTTCCTCGATTAAATTAAGAGGTGATTCGATTTGAATTGTAATGGGAATATTTTAATTCCTTGTGAATAATTGATATGAAAATGAAATGAAACAATTATTGTCTTCAGAAATTTTGTTTAAATTCTTCATGGAGAAAAAGCATATGTACCAGTTAGGCTTATGTATTCTCTATTTATAGATTAATGAACTTTTGTTCATTCTTTTTCTTGTTTATACTCTTGCAAAGGATATATTTTTGTTCTGGACTGGGCCGCCACTTTCCCCACCGTTGGGGAGGCCCACTCTAGTGCCTCTGTCTATGGCCCAATAGCTTCAGGCCCAATTCAGATAGTCGTTGGGGATTTCCCCTATGTGCCCATTAGAGAATGTATCCTTAGTCATCATCAACCACCACCCGCCCTCAGAAAATAACGGGTTCACCGTCCCTATATTCTCGGGGCGTTTTACTAGGGAGGGGGCCACGTGATGGACCCTATTACCCACGTAAACCCTGGTATTCCTTGTTGTTGGGCCCAAATCACTTGGTCCACTACATGGATCTTGGCCCAGTGCTGGCGGCTATAAATACCCTCTCACGTGAGAGGGTCACGTAACCATTCATTCACTCATTCTACCTCACTTCTGTTACTCGCACTCTGATCGTCTAGACTCTTACTTTGACATCAGAGTATCTTGCAGGTACCCTCTGTTATACCCAAATTTCCCCCCCTAAGATTTCTCATCATCTCATTTTTATCAATAAATCAAGATCACACATTAGGGTTGGTTCTCTCTTTCTCCTTTATCCCATCTTTAAGTTTACTCTTGAAGGATCACCAAGCACCCCTGAATTATGTATCTTGTATATATGTTCTTTTAACTAATATCAATATGTGTATATATGTTCCTTTGAATGTTCATATTGTAGGTGATGACACAATTGCATTCATCTCACTATCTCCTAGCACATAGGGTCAAAACTAGGGTTTTAAATTTAATCAGGAAATCTCTGACTTTTTGGGCAAGACTTGATTCCATGTTTCTCTACATGTTCATGAGCATCTATAATTAGAGGATTGATCATCAATTTTGATTGGAAAACATTCAATTGATCAAAAAGGGCAAAATGGTCATTTTGTAAAAAGACAACCAAAATCAAAGTTAACCAAGTGGACTTTTGGTCAACCATCAATTCAATGTCCCTATTTTCACATTTCATGGTCAATGGTGGCATAATATCAAGAGGAAATGTTGAATTAGAGATAACTTGTCAAAGAAGTTACTTGAAGTTTTGAATTTTTTGAAGTGTTCATAGTGATGAACTTTGATTGATCATAACTTTCTCATTTTTTATTAAAAATGTGTAAATTTTATATGGTTGGGAAGAGGAGGAACTATTCTTTGATCTTGTCCTTGACACAAAAAGTTCAAAAAGTGAAAGGAGAAAAAGTTATTGAGCTTGTAAAATTCTGGATACTTAGTGAAATTTCTAAATATGTGCACAAGACCCGATTTCTTCATGGCTAATTTTAAATGTTTGACTCAAATCAAAATGTTGTCAACAATAAAATTAGAGTTTGAAACTTCCTCTTCACTTTTGATTCAGTAATCATCTCAAATGATCAAGTGTGGAGAAAGATATACGCTTTAGGACTTGAGGGCGGATATTGTCCGGCATAAGAAGCCTCGCGGGCGGAATTTTCAAAATCATTTGGTGTGCGAACCTTCATGGTTATTTTTCTCCTTGATTCAATATTTATTTTGAAAAGTGGTAAACATAAAAGATGGAGTTTGTCATGTCCTCTACAACTTTGATCCAAAGGTTGTTTTATTGCATGCACCATAGAGAGAGATATTTAAGGTGGGAAGTAAAGATGTGAAACTGCCAAGGTTTCCAGGCCCGCACGTTCTTTTTGCCAGTTTTTTTATCAAACAGGTGGAGGGTTTGATGTAGGCTTAATTTTCTCCATGGTTAAGGCCATGTTTGGAGTTGTGATGAACATTAAAGTTAGATAGGGCATTGTTATCTTCAATTTTGCTTTAGATTGTACCTCGTTTTTATGAGCAAGATTCAAGATATTTTGAGTGGAAGTCAATATCATCAAAAGGCCAACCACAAGATACATGGAATGATAGAATTCTGCATGGCTCATGTGCAACTTCATGGAACAAATTTCATGGTCAAAATTAATTATCTTCAGGGCATAAATTCATTTTCTAATTAACACTAAAGTTGTTCACCACATTACCAGCTTTCCAAAAACTAAAACTTACATCATTTGGCCAAAATATAAAGGAGATATTAAGAGGAGAAATAGGCTGATCATTGTTGTTGGGCATGCAGTCACATTATATCATTAGTGCACATTACACTACAACATTATTCAGACCCCACGATTCACTCTTTGCTGGCCTCGTTTCTTTCCTAATCAAGCCAAACAAAGTCCATCATGCAGGGACATCACTTTTACAAATTTACCAAAATTTGTAATTTCTGAAAGTTATATAACTTTTGTCACGCTTATAATCATGTGACATTATCCACCACACTTCTTTGATACCTCTCCAAAATACACCTAGTAATAAGGACTTCACTCACAAAATGCAACACACCATACCACCTCATTTTCTTGCCTCTTATATCCTTCAAGCAAAACTTGTGCACTAATCTTTCTCACTCTATAAAAGTAGTTACCCCACATCACTCTAGACAGGGGGAATACACACAAGAAGAGACACGTAAGAGAGAGAAGATAGATCTGAGTTCATCTTCTTCAAGGGTGCTCATAATTTCTCATCAAGATCTCTTCATTCTTTCTTGCTATTTCTGTTAGAACATATTTTGATTCTACAACCCTTGTAAGAGTTTTGATGATAACAAACATAAAGAACAATTATGCTCCCTAAAATTATATTATGTTTTGTAGAGAAGTTCTGATGGAAGAAGACCAGAAGATGCGCTAAAACGTTGTTTTAACTCTGATTACAAAACATATCTAATAGAAGTTCTAACGCTGCAAGCAGGACTCCATGTTTCTGATCTACAAAGTTCTGAAGCAAGCAGCAACGGTTACTTCCATCTTCTGAAGCACGCATGTTCTAAAGCGTTACAAATAAAATATTTCCATTTCAAGAGTAACGGCTGGAAGGGAGCAAGGATCTTTATTTTTGGAAAGCACCTTAATTGTCATTGATCAAGTTTCCAAATGCTCCTTCATGCTTCGCCTATTTAAACAAGTTTTAAGGATACATCGTTTACAATTTTCACACGCATAATAACGCTGCTATCATTTTCATCCTCAAACGTTCAACATTCAAAATGTGTAAAACATCACTTGTCTTGTGATATTGTTTAATTAGAAACACTATTGTAATCTTTTATTCATATATTGTTTAGAGAAATTCCTTGAGAAAAATTAGGTTGTGGTTTATACTCAAGAAAACTTTGACGGTTGTCAAAGTAGATTTGTAATCTAGATTGATTAGTGGATTAAGACCTCGTTGAGAGAGGCAAAATCACCTTGGCGGGTGGACTGGAGTAGTTTGAGTTCAAACGAACCGGGATAACCAACTTATTCTTTACTTTAAGTTTTAAAAATCCAAATTCAAACCCCCCCTTTCTTGTGTTCTTCCATTCTTCAATTGGCATCAAAGCGCGTGGTTCTGAGTTCAAGCACTTAAACGTGTCAGTAAAAGATCCAAGCTAAGAAAAACACTATGGTGGGGCCAAGTCAGAACATCAACAATGACTGCCATGATGAGAAAGACAGAATCAACGGCAAACCTCCAATATTTAATGGAGAGAACTTTGATTACTGGAAAGACAGAATTGAAAGTTTCTTTATGGCTCATGACGCTTGTAACACGGTGGGAGAACTGACTTGGGATGTTTTGCGTTTGATCTCAATTTTTGCGGATAGCAAGAGTCGCCATCGACTTTTCTTTTATCTAATGAAGGAAAGGGTGAAAAGAACAGGAAAGACCTTTGAGATTATTTCTTGAGTTCAGGGGGTAGATTATGAAAATGGAATGTGTTAGCACCCTTTCCATCCATAGTTATCTATGGGCTCTTAGTTGCTTGTTAGATCATTTGCTTTGTTTGAAAATGTGCTTGTGGTGTGGTTTTTGAAAGTATTTTGAAAACGTGCCTTTGTAATGGTTCTCGTCTCTATAAGAACACATACAAAGTGTTGTTTGGAAAATATTTCAAAGAAGTGTTTGTTTTGAAAGTGATTTTGAAAAGGTGTCTTTGTAATGATTCTCGTCTCTATAAAAACGCATACAAAGTGTTGTATTTTGAAAATGTTTCAAAAATGAAAGTGTTGGTGTATAAAATGTTTTTGATGTGAGAAAGCGAACAACTAGGAGCAACCTACCTACTCAAAGGTCTTTAGTGTTGTTTTCCTCCTCCTTTAGATGTTGCTATATTACCATTGATTTGGTAAGAAGCTCCATCATTGGATGTGAAGGGACGAGTGTGGGTCATCGTATAGTCATGATAACAATATTGTGGGACATCTTAGCATTTCTCTTGAGGGACTAAGATCATTTGTAAGGCAACATTCGAAGCGTCATTGAGGAACTATGATCTTGTATTTTTTATTGTTTTTTCTAAGACGTCTCACATGCATAACATGACCATTTTCATAAGGCAACAAGTGGAATTATCCTAGAGGTGCATGTGTGAATAGTATGTTTGATTTGTATGCATTTAGTCTTTGATTAGGGGTTGTCTACTTGTTGTTTTTATCTTCCCATACAAATCCTACTTTACTAGCATTTATATGAAAGTGGTAAATTGCGGAAAGTAAATATTCTACGCTATTACAATCACTTGGGGATGGGGTGTATAAATTTAAAAATTGGGATTGCAAGAAATTAAAGTCCTAATTATCTATTACAACCATATTGAAATAATGTACATGAAATGTAAAATAGACTTGTTTTTTTTTTTGTTAAGAGAATAATTAAATTTTCTTAAGAAAATATTTTTAGTCTTTTTGTTTTAAAAGAAATAAAATAAAGCATATGAATATAAAGTATTTTTTGGTGTTTTTGATTAATGAAAATAAGAAAATAAAAGTTAGAGTCAACGCATGGCTACAAGAAGAGAGAGCAAAAGTTATGACTCAGACGCGCTACAAATCAGAAAGAGAATGTTAGCAGAAATGGGGAAAGGCCAGAAACTCTGGATCCAGACGCACTAAAGTTCTGGGGTTGCTGGGAACAAAGGAAAGCCTAGAAGTTCTGATTGTTGAGAGAGCCTAGAAGTTCTAGTGTTACTGAAAGGTGAGAAGTTCTTGTTGTTGAGAGAGTCTAGAAGTTCTGATACAACTTGAAACCTAGAAGTTCTAGTGTTACTGGAAAGTTAGAAATTCTGATAAAGGGTCAGTAAGGCGTCAATGCTGTTGAATGGGAATATCTAGAAGTTCTGGTCCTAGAGTATTGTTTTGACAAACAAATGGGAGGGGGTTCATCTAGAAGTTCTGGTCCAGGGATATTGTTTGACAAATAATGGGGAAAAAATGTCAAGGAATAAACATAAACAGGTGTTTCTGAGGGCTAGAACTCGGGACCCTTAACACTAATGCCTTATGCGCGCACTCTCTACCACTGGGGTAGCTATACATCCGGTATTAGAAGCAAAAACATAAACATATATTACAAAGTAAGTTCTGATGATGAGCTCCATATTCTTCTTCGCGCCAGCCAAAGTATCTGCAACTTTGTCATTTCTCAACAAAAATTGAAAACGCAAACATAACAGTTATGGAAAATTTCATCAAGGTTTCAGAAATACAAAGCTTCAAAACTGTAAAACAGAAGCAAGCATAAATTCTGCTAATCCTAACTCTGAACCCTAATTTCCTCAAGAAGTTATGATCTGAAATTCTCTCTACTTAGGCCATGTAAATGAAATATATAAATATGTACAGATTCAGAGCCACAATGTCTACATTGTATCTTTGAAATTGCAAGTCTAACAATGCCTAAATAATGAGATGAGAGTCAGAAGAAACTTGCCTTCTAGCTGGAAATTATTCTATTAGCCTGGTTCAGATTGCTGTGATGTTCTAGTCAGCTTTCTCAAGTTCCCAGGAAGCTAGAACAACCTTTAACTTGAGCTAAGAATGGCTGGAATGTTCTGGAGCAGCTAAGAAGCAGAGTTATGATTTTTTTGAAATAGAGATTGGTGAAGATTGTGACAGTTTGAAAACAGAAGTTGGGGAGGCCTCTATGTGTATATCAGAAACTGTATTGATGATTTGGCCAAGAAACGCACAAGGAAAATTAGAGTTTGAATGCAAAAATCATAAACTAGCAGGTTTTGTATTTGTGTGGCAGTTTCAGGTTCTTGGAATTTTCGGCAAGGTTTCAAGGCTTTTTTCCAATGTCTCCCCCCTTTTAACAGTTGTAAATGAAGTTTAATTTTAGGCTAAGAATTTATAAGCTTGGAGAAGTCAAGAGTACATCCATCATGTGTTATGGCTCGTTGACTTGTTTTTGAAGCAAGTTTAGACATGCCTGGTTTCAAGGAAAAGTAGGGGGTTAGTAGCTTTTGTCACGCTTAATCTGAGTTTGCAGTCATGATTTGTGGAGGAAGTACACTCAGAAGCAAAGTGAAGCATGGGCTCAAAATAAACTTTGTACAAAAGTTTGCTTTTCAAGGACAACAATGGTACTTTTATGCCACACGTGGGAAGATCCTTTGGATAAAGACTCAAAAGTTGGTGTAAGCATTAAATGATGATGAGATTTAACAAGCAAGAAAGCCTGCAACATGAGATTGTACAGCAAGATTGAACCTGGATCAAAAGTTCAGCATAAACGTAACTTGGATTAAAACAAATGTCCAACTTCTGATCTTTGATTCTCTCCGCTCTAGCATGATCTGAAGGAGTTCTCAGACTTTTCAGAAAGCTTGTAACATGCTTTGTAAACCCTCTTTGAATCACTTTTGCAAACTTTGATTGTACCTTCGTGAAAACTGGCCCAGAAGTTCTAACCAAATTATGACTTGGAAATGCTCAGAATTTACTAAGTGTTTTAGTTTCATGGACGTGTCTTCAAGGATTTATAACTTGAAATCCCAGCATGCTCAGAATTTACTAAGTGTTTTAGTTTCATGGACGTGTCTTCAAGGATTTATAACTTAAAATCCCAGCATTTCTAGGAGAAGTTATGTTCTGCAATGTTTTAGACCTCATTGAGATCTACAACTCTTGTGTCAGAAGTTCTTCCTGAATCAACTTGCATCATGATGAAAATATGGCCAGAAGTTCTGAACTCATCATATTTCTTAACACTTAGAAAAATTCCTAAGTGTTTAGAATTTTGACTTTTCCAAATTAATTTTGACTTTTGATTTTCTTAATGGACCAGCTTCATATTCTAACATGTCTTGATGAAATATGTTTCTTGAAACTTGATTTTGATCCAAAATTCAAAGTTTGACTTTTTAGTGTGCATTTTGACCATCTTGCCCTTGTGCCAATTCCAAACTTAAATTGATATATCAGTACTGCAAACTTGAGTCATGGAAGATCTTGTGAGAAAATTTTTGAGAAATAAGAGGGAAAATTTTGGGGTACAACAACAGCCCTTGTTCAATCTTCTTAAACCTGAAGAGTTAGATTGGCGAGCCCTCCATTCGTGACTTGAAGGTGGAAGATGATTGAACACTAGAGTGCCCATAAATTTGCACTCGATGGTGTGGTGGTTGATTGTGTAGGGAATGGGCTTAAAGATGCAATTTGGAGAAATGATGGATAGTTGTCGGAGATGGGCTTACATATGCCATCCAAAATTGATTGGGAAAGGTATTAGGATAAATCTTTTGGTTGATTTATACTGAAACAATAAATCTCCTTTATCTGTTTTTAATATGGAAGAACTAAATCTAAACAGAAGAGATCTTCATTTGCCTGTTATTAACTGGAAGAGATGAATCTAACCAGAAGAGGACTTTGGTCGCCTGTCATTAACTGGAAGAAATAAATCTAACCAGAAGAGTTCTTTGTTATTCTTTTACTTATGATGGTCCTGAATAAGGCTTCTTTAGGAGACATATGATAGGGAAGTCTAGGTAGGGTTGATCCAGGATGAATCCATGTAAAACTTCATCTAGAAAGGAGAAGGAACCTAGGTAGAGTTGCTTCAAGATGAGTCAGTGTAAAACTTCATCTGGAAATGAGAAGGAACCTGGGTAAGGTTGCTTCATGATGAGTCAGTGTAAAACCGCATCCGGAAATGAGAAGGAACCTGGGTAGGGCTGCTTCATGATGAGTTAGTGTAAAACTGCATATGGAAATGAGAAGGAACCTGGGTAGGGTTACTTCATGATGAGTCCGTGTAAAACTACATCTGGAAATGAGAAGGAACCTGGGTAGGGTTACTTCATGATGAGAAGGAATTCGTGTAAGATTGCTTCATGATGAGCCCGTGTAAAGCTGAATTTGGAAATAAGAAAGAACCTGTGTAAGATGGCCTCATGATGAGCCCGTGTAAAGTTGCATCTGGTCACGTAGGTAGTTGCTCTGTCTTGCTTTAGGAACTAGTCTTGGACCTCTTGAAAATTGTTGATGACAATTATCAGTCAATTGATCTTTCTTGAAAAGGTAAAGGGTTAGCTGTATGCAATGTCATGATGTATGAAATGCATTATGTAATGATGTTCTCAAAAATGAGGTTGTGTCGTATGCATTTATCATGTATGTAAATAGGATGTGTGAAATGTTATTGAAGTGTATCTTTGTCTAGGAAAATAAATCCTTGACAAATGTTGGGGAGTTTTGGGAAGCTGAATCTCGGACGGCCGTTGGGGATGAAGAGTATGCACACCTTCCAAGTCCTTGTCTTTAGAATGTTTTTGCTGGAGATCCCTGTTTTTATTGATTGAGGAGAACTCCGCTGGGGATGTTGACTTTTCTTGAGGAAAACTCTATGGAGAGTGTTGATTCCCGTTTGGGGAAAAGAGGTTAGGAGCCTTAGTTGTTCGTTGCTCTACTGGGGAATTATTCCTGGCTAGAGAGAAACGGAATTTAGCTATTATCTGGTCGAAATCCAGGTTTGGAAGCAATTTGTTAGGGATAATGAAGTTGATTGTTATCTAGTCGTATTCCAGGATTCGTAGTGACTTATTGGGGAAGATTGAATTAACTGTTATCTAATCGGATTCCATGCTTCATAGAAAATTACTTGGGAGATTGAAGTTAAACTGTTATCTGGTCGAATTCCAGGCTTCGCATCAACTTACCAACTTTAAACAGCTATCTGGTCGGATTCCAGGCTTCAAAGCAGATTTCTGAGATGGATAAAGTTAATTGTTATCTGGTCGGATTCCAGGCTTCACAATAAATTTTTGAGAGAATGAAGTTAATTGTTATCTGGTCGACTTCCAGGCTTCGCAACAACTTACTGAAGTTAACTGTTATCTGGTCGGTTTCCAAGCTTCGCAATAACTTACTGAACTTAATTGTTATCTGGTCGGATTCCAAGCTTCACAACAAATTTCTAAGAGAATGAAGTTGAACCGTTATCTGGTCGAATTCCAGGCTTCGCAACAACTTACTGTAGTTAAACTGTTATCTGATCTGTTTCTAGGCTTCACAGTAACTTACTAAATTTAATTGTTATCTGGTCGGATTCTAGGCTTCACAACAAATTTCTAAGAGAATGAAGTTGAACCGTTACCTGGTCAAATTCCAGGCTTCGCAACAACTTACTGTAGTTAAACTGTTATCTGGTCGGTTTCCAGGCGTCACAATAACTTACTGAATTTAATTGTTATCTGGTCAGATTCCAGGCTTCACAAAATTTTTTTGAGAATGAAGTTGAACCGTTATCTGGTTGAATTCCAGGCCTCATAATAACTTACTGTAGTTAAACTATTATCTGGTAGGTTTCCAGGCTTTGCAGTAATTTACTGAATTTAATTGTTATATGGTCGGATTCCAGGCTTCACAACAAATTTCTAACAGAATGAAGTTAAACTGTTATCTGGTCAAATTCCAGGCTTCGCAATACCTTACTGAAGTTAACTGTTATCTGGTCGGTTTCCAGGCTTCGCAGTAACTTACTGACTTTAATCTGTTATCTGGTCGGTTTCTAGGCTTCACAATAATATCTAAGAGAATGAAGTTAATTGTTATCTGGTCGGATTCCAGCCTTCACAACAACTTACTGTAGTTAAACTGTTATCTGGTCAGTTTCCAGGCTTCGCAGTAACTTGCTTGACATGATGAAGTTGAACTGATATCTGGTCGGGTCTAGGCTTCGGAGTAACTTACTTGAAAGGATGAAGTTGAACTGATATTTGGTCGGGTTCCAGGCCTCACAGTAACTTGCCGGGGATTGTAGAGCAATCTAATGAGGAAGAGGAGTTGTAGTCTCTTGATTCATAGAGTTGAAGAATCTTGCTGTTTGTTGGGGAAATAAACCATGTTGCCAATCTGCTGGAGAGGCGTTTTCCTTAAGCAGAACTCCTCGAGGATTCCTCTTAAGACCAAATCAGCTAGGAAGAAGGTTTTCCAGAGATTGAAACTCTGGCTGGGAGTTGTCTAGATCCAACTTTGCATGGATTTGACTGGGGGTCATCCTATGAAAAGGACTTTATGGGAAACCTGTCACTTCCCCTAATAGCAAGTATTGTCAGGAAGTGTTTTCCTGACCATATGTAATGCTTTGTTGGAATTCACGTTCGATGCCCCAAGTGATTCAGATACAGGCCTGCCCTTGGTTATTCAGCATTTCTTGAGAGATTTCTTAGAATCTTGACTAGATTTCCCTAGACGTGTTGGATAGTGACACGTCATGCCTCCTTGCTTATAGGAGATCTGTTATTTGGAAGTGTCTTCCCACTTGAAGTGATTTTGTTCATTGAGAGAGTTTTTGTTCACTGGATATTCGTCGTGCAAATTTCTCTGTTGTCAAACAAGTAACCATATACAAACAACGATATTTAAATAATTAAAAGTTTATGCTTGTCTTGAAGTTTTGAAAATGCGTTTTAGCAAGTAAAGAGAATTTTGTAAGAATATGAATTCAACTCAGAATTTGGAGTAAGCCTTACAGGAGTCAGGATACCTTTTGTAATAGCATGCTTTCGAACTAACCCATGCTTAAATTAGGACTTTTGAAGGGTTGTAACATGGCTTGGTTCACGGTTTAAGAAACAAAGGATGAGGCTCAAAGTGTATTTGTACCCGCCCGTTCTTCGTGATGTTCTTTAATACTAAACTCAGTTAATTGTGCATTTGAACTACAATGACGTTTTGGTGATGGTTCAGACAATTTTTGTCAGAAGGCAGTCATTTTTGTAACATTTTTCGTGTTTGTTAAGGATATGTAATGTCCTTCTTTTGATTTATTATCCCTGATTTGCTTTGCCTCATTGTTCTTGTTTTGAGATTATGGTCAGCGAGATGCCCCAGTTTCTCTTAAGTCTTAAGTTTCCTTCGTAGGTTTTGACTTAGTGGGATTTTCTTTTGAGAGATAATGAATGCCTATTTGATAGGGAACCATTGTCGTCTTTTGATTTAGAAGGAATGTTTTTTGATGTCATTCGTTGTATACAAAATGAAAGTTTGTGACTGAACGCGCATTTGAATTAACTGAGAGACTACCCTGCCCCAGGTTTTGATTAAAGGTTTCAATTTGTGTGAAAATGGAAACTCCTACTTATTTGGGTCGAAGGGGTTGACTAGGGATTATCTTCCTTATAACTCCAGTGTTTAGGATTTGAAAGAACGCATGTACATTATCAGTAAGGTCCGTCCAAAAGCATATTGTATGAGATTATGGCATTGTTTTCGTCATCCTCCCTCTAAAGGCTTGTAACTTTTAAAACAAGAGTTGAATATCGTAAAGGGAGTAAAAAGCATAGTTTGAATATAATGAAAACAAATCGATTAGCTCAAGACAAACATATGAAATGCATTAATGAAACAAAGTTTAACATTAATGGATAAGTGTTTGAACAACAAAAGAGATTACAATTGAAAATTCAAAATGAACAGGACGCTCTCAATGATTTGGCATAGGAGCAGTGATCAAATTAAGAGCCCCTAGAGGTTCGAACTCAACCTCCTTGGCATCAATCATATCTTAGATCTTGTTCTTCAAAGCCCAACAGTTTTTCGTGTCGTGTCCAGGACTATCAGAATGGTAAGCACACCTTTGATTGGGATGATAGGTAGGAGCAGAAGTGTTGGGGTTCCGGAGAGGAGCCTTTAACGTAATCAGCTCTGCTTTCAACATGTGTTGTAGCGCTTGAGCCAGTGGCATGTTGATCTTATTGAATTGTATTTTAGGTGCGACCTCCTTACGCTGATGCCCCTGTTGCCGTTGTTGCACCGATGCAAGATTGAAGATCAAAATTGCCCCCACGTGCTGGTCGTGGTTACCCTGGTTACGACCTTTTTGACCGTATGTCGCATCATACTCTTTCTTCCCAATGAAAGGTTGTTTCCCTATACTCGAAGATGCACCCCATTGGATTTTACCGCTTTTGATGCCAGCTTCGATCCTTTCGCCCGTTAGTATTATTTTGATGAACCCGGTCGAGGAGCTTCCGATTAGGAGATTGAAGAAAGGTCTTGTCAAAGTTCTTATGAAGATGTCAATCATCTCCCGGTCAGTTAGTGGGGGTTTCACCCTACCAGCCAGGTCTCTCCACTTTTAGGCGTATTCTTTGAAGCCCTCATTGGAACGCATGGTCATATTCTACAATTGCACATGAGTTGGTGCAAGATCCGTGTTGTATTGGTACTTCTTGTAAAAAGCAGCAGCTAGATCTTCCCAAGTGTGAATGTGGGAACTCTCCAATGGATAGAACCACTCAAGTTGCATCCCATCTAAGCTCTCTTGGAAGAAATGGATCCAAAGCTTCTGATCAGTTGTGTATGGTTGAATCTTGCGGACATAAGACTTTAGATGCATCTTAGGACAAGAGACTCCATCATACAGAACAAAGGTAAGGATTTTGAACTTTGGTGGAATGACCACTCCAGAGACCAAACCCATGTCTCCTAAGTCCAATCCAGGCACAACTTGGATCTCCACGGCTTTTAGTCTATCTTCAAGCTGTTTGTATTTTTCATCCGCCGTTGGATACTACTCCTCAGAGGAGTCTTCGTCATCAGTAACTATGTTATCCTTAACGCTTCTAGCTTCCTCTTCTTGATTGTCTTCTTTTTTAGAAGAAACATCTTCTTTTTGAGCTAGTTAGGTATGCCTCTTGGACCTTCTTCTCATGTTGAGGATGACAACCTTTTTCTTCTTCTTGCTCTCTTTGGTGAAGAGTGTTTTCAGATCTTCCTGCCCCTTAGCCAGGTTCATGAGAACTTGTTGGAACTGAGCGTTTTGTGCTTGGAGATCTTTCACCGCCTGTTCCATATCCACCTTACTGAAATAAATAGTAGGAAGATAAGGAAATTTGTGTGGGAGAAACCTGTTATGATGCATGTTATGTGGATGCAATGTTTTCAAGGATCTCGCGTGGTAAACACAAGAAGATGTTAGAAATTGAATTTTGATCAACGACCTTGATTGGAGAACTTCGTATCAGTGTGTTGTACCCCAAAATTTGCCCTCTCATTTTATCAACATTTCTCATCACAAGACTCTTTGAACTCAAGACCAAACTAGGGTTTGCTCTACTCAAGCCATCTCCTTGCATTGTTGACCTAAATTAGGGTTTGAATTTGCACAAGGAATTTTGGACTTCTGATGCTCAATGTGACTTTCATGCTTCACGTTGGACTTATAAGATTTCTCATACCAAGTTTCAAGTCTTGAATCAAATTTTTGCCCAGTCAATTGGACAGTTGACCTAAAAATCAACTGTATTGGGGAAAAGTCAACTGTGTCCAATTTACAATCAAACCTCATAATTTTTTATCCACATCAACATTATAAACTCATGTGAACCATTTGATCAAGTTTGGACCACAACTCCTTAAGAAATTTGATCAGATCTTCAAAAGGGCAAAATGGTCATTTTTAGGGTTTTGACTGCAGAAGGGCAATTTCTGACTTTTCACCTAGCCAATGGCAAATTGGGTTCAAGGACTCAATGGCATCATCTTGACCTATTCACAAGGTTCAAAAGATCTCAATTGTATTGGATTGACAGATGAATTTTCCAGTCAACTGATCAAAAATCAACTGCACACTGAAAAGTCAAACTTTGACTTTTTGGTCAAAATCAAGTGCCAAGGGTCATTTTTCATCAAGATGTGTCAAAATATGAAACTTGTTCATCAAGAAACCTAATTTTTCAAATTAGGGTTTAAGATTGGAAATTTTCATAACTGAGAATTTTTCTAAGTTATGAAATTTTCTTATTTTTTCCCAACTTTGCCCAAATATTTCACCATGATGAAATTGGATTCAAACAAAACTTCCAACATGAAAGTTATAGTCATCCACAAAATCTACAACTTTGATTCACAAAGTTTTCTCAAAAGAAGCTTGGATCTCAAGTTATGATTTTTGGAACAAGGGTCCATGAAACTTTTAACTTAGTGAAATTTTGCCCTAGTTTAGGCAGGATTTTGACTTATCTTCATGACAAATTTTCACCTAGTTCCACTTGGAATCTCAAAATTCATTTCAAATATGGATTGTAGAGAATGCTACAAGCTTTCCAAAATGTCAAATAACTCTCCAAAATCATTTATGGTTAGGGAGAATTGAAGGCTTGAATTTGGCAAAAACTCACTTTGATCCATGGCATGTTTCATGTTGACACAATTTGTAAACTCTATTCAGCCTCACTTGTACTTTCTCACAAGTCTATAAACCTTCCATACTAAATAATTAAATGCAAATCGAATGGTTTGAATCTTTTTTCTGATCATTAGAGGATTACACAAGAGATTAATCCAAAATAGCAAAAAGGCAACATTGCCATTTTTGTCAAAACTTGCTTTATGTCAAATTACATCTCTTGAGCCTTGAACCAAATCTTAGACAACAAACCAAATCCACAAACTTGGGGCCAAGCTCACCAAATGTATGCAGGGTTATATCTAGCCTGTACAGGCCTGCTCTTTGTCACTTCTCATTTTTTGCTTCATAACCAAGAAATGTGCCAAGGAGCCACAATTGGAGCATCTGTTATAAAAAACTCTTGCTAACATTTGAAACAAGTTTTGCACATTGCCTTGAGCCAGAAACACGAGCCTTCCAACCCTCAAGCCTTCCAAAACACAAAAACCCATCCCTCTTGCAAAACAGGGCAGTTTCTGCACTTTGAATTCCATAACAAAAACCACTCGTGCATTTTTCCCCAAACCTGTTCAAATACATTCCATATAACCTATCCAAGCTATCCCAACCATTGGACAGTGACTGTAAATCCATTTGCAAGCTTCACCATTTCTGATTTCATCTTGTGCAGGTTGAGTTCTACAAGCTTGTTCAAGCAAATCCAAAGCAAACTAAGCATTGGGGAAGGTCAGAGGAAGTTCAAGCAAGCTCCCAAGCATCTCAGGCCTCACTAAAAAGTTCCACATTGCCATACACGAGTTCAACTGAAACAAGTTTTTGTCAACTTCCTATCTCTCTATTTAGGAATCATTAGGCTTAGGTTTGTGAATAAAAAATGTAGTACTCATAGCCCTTAAGCTGTACATATGCATATATTTCATTTAAGTTAAGTGTGCTAAGAGAATTTGATTGATGAACTTCCTGAAAAAGTTAGGTTAGAAATTAGGGCCAGAGAAATTCTCTCTGGTCTTTGAGAGTTAGATTAAGTTTTTTATATGTTTAGAATCGTGGTTTAATGCTCTATAAGTTTCATGTTTTGAGTTTTTGATTTCATGCAACGAATAGAGAGAACATGATTGGAGTTACAGGGCGCACGTTTTTGTTCAAAGGTTGAAGATGAAGATCAGTTTGGGTTGGGCTTGGCCTTAACTTGCTTTTGACACCTCCAGTTTACTGACTGCACCCCCCTGGCCCATTTCATTATTATTTGATATTTTTCTATTTATTTTTTATTTCTGACTTTAAAATATTTTTTCTAAACTTCAAAAATTACCAAAAATATTTTATTTAACTTTCATATTTTATTTTATTATTTTTATTATTTTTAGACATAGAAATAATTATTAGATAACATACTTTTATTTTATTTTATAAAAAAATTGAAAATAATACATAAAAATATTATAATTTTTTTTTTATTATTTACATACTTAAATAATATTTTCTGATATATTTTTATTTTTTGACATTTGTATATATTTTATTACTTTATTTTATTGTACATAAATAATATAATATATATACTTTCTTAAAGAAAATTAGGGTTTTTACCCTTAACAAAAATAACTTTTTTTTTATTTTTCTTTTTAATACATTAAATATCATATTTTTATACACATAAAAATAAACAAAAACATTTTTTTGCATACTTATAATATTTTGCATATTTATACTTAATTTGTTTATTTAAATATTGCTTGTTTATTTATTTGATGCAAAGGATTCAATTTGGTTGTAATAACTTAGGGTTTTAATTTCTTGCAAAATAATCCCCTATTCAAAATTGTATCCCTCTCCCCATATCAATGTTGTAATAGCCTAGATTACTTTTATGCACTTATGCTTTCAAATATGCCATGATAGAGATTAGGGTTTGTATGCAATATCCAAAATCAAAACAAATAGTTAGACCTAATACAAGACATAAAAGCATGTAAATTGACAACACAATGCACACATGCACCCCTAGGGTTTCCATCCACTTGTTGCCTTTAAAATGGCCATGTTATGCATGTTGAGTATCTTGGCAAAACAAAAACAAAACAAAAGATCATAGTCCCTCGATGACGCTATCTTGGTTGCCTATACAAAATGATCTAGTCCCTCAAAAATTTGCTAAGATACTTAGCACAATTGCTATCATGGTCAATACGATGACCCGCGCCTGTCCCGTTTAACATCCAAATACAAGGTTGTTTACCAAATGAAATGGTAAAACAACACTGTCGAAAGGGTTAAAAATGTGTTGGAAAGATCTTTGAGTAGATAGGGTAGACAACTCTTAGTTACTTGATCGAAACTTGCAAAAAATATCCTTGCTATTTTCAAACACACTTCACAACACAATTTCAAAACATTTCCCAAAAACAAACTTTCAAACATTGAAATATCTTTTCAAAAGACAAACACCTTTGTATATATTCAAACAAGAATCATTACAAAGGTTGCCACAATGATGGCCTCTTTTCAAAGCATTTTCAAAACCACACACAAAGCACCATTTCAAACAATTGAAAAGCAAAAGCAAGTGATCTAAACAAGTAACTAAGAGCCCATGGAAAACCATGGATGAAAAGGGTGCTAGCACCTTCCCTTTTCATAATCTACTACCCGAACCCAAGAAAACATCTCAAAGGTCTTTCCTGTGCTTTTTGACCTTTCCTGTGGATAAAATAAAAAGTCGGTGGGGACTCTTGCTAAACCGCACAAGTGCGAACACAAACGCAAAACCTCAAGTCAGTTCTCCCACCGTATCACACAGTGGATGCCCTTCCACCGATACTACACTCATTGAGGGTTGTTTTCTTGGAATATTTCGGTCGCTAGTGAAATGGCTAAATTGAAACAATGAACACAGAAAATAATCCAGTGATATTGAGCTCCTTAGAACCCGGTTACTATTTATAGGACAGGTTAGGCCAACTAAACTTCAAGAGGATACTTACCTATGAAACCCCATGCAAGCCTGAAACTAGGATCTTGTGTGATTTGATTGTACATATACTTGTGCATACATCATGAACATCATGAAGCATCATATGCATCCACTAACTATTTCAAGGGTTTGGATCTTCATCTTTGTTCCGGTTTTGTAGGTTATGGAATCACTTCGTAGAAAAACAATCCAGGTCAACCTTGTGAGAATCCCTCCTCAACTCAAGGAGCTTACTTCCAAGATTCCAGTGAATTCTCCCTTCAGTGAAAGACATGGTAGACTTCTCAACTTGGTCAACTCCAACATTGAAGAAGACATGATGAAAGTTCTCTTCCAGTTCTTTGACCCCTACACCATTGCTTTACATTTCCTGATTACCAACTAGTGCCTACTTTGGAGGAATTTTCTCAACTCCTGAGGATTCCTATTCTCCATCAACTACCCTACAACGGTACGGGAAGAGAGCCAAAGCCTGAAGATGTTGCTCAAGCCTTACACTTGCAACCATATGATATCAAAGGTCATTGGGAAACTAGAAGTGGTGTCAAGGGTATTTTGGCAAAGTTTCTATTTGAGAAGGCACAAGACTGTTGGAATTCTCTAGATCTGCAAGCTTTTGAGGAGATTGTAGCACTTCTCATCTATGGGTTGGTCTTGTTTCCAAACCCTGATCAACTTATAGATGTGAATGCTGTCAAGATCTTCATATCTCGGAATCCTGTGCCTACATTGCTTGGGGACATCCTCCATTCATTTCACACACGAACAATGAGGAAAAGAGGTGTTCTCATGTGCTGTACTCCTCTTCTAGCAAGGTGGTTTATTTCTCACCTTCCCCAGTCAGCCTTGAAGAATGAACAAGGCTTGAGGTGGTCACAACGGTTGATGACTCTTACACATTCTGATGTTCATTGGTGTTCTCGGTCCAGAGAAAATGTCATCATCATTGATCGTTGTGGGGAATTCCCTAATGTCCCACTACTTGGCATTAGGGGAGGCATTACCTACAACCCCTGTTTAGCTCTGAGGCGGTTTGGATATGCTCGAAGGGATGGCCCTCATGACATGCTGATTCCGGACTTGGTTTTTGACTTCGACAATGACGCTCAAGGACTCCGACAAAGGTTTATCCGAGCTTGGAGGATGCCCAACAAAGTGGACAGTAAGACACTGGGACACAAGAATTCCATCCCCCTTGAGCCCTACCTCAAGTGGGTACGAACCTGCACCCAGAGTCTTATGATGCCTTACTTCTACATTCTCCCTGTGATCAAAGAGCCTGTTATGGAAGGAGAGGTTCCATACACCCTCATACATCCTGACATGCCAACATCATTGGAAGATTTTCAAAAGAGTTGGATACAACTCAAGGAAGAGCGGAATACTTTTGAAACCAGCTTCTATGCCAGTGAGAAGAAGGTTTTAGAAATTACTCGTCGACTCCATGAAGAGCAGGCTCTCAACACCTACATTGCGCCAAAGAGGATGCGCAACATATTTTTACATTAGAATTTTGTAATATTTTTCCCATGGGGCATTTATGTACTGACAAATTTCTTCTTATTAATATGACGTGTGTTCTTTTTGTTTGAAACAACTTTGAATTTCTGAATCCTTGAATGCATTACATGAATACATATCATTCATCATATGCATAAGCAGGTCTTCACACCAGGTTTCCTTATCTTTCTGCTGTTTATTTCAGCAAGATGGATATAGAGCAGACGGTCAAAGATCTACAAGCGCAGAATTCACAGTTCTAACAACTCCTCGTGACTTTGGCAAAGGGTCAGGAGGATCTTAAAGCACTGTTAGAGAAGGAGAAGGAAAAAGAGAAAAAGAAAAAGAAAAGAGTTGGTGTGGCTACTTTGGGTAGAAGATTTGAGAACCAAGCTAGAAGGGTCCTGGATTTACCCTCAACATCTGATGAAGGGATAGGTAAAGGAAAGGGATTTGCAGTACCATCTGAGTCTGAGGCTGAAGAAGAAGAAGAGGATGAAGACTATTCCGAACAGCAGTATCCTCCTGCAGACGACAAGTACAAGAATCTGGAAGAACGTCTGGCAGCCATGGAGGTATAAAGAGTGCCTGGGTTGGACTTCGAAGAACTAGGGTTGGTTGCTGGGATTGTGATTCCCCCTAAGTTCAAGGTGCCTACATTTGCTAAATACGATGGTTTGTCTTGTCCGAAGATGCACCTACGGTCTTACGTCAGAAAGATCCAACCTCATTCTTCTAATAAGGATCTGTGGGTCCAATTTTTTCAAGATAGTCTTTCGAGGACGCAATTAGATTGGTTTTACCAGCTTGAAAGATCTGATGTGCACAACTGGGAGGACCTGGCTGCTGCCTTTTACAGACAATATCAATATAATGCATACTTAGCACCTACTCGTACTCAACTACAGAGTATGGGTATGGTTTCTAATGAAGGCTTTAAGGAGTATGCCCAGAAGTGGAGGGACTTGGCTGGAAGGGTGCAGCCATCATTGTCTGAAAGAGAGCTTGTTGATATGTTTTTAGGGACGCTGTCTGGTCCATTCTTTAATCACCTGATAGGGAGTTCGTTGGCAGGGTTCACCGAATTAATTCTGACTGGTGAAAGAGTCGAAGCTGGTATCAAGAGCGGTAAAATTCAAAAGGATACATCTGCTTCTGCTGCCGTAAAAAAACCTTTTCCAGCCAAGAAGGAGGTGTCAGCTGTTTACTCTCAAAAAGGTCGAGGAAGAGTAGAGCGCCGGTCAACGGTGGGGGCTGTAATGATCCAAAAGACTGCAGTTGATCAGCCTAGAAATGATCAATCCAGAACTAACCAACAAAGAGGGGGAAGGCCTGCTAGGCAGTTCACCAAAATAAACATGACGCCTGCCCAGGTTCTCCCCCATCTCTTGAAGTTAAACCTTACAACCTTGAGAGATCCGCCACAAAATCCGAATACAACTTCTCCTTTTTACCATGCCAATGCTAAATGTGCTTATCATTCGGACGACATAGGGAACGACACCAACAACTGTTGGGCCCTCAAAAACAAGATCCAAGATTTAATAGATACCAAGGAGGTAGAATTCGACGCGCCCGAAAAGTCGAACGTGATTTCTGCCCCAATGCCAAAGCATGGTCACAATTCCCATGCTATCGAAGAGGATCTATATGTTGCTGCTGTTGATGACTTAATGACCCCTTTGCCAATGATCAAGATGAATCTGTTGAAACCCGGGATTTTTCCAGGCTGTGAAAAAGATTATTACTTTTGTTCGTCCCTGCAATCTGACTGTCCGTTATTGAAGTTATGCGTCCAACGCCTAATGGATAATCAAGAAATCCTCTTTCAGAAAACTCCTGATACTCCTGTTACTCCAACTCCTATCAACGATGTTGCTATAATTACCATTTCCGACAATCTTTCCAAGGTCTCCAAAAGACCTGTTAATATTACACCCGATCCAAAGATTGTACCGCTGAAGATTACTATGCCGGGGCCTACTGTTGGCTCCTAAATTCGACACCTTTGTTTTAATTGATGGCAGCCATTAAAAGCTGAAAGATGCTTTCGACTGGCTAAGCTTGTCGAAGTGCCCGTCGAAAGATGGCAAAATACTTAGAAGATTTCTTCCAAGGAAGAAGGCTGATTGCCTTCGACGTCGAAGGAGTTTTCGTCGAAGACGTCTCTTGATGAAGGTGTTCGATGATCCAGAGTGGAACAGTTTGAAATTCAAAGCTTTGGAGGGAAAACGGTTTCCAGCAGTTACTACGTGCAAACGTGCAAGGATCTGGAGCGTCGAGCATGGAGAACGTGCCAAGTGGCTTGATCTCGAAGCAGTGTAACTGCCCGACGGTTACTTGGAATGTTTTTGTATAAATAGGAGTAGACGTGTAGTTTCTCGCGTGTGTTCACAATCATATACATAGTCACTCATTTAGATTCAAGTACCCAGTGTGAGCGAAAGAATTGTTGAGAAATGTATGTGTGAAACACCAATTTTATCAATTAAAAGTCATTTACTTTTCCAGTATTTTACATGCTTTTCCCCTTTAAGATTCCTGTCGAACCTTTACTTTAAAGCCTTGTTTATTTTACCAAGCCTTTCCTTTATGCAATTTACTTTAAACAATTTACTTAAAGCCTTATCCACATTAATCAAACTTCAAAATCAACCTATGTCCATAGGATCAATCTGATCGATCCTGCGAGTAACCAAATAAGTAACCATTTGGAGGATCAGCGGTTGTTTACCAAATCCCTAGGTAAACAAATTGGCACACCCGGTGGGACGGTGTGTTGATTGTTGAAAAATCTCATCTTTTCGAGTTGTATGTTATTAAGGAGTGGTAGAATATACACCAACGATAACAATACTGCCAGAAGAAGGGAAGAGATGGCGAATCCGCCAAACAATAACGAAATTCCACCACCAAGTGTGGGAGCAACGGTTAATATGACCGTTAGTGAAGCGACGAATGTTGGCTCGACACCAGCAGTGTCAGTCACAACCACGGGGCCAATAACTTCGTTAACAGGCCCCAGAATGCCTTTGGGAACCCCCCCTCCAAGGGGAAATATTGGCCCAAGGCCAGTGGTTCCCCCAGGATTTATTCCATTCTATGGTATGCCAACTTCTGAAGTGGCAAGCCTGACGAATGCTGCGTCCACTTATTCAGACCCTTTCGTGAGTGCCACTTCGCCACTCCAAGGCTCTGGAGTAGGCATGGCGAATAGAAATAGGACCCAACTCTTAGGAGGAACGTCCCAAGTAGCCCATGGCCTTACAAACGCCTCGACAGCAGTCTTGAGGCAACAGATGGACGAAAGCAACCATGATATGGTGCAAATGTTGGCACAAACCTTGAGTACAGTGCTAAATCCTCTAATACAAAATACTACTCAATCGAATCAGCAAGTTACAGCGCAAATGACGCGTTTGGCTGACTTCTTTGGAGTACCCCCACCTATTCGACAGCCCCAAAGGGCGCAAATAAGAGGAAATCAGGGGATATTTGTAGAGGAAGAAACCACCATTAATCAGGCTCAACAGCCTGTAGAACAACCTGTCGAAGAACCTAGGGTAATAGCCCCAGAGGTAAGGTTGGTTAACAGAAACCAAAATGCTAACGAAGTGGTTCAGCATATCCAACACCAAAACATGGGTTTGGAAAATAATCTGGCAACCATGATCGAAAGGATCATGAATCAGAATGGGATGAACATGGGCTTTCGAAGGCCCAACTTTACATCTCCATTGTCAGAATATGTGTTACAAACTGACTTACCTCCAAGAAGCAAAGTCCCCAAATTTACTAAGTTCTCTGGGGACACGACAGAATCTACTGTCGAACATGTGGCAAGGTATTTGATCGAAGCAGGAGACATTTCAAATAATGAAAACCTAAGGATCAAATACTTCCCAAGTTCCTTAACCAAGAACGCTTTTACTTGGTTCACAACTCTACCCCCCAATTCGATCCACCATTGGACCCAGTTGGAAAGATTGTTCCATGAACAATTCTATATGGGGCAAACCAAGATAAGCCTGAAAGAACTGGCGAGTGTGAAGAGACGTTTCACTGAACCTATAGACGAATATCTGAATAGGTTTAGGTTGCTTAAGGCGAGATGTTTTACACAAGTGCCAGAACATGAGCTGGTCGAAATAGCCGCAGGTGGTTTAGATTATTCCATTAGGAAGAAGCTAGATACCCAGTACCTAAGAGACATGGCCCAACTGGCCGATAGAGTTCGACAAGTCGAACGCCTCAAAGCTGAAAAAGCTAAGGCAACGAAAACTCACAAGAGAGAGAGAATAGCTTACGTTGAGATGGATGACGAAGATCTAGAATCCTTCGACGATACTTTAGCTGTCGAAGAAGGAGAAGTCGATTTAGCAGAACTAAAACAAGGGCCTCCATACTCTTGTAAACAGTTAGTCCCCTCAAATGGGAAAAATCCCATTGGTCCAGACAGGACCAACGATAGGTTCCCAAAAAAGACTTACAGTTTTGACATCACAAAATGTGATGAAATATTCGACTTGCTAGTTAAAGATGGCCAAATGATAGTACCCCCTGGGGTAAAAGTGCCTCCTCTTGATCAAAGAAAGAAGAGAGGTTTTTGCAAATATCATAATTTTCTGGGCCATAAAACTTCTCAATGTTTTCTTTTCAGGAATCTTGTGCAAGACGCTATTGAGGAAGGGAGATTAAAGTTTGCTGACAAATCCCCCATGGCTGTCGACTCCAATCCACTGAAGGCTGAAGCCCACTATGCAGAACCCTCTGAGGTGAACATGATAGAGGCAACCAGGATCCAGTCGAAGAAGCCAGGCATTACCATGGTCGAAGTCTCAAAGGACCATATCAACATGCCAATCTTTGGCAGTTTTTCTGGAAGCTTATCCAGGAAGACAATTGAGGCTGTCCAGAAAGCGGTCGAAGACCCAAAGTCGAAGACTGCTGAAGCACAAACAACTGGACCAAAGCCCAGTTCCCACTTGGCCACTGTACAAGGCCAGACGGAGAATCTGGAGACACAAATGAAACAACTAACTCTTGCTAATAAGGATACAATGAATATCAATATGGTTGAACTTTCTGACCCTAAAACTTCAGAAGAAGCCATAAGGCAAGAGCAGGCAAATAAAACGGCTTTCCCTAGGGAAAACGAAAACTTGGCAGATTTTTTACAAAGATGCCAAAAGAAGAAATCAGAGGTGATGCTGTGTCCAAGATGCAGTTCTATCTTTGATAAAAAAGCTGCTGAGCACATACAAGGCGTGAGAGCAGCGAACAAAAGAAGGGAGAATGCTGACCTTCGACAGGATCCCAGAAGGGGTTCTAATCAAGATAAGAGGCCTTTGACTTTTAGGCCTCCAACAAATGTACCAGTAGAAACTTGGTACAAAACATCTGGCCGGAAAAGGCCAAGTGAAGAGAAATGGCATTCTTTCGAAGTGCCAAGAGGTTCCTCTTTAATTCAGAAGAAAGATCCTCAAGTTGCTGCACCCAAGGTTGCTCAAGTGTCCAACAACTACAAGGGAAAAAATCCTATGTCGAGATCCCAATGGAGGAGATATCAAAGAAGGCGAAAAGCTGAAAGGGAGGCTGCCAACGAACCTAAGGCAGAAACTAGTTCGAATGTGCCTCAAAGGAAACAAAGAAAGCCTCTTGAGAGAGAACCAGTTACCAATAGGCTAGTTTGGCCTAACCAGAGCGAAGTCGAAGACGAAGATGATGCTGAGTCCGACGATACTCTGGATATAATGGTGAACATTGTTTCAGTACTGCCCAGGGAATTCAATCGACAAGTAGAAGTCGAAGCCAGTGACTGGGAGGTAGAACAAGAAATGGCCAAACATAGGCCAGTATGCTATTTTGTCATGGACAATGGCACTACAGAGGAACAAAATGGCTTCTTCGAGCCACCCACAGAGGCGATGAAGAATCACCTCAAACCTTTGTTCATAAGTGCTAAGCTCGAAGAGACCACTGTGAACAAAATATTGGTCGACTGTGGGGCCACTATCAATATTATCCCTCATTCTATGCTAAGGAAGATTGGCAAAAGGGATGAAGAAATCAAACCTCACAATATGGTCCTGTCCAACTATGAGGGAGGCATTGGGACCACCATGGGAGTGATCCAGCTCGACATAAAAGTTGGGTCGATCCTTCGACCAACAATGTTCATGGTCATATCGGCCAAACCTAACTACAACCTTTTGTTAGGCCGTGAGTGGATTCATGGTGTAGGTGCTGTGCCTTCATCGATGCATCAAAGGCTGCTTCTATGGCGTCCAGATGGGATGGTCGAAAACATAGAGGCAGATCAGAGTTACTACCTTGGCAAAGTGAATCACTTGGGTGTAACAGATTTCGACAAAAACTTGGCTCACATAGGGCCATGTCCAACTCCTGACTTCGACATGGCGCCAGCGCCAAACACCTTTTGTTCCCTATACCTGCATCCTGAGCATGGTTTCCAATGGGACAGAGAAGACTTGTCCCACATAGACTTCAGTGGGCTAACTGATATCCAACCAACAGGTTGGGGAAGTGAATTCAGTGATAATGACTGAGTCACAATCTCTGAAGCGAATTTCGGCTTATGTGGCCGAAACCAAGATGATAACGGCTCTCGAAGCCGAAGTAAAGTACATGGCCACACAGGCCAATGATCAACAATTATCTGCTATTGGCCCAGGAAAGGATTTCGACCCAAGACCCCCTGATACCATGCCAGATGAAATGCAGGAACAGAGGCTCGACGCCATCTATGACGATGAGCCTTTGGGCTTCGAAAAGGATCCCTTGGCGAACAACATTAAGATGTTAGCACAAGACCCTTTAGAAGAAATCAACTTGGGCGAAGGATCAGAGAATAGGCCAACTTACATCAGCGCCAAAATTGATCCAGAACTTAGGTTGGAAGTAATCCAATTGCTGAAAGAGTTTAAAGACTGTTTTGCATGGGATTATGACGAAATGCCCGGTCTCGACAGAGGATTGGTAGAACTTCAGTTGCCAATCAAACCTGGGAAGAAGCCAATCAAGCAAAATCCAAGACGCTTCGCTCCAGAAATATTGTCGAAGATCAAAACGGAGGTCGAAAGACTTCTGAAATGCAAATTCATCCGTGTTACAAGGTATGTCGAATGGATTGCAAATATTGTGCCAGTAATTAAGAAAAATGGCACATTAAGGGTGTGCATAGATTTCAGAGATTTGAATGCTGCCACCCCCAAAGATGAATATCCTATGCCTGTGGCGGAAATGCTAGTCGATTCTGCCGCTGGCTACGAATACCTGAGTATGCTCGATGGTTATTCAGGATATAATCAAATATTCATTGCTGAAGAGGATGTGTCGAAAACAGCTTTTCGATGCCCAGGGGCCCTAGGCACTTACGAATGGGTAGTGATGCCTTTTGGCCTAAAAAACGCTGGGGCAACGTACCAGCGAGCAATGAATACTATCTTCCATGATTTTATTAACACTTTTATGCAAGTTTATATTGATGATATTGTTATAAAATCTGTTTCCAGGAAGAGTCACATTGACCACCTTCGACAATCATTCGAAAGAATGAGAGAACATGGTCTGAAGATGAATCCTTTGAAATGTGCGTTCTGTGTAAAAGCTGGAGATTTCTTGGGTTTCGTTGTCCACAAGAAAGGAATCGAAATCAATCAGAACAAGACGAAGGCAATTTTGGAAGCGAAAGCGCCATCGAATAAGAAGGAATTGCAATCCCTCTTAGGCAAGATAAATTTCTTGAGAAGGTTTATATCTAACCTAAGTGGGAAAGCTCAGGCCTTTTCACCCTTACTTCGACTGAATAAGGAGGGGTTCGAATGGGGGCAAGAGCAGCAAGAAGCTTTCGACAAAATCAAAGGGTACCTCACTAAGCCACCTATTTTGGTGCCTCCTTGTAGCAATAGGAGTATGAGATTGTACATAGCTGCATCTGACAAAACTCTGGGAAGTATGTTAGCCCAAGAGGATGAGAATGGAGTCGAAAGACCCATTTATTATCTCAGTCGAGTTTTGAATGATGCAGAAACTAGATATAGCGAGGTTGAAAAATTGTGTCTATGTCTGTATTTCTCTTGTACAAAACTCAAGCAATATATTAAACCAGTTGATGTTTATGTTTCGTCTCATTTTGATGTTTTCAAATATATGTTGTCGAAACCTATCTTGCATAGTCGAATTGGCAAGTGGGCATTAGCATTGACTGAATACTCCTTGACCTTTATGCCTCTTAAGGCAGTAAAAGGACAAGTGGTTGCTGACTTCATAGTCGACCACTCAATTCAAGTCGAGGATATTAATTATGTGGAGATAGAACCTTGGAAATTCTACTTCGATGGTTCCAGCCATAAAAATGGAACAGGAGTAGGAGTCTTGATTATTTCTCCAGATAAAATTCCAACAACATTCAAGTACCAAATCGAAGGTTCTTGTTCGAACAATGAGGCTGAGTATGAAGCTCTAATTACTGGCCTTGAAATATTGTTGGAATTGGGGGCAACTCGAGTCGAAATAATGGGAGACTCAGAGTTAGTCATCAAGCAAGTCACAAAGGAGTATAAATGCATAAGAGAGAATCTCATTATGTACTTTGTGATAGCAAATCGTTTATTGAAACAATTTGAAAGTGTCAATATTCGACACATACCCAGAGTCGAAAATCAAATAGCCAATGACTTGGCACAGATTGCATCTGGGTATAAGATTTCAAAAACGAGATTACAAAGAGCAATCGAAGTTCGAGAGAAGATAAGAGCAACTTGTCTATCACCAACAGACTTGGAATCGACAAGGCTAGGTTATGCTGATCACTCAAACTTCGAGATTTCGTTCATTGATAATTTGTCAGAGCAAGATTGGAGGAAACCCATTGTGGACTATCTTCAAAATCCAGGAGCTCCGACAGAACGAAAAACAAAATACAGGGCGTTGAGTTTTGTACTCATGGGTAATGAGTTATTCAAGAAGACGCCTGAAGGGGTGTTGCTGAAATGTTTAAGTGAAACTGAAGCATACATAGCCCTTTCGACTACACATGCTGGGGCATGTGGGGCTCACCAAGCAGGCCATAAGATGAAATGGTTGTTGTTTCGACAAGGACTATATTGGCCCACTATGCTGAAAGATTGTGTTGAGTTCGCCAAAGGTTGCCAAGAGTGTCAAGTTCATACAGGCATCCAGCATGTACCAGCAAGCGAACTTCACTCAATAGTGAAGCCTTGGCCCTTTCGAGGATGGGCGTTGGATCTTATTGGAGAGATTCGACCAGCATCATCAAAGAGTCAGAAATACATATTGGTAGGCATTGATTATTTTACTAAGTGGATCGAAGCTGTCCCTTTAGTCAATGTGGACCAAGAAAATGTCATTGAATTTATTCAAAAGAACATTATATTTAGGTATGGAATCCCTGAGACAATAACAACTGACCAAGGTTCAGTTTTCACTGGTCGAAAGATGCAGGAATTTGCTCAGGAAACAGGGTTCAAACTCCTAACATCTACGCCTTACTATGCGCAGGCGAATGGTCAAGTCGAAGCAGCTAACAAAGTGGTAATTGGCTTGATAAAGAAACATGTTGGGAAGAAACCAAAGAATTGGCATAAGACGTTAGACCAGATTTTATGGGCTTGTCGAACGTCCCCAAAAGAAGCCATTGGTACAACACCATATAGGCTAACTTTTGGCCATGATGCAGTATTGCCAGCTGAAATTTGTCTTCAATCTGCAAGAGTTCAGAGACATTATGATATTCCTTCTGAGGTTTATTGGAATATGATGTTGGATGAATTGGTGGATTTAGACGAAGAGAGATTACACGCTCTCGACTTACTCAGGCTTCAGAAGAAAAGAGTAGAAGACTCTTATAATAGAAAGGTAAAACCTAAGGTATTTTTGCCTGAAGATTTAGTTTGGAAGGTAATTCTTCCCATGGATCGACGGGATCGAAGCATGGGGAAATGGTCACCCAAATGGGAAGGACCCTTCAGAGTTATCCAAACTTTTTCTGGTGGAGCCTATGAGGTCGAAGAGATAAGCGGTGATAAAAGGCTCTTGAGAGTAAATGGCAAATATTTGAAAAAATATAAGCCTATACTTCAAGAGATAAAAATAAAACAATAAAAGAACAAGCTAAGTTAACCATAAAAATGCCAAAATGGAAATTTTTATTAATTTCAGCCAAAATGGCAATTGTTGTCGAAAGCGATTACAGAAGATGGTTACAAAAGAGAATTAATCAAAAGGAAAGAGAATTCTTGAGTCGAAGATACTTGGCATGCTGCAGATCCAACCTCTTCTTGCACCAAGATTTTTCTTGCACCAGTTTGGCAATTTGGGCGTCGAGGCTTTGAGCCCTCTCAGCGAATTCCAGGCCTTGCTTGATCTCAGTCTGGCTCTCAGTGTCTGGGATGGTCGAAAGAATTTCCTCCTGGAGCACAGTGTTGGCGTTTATCTTCGCCTCTATCTCTGCAATTTGTGCTCGGAAGGAGACATTCTCTCGCTCAATAGCATCGAACCTTTCCTGTGCAGACGCTTTCTGTTTCGACAACTCGGCAATTCGAGAAGTCGAACTTGAGACAGCAGTCCACGCAGATAAGCTCTTGCCATGCAGCGTTTCGAGCTGACTGTTAAAAGTTCGTTGGCGCCG
Organism: Vicia faba; assembly: GCA_948472305.1. NCBI lineage: Eukaryota > Viridiplantae > Streptophyta > Magnoliopsida > Fabales > Fabaceae > Vicia > Vicia faba. The sequence goes on along the minus strand of OX451738.1, from coordinate 802,779,257 downwards.
GTAATCCGCTGAGACTTGATCAATCATAGAATGTAATTCCATGATTAAGTCTGAGATTTCTGGGGCTACAACATCGAAGTCAACAGCATTCAAAACCTCTTTTAAGCAAGATGGAGCAGTGGGGTCCCCCTCTAAAGCCTTCATTAAATCCCTCTTGAAGAACTGGGCCTTAACCTTCGCCAACGCATCATCAAGAGGAGAAGTCTCAGTAGATTTCCCCGACAGAGTAGGAATTTCCTGACTAGTGTCAGAAGAACTCTTACTCTCGACGATTGCATTAAGGTAGCTGACAGGGTCAGTTTGTTTCAAGATTTCCAAGTCCTCTTTCGACCTGTGCTTTGAGGAGGTGACCCTTGCCACAGTATTATCTTGGGCTGGAGGCTGTTGAATGCTGAGTGCCTCGTTTGGTTGCTCTTCGACTTGAACTGAGGCGGTACTAGCATCGACTTGTGGTTCTTTGTTAACATCACCTTGGGGTCCTTCGCCAGCGTCATTTTTTGGCTCTTCGCTAGCGTCACCCTGGTGGTCTTCGCCAGTACCACCTTGATGCTCTTCGTCAACAACATCTTGATTCTCTTCGCCATTGCCTTGGTCTCTTCCTTCAGGATTCTCTTCTGACGACAAGTCTACCACAGGAACCGTTTCTGGCTGTGTTTCCTCCGCCATAGGCTCTTCAGTTGTCTTCTCCACTGTTTCAGCATTGGCCTCAGTCTCAGTGTGGGCTTCGTCATTGCCCAAATTTTTCTCCTGAGGCCTGCTGAGTTCAGCAGATTCTAGAGTTTCTGAAGTCCTTGGTGGAGAACTTTCAGTGGTGTCCTAAAGAAGAGGAAGAAGACAAATCTTCAGATGTCGAAAGAGACATAATTGAATAATGGTATCTATGCCTAAGTTATAAGAAGGGTCCAATAGATTACCTGTGGATTAACTTCAGCCCCAGGGCTGGAATTGTCACTTTCGACAGGCTTGGTAACAAGAGCGTTCAGTTCCTCCTCAGTTGGTTCCTCGATGACCACTGCAGGTGGCCTAGGCTTTCTCACACCAACCTTTATTCTGACGGTTCGACCTTCAGGAGCTGGAGTAGGAACAGAAGCGTCCTTCGTTAACTTTCGCCTCTTTAAGGGAGAAGGAGGGGAATCACTTTCGTCATCACTCCCCGATTCGATCACCAATGCTGCCCTTTTCTTGGGCGAAGGGGCCTGAAAACCAATAGGAATTCGATTGAATAATTACGTCGAAAATAAAAAATCGAAAGCCAGAATGAAAATGAAGAAAATCTAGTTACCGATGCAGGAGGCCTCCTCGAAGAGCCTTCCCCCTGTTGGTTGCCTGTTGTCTTCGCCGGCGCTATAGTCTTCGCCGGCGGTGGAGGTTTTGTCGAAGGGACTCTTCCTTGTGGGCCTTCTGTAGCCTTCTTGGCTAGGGGCTTTCGAACAACTGAAAGCGAAAAGGAAATTTAACAGGCTAACAGTCGAAGAGAAAGATAAAAAGTAAATGTGAGAGCATGAACTTACATTTCTTTACTTTGTCCAACACAAGGACAAAAGACTTCTGCAACTCTGCTATGAAGTCCTTCTCATCGAAGAAGTACTCAGCATAATAGCTTCTCCACCACTCTTCAAAAGATGGTGAGCAAAGGAAGTTAAGCTGGTAGTTGAACAGCGAGAGGATTGTTCGACCAGCATATCTTCCGATATGCTTGGTAGCAGCGTCTTCTGTATAATCGTTGCAGAAGTACAACATTGACTTCTCTCTTTGGAAAATGGGAGAAGGCAGGGTTTGGTTGATACCAAACTGGCGAGATACCAGATTGGGTTGATAGGCAAGCAGACTCAAATGAGTCTTAGAACTCTTAAATCGAAGAGGCATGATCCTGGGTGTCAGGAACGCCTCCCAAAGTACAGTGTGCTCATCGACGTTGGGACCACTCGACTCCTTTGGGTGTGGCCTTGTGAACCATGCTGGCCCCACTTTCCGTTGAGCAAATGGAGCCATAGTTGAAACAAATTCCTTCCTTCGAGCGAACATCAGAACGAAGTTAGTGAAGGTTTGTTGGAACTCTAGCCCATCTTCCACAGGTGTCAGTAGAGCCAGCCTAATTCCTTCGATACGTCTATTAGCTATCGCTGGGGCTTGTTCATTTATCTGATTCTTCTTGGGTAAGAAGGATTCGAAAGTGGCGTTGAGCCACAGTTGAAGTAGCCAGAAAGGCCCAGCGAGTAGCAAACTGTTCCTATCTTCGACATGTTTCAAGAGAGTAACCCCGTTGCTGATGGAGTCATAAAGACTGGCCAGAATTAGTTCTGCCAAACAGATGTTCTGGCGGTGATGCAGTTGGGTGGCAAGAGTGACCATCTTTTTGGTCACTTGTAGAGACTTCGAGCAAAACACAAAGCGAGTTAGCCATAAGGCTAGAAACGCTATGTGTTCGACATCCGACACTGTATCCGTCGACCTGTCGTGATAATGGTTGATAAAGGTAGTGAATGTTGGCTTAGTCTCAGAGAAGCCAATTTGGTCCTCCGACATCTCCTCCGGGTCGAAATAATCTCCGGTTGGTCGAAGGCCAGTAATGGCCGCTACGTCGAAGAGTGTGGGAGTTAACATCCCACATGGAAGGTGAAAGGTGAAGTGAGAGTTATCCCAAAACAACAGCGAAGCTATAAGCATCTCTGGGGAGTAGTTTAAGCCAGTCTTCGACAGCATTACTAGGTCAAAGATTCCCATTTCCTTCCAGACTGGAGTTTGATGTTTCTCCAACTTTGTTAGCCAAGCAATATAGTCAGAGGTAAGATTAGGGCAAGACCTGAAGACTCTAACACTTCTGTTGAAGAAACGAAGGTCGATCTTCTCGTGTGTAGGGTCTTCGTTGTCCTCTGCGTCCTTCTTGGCGCATGCTACTGGCTTGAGTTTCTCGACGATGGGAAAATAGCTCTTGATCTTCAGAGCTTCAGAGATGCTTGGGTTCATAGGTCCAGACATTGCGAAGATCTGGTTGGAGTATCCAACCGGGATCATCAAGTGACGCGAGTAAGCATCGCGAACGGAGATGTCAGAAGGTTCAGGGACCCTTCGTTTCCCTGTGGAGTTCACTACCGGAGCAGTAACAAAGACCTTGGGCTTAGCAAGTTGTTCAGTTGGTGCGTTAGTCTTGGGGGCAGTAGAAGCAGAGGCCATTGTTGAAGATGAAGATGGAGTGGAAAAGGAAGAGTTTTTCTGCAAAGAGAGCAAGATTGTATGAAAGCAAGGGAGTTTGAGGGCAAGTTTGCGTGAAAAGTCCCACAATGGGATATTCACTACTATTTATAGTAGTGGGAGAAGTTCCCAATAACGAGGACATTAAATGTCATTTAATGCTGCAGGAAGTAGTGGGACGCGTGGCAGCATCCTGTTGTTTTGGCCGTTTCTGCAGAAACAGAGAGACGCAGCGTGCGTCCTCGTTTTTGGGATTTGTCATAATGACAAATTTTGAAGTGACGTTTGGTACTGCACGCCGTACTGAAAGTGACGTCCTAGGATCAAATCAATGATGGTTTCTTGGGATTGCCAATAGTTGGTAAAAAGCAACAAAAAGTGCACAAGTTAACTTGTGACTAAGCGTGGAAAAATGGGTGTCGAATGGCGTTTTCAAAGAATGCCTTTTTCTTTCAGAGTCGAAATAAGGCATTCTTGGGGGGCAATTTGTTGGCTCCTAAATTCGACACCTTTGTTTTAATTGATGGCAGCCATTAAAAGCTGAAAGATGCTTTCGACTGGCTAAGCTTGTCGAAGTGCCCGTCGAAAGATGGCAAAATACTTAGAAGATTTCTTCCAAGGAAGAAGGCTGATTGCCTTCGACGTCGAAGGAGTTTTCGTCGAAGACGTCTCTTGATGAAGGTGTTCGATGATCCAGAGTGGAACAGTTTGAAATTCAAAGCTTTGGAGGGAAAACGGTTTCCAGCAGTTACTACGTGCAAACGTGCAAGGATCTGGAGCGTCGAGCATGGAGAACGTGCCAAGTGGCTTGATCTCGAAGCAGTGTAACTGCCCGACGGTTACTTGGAATGTTTTTGTATAAATAGGAGTAGACGTGCAGTTTCTCGCGTGTGTTCACAATCATATACATAGTCACTCATTTAGATTCAAGTACCCAGTGTGAGCGAAAGAATTGTTGAGAAATGTATGTGTGAAACACCAATTTTATCAATTAAAAGTCATTTACTTTTCCAGTATTTTACATGCTTTTCCCCTTTAAGATTCCTGTCAAACCTTTACTTTAAAGCCTTGTTTATTTTACCAAGCCTTTCCTTTATGCAATTTACTTTAAACAATTTACTTAAAGCCTTATCCACATTAATCAAACTTCAAAATCAACCTATGTCCATAGGATCAATCTGATCGATCCTGCGAGTAACCAAATAAGTAACCATTTGGAGGATCAGCGGTTGTTTACCAAATCCCTAGGTAAACACCTACCCCATACAAGTCCAATAAGACAATACCATGGAATTATAGAGGAGAGATCTTCTACCACGGTGTTAAGCAGATTGAATTAGTGGAAGAGAATTCCGATGAAGAAACTCCTGACATAGGAAATATTGCGGGGACAAGTAAGATCACCCGTAGCGGAAGAATCTTCTCTCCGGAGATTGCTCCTCCAAGGGAAATCTTCGGACCCTCAAGTGCTCCTGTGCCGGTCAACATCTCTTTGCGAAGTCCAGTTATTGAAGAAATTGTTACTCCCATAGTTGTACCCTCTGCTGTTGCTGTTGATAAAGGTAAGAGGATCCAAGAAGCGCCCGTCAGGACGAGGGCTCAGCCTTTGGTCATCCCCGAGACCACTCAAAAGGAAATGGAGGATATTTTAAAAATAATTAAGAAAAGAGACTATGATGTCGTAGAACAACTGGGGCAAACCCCTTCAAAAATCTCCATGCTGGCCCTATTGCTCTGTTCCGAGGCTCATGCCAAAGCCTCGATTAAATTCCTGAAGACGGCGCACGTGCCTCAAGAAACTTCCGCGGATCAGTTTCAAGAGTGTGTAGCCAGCCTAACCGCTGACAATGGTCTTGGTTTCTCTGATGCCGATCTAACACCTAAGGGAAGAAAGCATAATGATGCGCTGCATGTCTTGGTGGAATGCAGAGGGACCACACTTGCTCACATTCTGGTTGATACCGGGTCGTCTTTAAATGTCCTGCCAAAGAAAGCATTGGACAGATTGGACTATGAAGGTTTGACCTTAAAGCCCAGTAATATCATTGTTAGAGCCTTCGACGGTTCTAAGAGGATGGTCCATGGAGAGGTGGACATCCCAATTAAGGTGGGAACATAAATTTTCAACTCTACATTTTATGTGATGGACATCTGTCCTTCATATTCTTGTTTGTTGGGAAGACCATGGATCTACAACGCTGGGGCAGTCACTTCTTCTCCACACCAAATGCTCAAATACCCAGTCCAGGGTAAAATTATAACAGTTCACGGTAAGGAGGAGTATATGATAAGCCACCTTAACTCTTTCCTCTATGTGGAGTTATATGGTGAATTCATAGAAACCCATTTCCAACACTTTAAAGAGGTTTCTCCTGAAGTTGCGGAAACCAAGACAATGACGTCTGTACCCATCATTACCAAGCCTGTGTCCCAGATTTCATCCCTTAAAGATGCGAAGGCTGTGATCGAGGAAGGAGGAAGCACAGTATGGGGTCAGCTACCAGATTTTCTTTCAAGACAGATAAGTTCAGCTTGGGTTTCACTGCTGCTAGTCAAAAGGATGTGCGTCGCTCCCGGGCTGGAGGGCCACCACTAAAGATCACTCATCATGCAGTTCATGCTTTGGAAGATGTTGGAGATGAGAGCAATTTTGAAGATTGGATTTTCCCGACTATTGAAGGAGGACTGAACAACTAGGAGGCGAAAGACTTTGTTCCCATTACTTTCATAAATCAGTAATTTATCTTTCGAACATTTCTGTTGGTTTGTAATAATTATTAAACAATTCGTACACTCTTTTTGCCTTGTGCCTTACCCGGGGCATATAGGTCCATTTGTAAGGGTTTTGATTCTTCATTTTCATATGCCATTTTTAATGAATCATGGATGTTTTCATATATAAACTTTTGTGTTCATTTTCTTTCTTTTTAGATTTTATTTGTTTAAAGGTGGCTATCCCTTACACACATCCACACTCACAAAATGCAGGTACCCATCCACTCCGGATTCCATGGGTAACAATTCTGCTATGGCCTTCAGTGACTCTGAAGATCTGGTCAATCATGCCGAATACGAAGGTGATGAAGACTGTGAAGTGCCTGGAGAGTTGGCTAGACTTCTACAACAGGAAGAAAGGGCTATTATGCCCCATGAAGAGCTGTTAGAGATCAACTTGGGTACCGCCGAAGACAGAAAAGAGGTTAAAATGGGTGCCAACCTAAAGCCAAATGTCAAAGAGCACTTAGTTCAGCTGTTGAATGAATATGTTGAGATATTCGCCTGGTCCTATGAAGACATGCCGGGACTCAATACAGATATTGTGGTTCACCGTCTCCCTACAAGAGAAGATTATCCACCAATTAAACAGAATGTCCGCCGAATGAGGCCTGATATGTCCGAAAGGATCAAAGCTGAAGTAATGAAGCAGTTTAATGCTGGCTTTCTTGCTGTTACTTCCTATCCACAATGGGTTGCTAACATTGTGCCTGTACCTAAGAAGGACGGCAAAGTGAGAATGTGTGTGGATTACAAAGACTTAAACAGGGCTAGCCCTAAAGATGACTTTCCACTACCGCACATTGACATCTTGGTTGACAATACAGCTCAGCATAAGTTATTTTCCTTCATGGATGGATTTTCAGGGTACAACCAGATCAAAATGGCCCCCGAAGACATGGAGAAGACTACTTTTGTTACGCAATGGGGTACCTTCTTCTATAAAGTGATGCCATTCGGACTGAAGAATGCCGGGGCAACCTATCAGCGAGCCATGGTAGCTTTATTTCATGACATGATACATCATGAGATCGAAGTCTACGTAGATTACATGATATCTCGTTCACAGACAAAAGAAGAACACCTCGACCATCTGCAAAAGCTGTTTGTCAGGTTGAAGGAGTATAAGCTCAGACTGAATCCTAGCAAGTGCACTTTCGGAGTCAGGTCCGGTAAACTCTTGGGATTCACAGTCAGCAACAAAGGAATCGAGGTTGATCCTGCCAAAGTCAAAGCCATACAAGAAATGCCTGCCCCTCACACTGAAAAGGAGGTCAGAGGTTTCTTAGGATGCCTAAACTACATTGCAAGGTTCATTTCTCACCTAACATCTACCTGTGAACCAATCTTCAAGCTGTTGAAGAAAGATCAGGTGGTTGAATGGAATGATGACTGTCAAGTTGCTTTCGATAAAATCAAGGAGTATTTGCTAGAACCTCTTATCCTGATGCCACCCGTCGAAGGAAGGCCGCTAATCATGTATCTGACTGTTTTGGATAACTCAATGGGGTGCGTACTGGGCCAACATGACGAGTCTGGTCGAAAAGAGCATTCCATTTATTACCTTAGCAAAAAGTTTACCGACTGTGAGACTCGCTACTCGAGAAAACTTGCTACTCTTTGGTATGGGCTGCTTGCTGGCTAAGGCAGTATATGTTGACACATACCACTCTGCAGATTTCTAAAATAGATCCGATCAAGTACATCTTCGAAAAGCCTTCTTTATCTGGAAGAATCTCTAGATGGAAAATGATCCTGACTGGGTATGATATCCAGTACACAACCCAAAAATCTATAAAGGGGGAGTGTATTAGCTGACCATCTAGCTCATCAAGCTGTCGAAGATTACCAATCCATGAAGTTCGACTTCCCCGATGAAGACATTATGACATTGGACAACATTGAAGGTAGCGGACCGTATGACGGACCTGAACAAGGATCCTGATGGACTCTGTACTTTGACGGTGCTTCAAATGCACTTGGCAATGGTATCGGCGCGGTACTTATCTCTCCAAAAGGTTTCCATACACCTTTCACTGCTAGACTCTGCTTCAGTTGTACCAACAACATGGCCGAGTATGAAGCTTGTATCTTTTGTCTCAAGGCTGCAATTGACTTAGGAATCAAATCTTTGGTTGTGTTTGGAGACTCCGCTTTGGTCATCAGTCAGATCAAAGGAGAGTGGGACACTAAACATCCCAATCTCATCCCTTACAAAGAACATGTCCTGACATTGTTACCTCATTTCGAGCAGATTACCTTCGAGCACTTCCCGCGAGAAGAAAATCAGCTAGCGGATGCTCTAGCTACAATGTCTTCCATGTTTAAACTTAACTGGGATAATGAGGCTCCCCAAATTACCATTGAGCGGATGGACGAACCTGCACATTGTCATGAGATAAATACCGAAGAAGTAGTGGACCAACCCTGGTTTCACGAGATCAAAAGGTATCTCAAGACTCGAGAATACCCTGAAGGAGCTTCAGTCAACGACAAAAAGTTCTTGAGAAGATTTTTTGCCAAGTTCTTCCTGAGCAATGGTATCCTATACAAGCGCAAGCATGATTGCATTCTACTTCATTGTGTGGACAAGGTTGAAGCTGAGCAGATCATGGTTGAACTACATAATAGTACATTTGGCACCCATTTGAGCGGACATACTATGGCTAAGAAGATTCTAAGGGCAGGATACTACTGGTCTACCATGGAAGCTGACTGTCATCGATATTTCCGTACTTGTCACAAATGCCAAATCTATGCGGACAAGGTACATATTCCTCCAGTTCCTCTCAATGTCCTAACAGCCCCTTGGCCATTCTCAATGTGGGGTATCAACATGATTGGAGAGATCAAGCCTACATCATCCAATGGACATCGCTTCATCCTGGTGGCCATTGATTACTTTACCAAGTGGGTCGAAGAAGCTTCCTTTGCCTCTGTTACAAAGAATGTGGTTGCCCGCTTCATCAAGCAGAACCTCATATACCGGTATGGTATCCCCGATCGTATCGTCACGGACAACGGTACAAACCTGAACAACACTATGATCACCGCTCTGTGCGAGGAGTTCAAGATTCAACATCACAATTCATATCCTTATCGGCCAAAGATGAACGGTGCTGTAAGCTGCAAACAAAAACATAAAGAAGATCATTCAAAAGATGACAGTCACCTACAAGGACTGGCATGAGATGTTACCGTTTGCTCTGCATGGATACCGTACCACGGCACAAACATCAACTGGGGCAACCCCCTTTTCTTTGGTATATGGCATGGAAGCTGTTTTACCTATGGAGGTGCAGATCCCTTCTTTGAGAATTATGAAGGATGTTGGGTTAAGTGAAGACGATTGGATTCAGACTCGGCTTGATCAACTTAACTTGATCGACGAGAAGCGACTTACTGCTGTTTGTCATGGTCAGACGTATCAAAAACGGATGATCAAGGCTTTCAACAAGAAAGTGAAGCGCCAGGTATATCAAGTCGGAGATCTTGTAATCAAGCGGATCATCTTGCCGCAAAGTGATCCCAAGGGCAAGTGGACTCCTACCTATGAAGGACCATTTGTGATCAAAAACATCTTTTCTGGTGGGGCTATGATTCTAACCACCATGGACGGTGATGACCTGCCGCACCTTGCAAACGCAGACATAGTCAAAAGATACTATGCATAAATAACCCGACAAGTTGAAAACCCGAAAGGGCGACTTGGGCAAAAACGGGCATCCCGGTGAATCAAAAACCCGAAAGGGCGGTTCAGGAAAAAAATAGGGATAAAACAAAAAAAATCTATACACCCGACAAGTTAAAAACTCGAAAGGGCGACTTGGGCAAAAAAGGGTTTCCCGATGGATCGAAAACCCGAAAGGGCGGTCCAGGAAAAAGTTAGGGAATTAAAGTGTATGACTATGTCTCGTCGGATCACTTTAAGGAAAATCTCTTCACGGACAAGCTCCAAGCTTCTGATCAATCCAATCATCTGCGGATGAAGCAATGAATGGACAAGATACTCAGAGTTACGAAGGCTATAGCAGAATGGGAACCCCATGGAATTGTTACACATAGCCATCTTTCTTTGTATAAATTTTTCTCAATTTTATGACAACATTCTCTTACTAGGATGCCTGTCTCCTTTGTACAAAATACTTACACAAAGTTAATGCAAAGATACTTCAAAGTACAGCAAATTATTTGCCTTTTCTTTCTTTTTTATACTTGTGTTTTATTTGAAAACGTCCAATGATTTATTAAATGAGCATATGCATTTGAATATAATCACTGCTTACAAATAAAACGAAATGAGAAAGAATAATTACTGATAGGATGAAAGTATAGGAAAATGTCTTTAGGCTATTCCAGGAGAAATCCACTGCAATACATCATCCAGATCCTCGGTGGAACTAAAGCCTTGAAATACATATCCCTAGTGGAGTTAACTTTCAAGAATCCGCATCAGAGCTGAGTTTTCAAACTCCCAATCCCTAGCGGAGCAAAACTTTGAACTACAAACTCTCAGTAAGGATGCAACTTTCTTCCCCAAACGGAGTCAAACCTTCAACCTTTGAACACCAGTGAAGACCATTCAGTTTCCTCCAATTTCCCCTAAAGAGTCGCTTTAAAACCAGATAATTCCCCAGAGAGTTATTTTTAAACCTTCTTCCTCAATGGAGTCAAGTTTCCATATCCAATCAAATCAGAACGTCATTAAGATCCCCAGCGGAAACCATTTAGTTTTCCCCTGATACCCCCAACGGAACGAAGTTTCTCATTCTTGAAGTCCCTAGTAGATTGGCATACAACCCAAACTCCTGATCTCCCCAGCAGTATAGCTTCTCCCCACAGAGGTTGTCAAAGATTTTGAATCTCCAACAGTGGTCAAGGATTTATTTTCCCTGACAGCAGTCAAAGATTTTATTATCTCCAGCTATCCAGGATTTATTTTCCTCAGCAAAACAGCTAATCAGCTTACATGCGCATACATTACATTCGCATATCATAAACATTTGCTGAAACACATCTTATTGCATCATACATTTCATGCAACATAACTTTGTGTTTCAACTAGCATTCTACCCTTTTCAGGATGAAATTGATAGCTACCTAAAACAGATATTCAAAGCTCAGAAAACGGCTTAGAGATGCTCCAAATACATATGCTTTTTTGTTTGTTTATTCAAATCAAGGGGCAGATTCCTGTTCCAATTATGAAACCTGGATTCGACCATATTTTATCTTGATTATACTGAAACCCGGAGATCGACTGAAAAATAGTTGAATCCCCTGCAAATTCTTCTGAAACCTGGACGTTGACCAGATAGGAAGTAAGGTATCGTGAAGCCTGGATGTTGACCAGATAGCAATACAAGACTGTGAAGCCTGGACGTTGACCAGATAACAGTAAGGTATATTATGAAACTTGGACGTTGACCAAATAACAATTTACTCGGCCAATTACTTTGAAGCCCGAATTCAACCGGATATTAGTAGGCCCCGAAACCAAAGGGAAACCCGGAGGCGACCGGATAACCATTTGATTTCCTTCTGAAAACTGGACGTTGACCAGATAAGAAGTAAAGTATCATGAAGCCTGGACGTTGACCAGATAGCAATACAAGACTGTGCAATCTGGATGTTGACCAGATAACAGTAAGGTATACTGTGAAACTTGGATGTTGACCAAATAACAGTTTACTTGGCCAATTACTTTAAAGCCTGGATTCAAACAGATATTAGTAGGCCCCGAAATCAAAAGGAAAACCGGAGGCGACCGGATAACCATTTGATTTTCTTCTGAAGACTGGACGTTGACCAGATAGGAAGTAAAGATGTTGTGAAACCTGGACGTTGACCAGATAGCAATACAAGACTGTGAAGCCTGAATGTTGACCAGATAGCAGTTCACTGTCACCTCTTCAACCAAGAGATGACTCCCTTGTAGAATAACAGACGACTGAAGTTCTATTTCTACCAAGACAAAGACCAGCATTCCCCAGTGTAGTCCTCCTCAACAACAGGTGTACGGGCCCTCGCAAAGGAATCTCTTATGCGATCAATTTTCTTGGATGACATCTTTAAGCCCATCTCCGACAAGATTCTGTCACATCTTCCAAATGGCATCTTTAAGCCCATTCCCTTAACTATACTCCGACGAGCACAAATTTATGGGCACTCTAGTGTCCAATCATCTTTTACCTTCGAGTCACGAAAGGCAAACTCGTCAATTTAACTCTTCAGGTTCAAGAAGATTGAACAGGGGCAGCTGTTGTACCCCAAAATTTGCCCTCTCATTTTATCAAGATTTCTCATCACAAGACTCTTTGAACTCAATACCAAGCTAGGGTTTGCTCTGCTCAAGCCATCTCCTTGCATTGTTGACCTAAATTAGGGTTTGAATTTGCACAAGGAATTTTGCACTTCTGATTCTCAATGTGACTTTCATGCTTCATGTTGGACTTATAAGATTGCTCATACCAAGTTTCAAGTCTTGAATCAAATTTTTGCCCAGTCAATTGGACAGTTTACCTAAAAATCAGCTGTATTGGGGAAAAAGTCAACTGTGGCCAATTTACAGTCAAACCTCATAATTTTTTATCCACATCAACATTATAAACTCATATGAACCATTTGATCAAGTTTGGACCACAACTCCTCAAGAAATTTGATCAGATCTTCAAAAGGGCAAAATGGTCATTTTTAGGGTTTTGACTGCAGAAGGGCAATTTCTGACTTTTCACCTAGCCAATGGCAAATTGGGTTCAAGCATGGATTCAAGGACTCAATGGCAACATCTTGACCTATTCACAAAGTTCAAAAGATCTCAATTGCATTGGATTGACAAATGAATTTTCCAGTCAACTGATCAAAAATCAATTGTACACTGAAAAGTCAAACTTTGACTTTTTGGTCAAAATCAAGTCCCAAGGGTCATTTTTCATCAAGATGTGTTAAAACATGAAACTTGTTCATCAAGAAACCTAATTTTGCAAATTAGGGTTTAAGATTGAAAAATTTCATAACTTAGAATTTTTCTAAGTTATGAAATTTTCTTATTTTTTCCCAACTTTGCCCAAATATTTCACCATGATGCAATTGGATTCAAATAAAACTTCCAACATGAAAGTTGTAGTCCTACAAAAAATATACAACTTCTATTCACAAAGTTTTCTCAAAAGAATCTTGGATCTCAAGTTATGATTTTTGGAACAAGGGTCCATGAAACTTTTAACTTAGTGAAATTTTGCCCTAGTTTAGGCAGGATTTTGACTTATCTTCATGGAAAATTTTTCACCTAGTTCCACTTGGAATCTCAAAATTCATTTCAAAGATGGATTGTAGAGCATGTTACAATATTTCCAAAATGTCAAAGAACTCTCCAAAATCATTTATGGTTAGGGAGAATCGAAGGCTTGAATTTGGAAAAAACTCACTTTAATCCATGGCATGTTTCATGTTGACACAATTTGCAAACTCTATTCAGCCTCACTTGTACTTGCTCCCAGGTCTCTAAACCCTTCCATACTCAATAATTAAATGCAAATCCAATGGTTTCAAGCTTTGTTCTGATCATTAGAGGATTACACAAGAGATTAATCCAAAAATAGCAAAAAGGCAACATTGACATTTTTGTCAAAACATGCTTTATGTCAAATTACATCTCTTGAGCCTTGAACCAAATCTTAAACAGCAAACCAAATCCACAAACTTAGGGCTAAGATCACCAAATGTATGCAGGGTTAGAGCTAGCCTGTACATGCCTTCTCTTTGTCACTTCTCATTTTTTGCTTCATAACCAAGAAATGTGCCAAGGAGCCACAACTGGAGCATCTGTTATAACCAACTCTTGCTAACATTTGAAACAAGTTTTGCACATTGCCTTGAGCCAGAAACACGAGCCTTCCAACCCTCAAGCCTTCCAAAACACAAAAACACATCCCTCTTGCAAAACAGGGCAGTTTCTGCACTTTGAATTCCATAACAAAAACCACTCGTGCGTTTTTCCCCAAACCTGTTCAAATACATTTCATATAACCTATCCAAGCTATCCCAACCATTGGACAGTGACTGTAACTCCATTTGCAAGTTTCACCATTTCTGATTTCAACTTGTGCAGGTTGAGTTCTAAAAGCTTGTTCAAGCAAATCCAAAGCAAACTACGCATTGGGGAAGGTCAGAGGAAGTTCAAGCAAGCTTCCAAGCATCTCAGGCCTCACTGAAAAGCTCCACATTGCCATACACGAGTTCAACTGAAACAGGTTTTTATCAACTTCCTATCTCTCTATTTAGGAATCATTAGGCTTAGGTTTGTGAATAAAAAAATGTAGTACTCATAGCCCTTAAGCTGTACATATGCATAGATTTCATTTAAGTTAAGTGTGCTAAGAGAATTTGAATGATGAACTTCCTGAAAAAGTTAGGTTAGAAATTAGGGCTAGAGAAATTCTCACTGGTCTTTGAGGGTTAGATTAAGTTTTTTATATGTTTAGAATCGTGGTTTAATGCTCTACAAGTTTCATGTTTTGAGTTTTTGATTTCATGCAACGAATAGAGAGAACAGGATTGGAGTTACAGGGTGCGCGTTCTTGTTCAAAGGTTGAAGATGAAGATCAGTTTGGGCTGGGCTTGGCCTTAACTTGCTTTTGACACCTCCAGTTTACTGACTGCACCCCACTGGCCCATTTCATTATTATTTTATATTTTTCTATTTATTTTTTATTTCTGACTTTAAAATATTTTTTCTAAACTTCAAAAATTACCAAAAATATTTTATTTAATTTTCACATTTTATTTTATTATTTTTATTATTTTTAGACATAGAAAAAATTATTAGATAACATACTTTTATTTTATTTAATAAAAAGAATTGAAAATAATACATAAAAAGATTATACTTTTATTTTTATTATTTACATACTTAAATAATATTTTCTGATATATTTTTATTTTTTGGCATTTGTATATATTTTATTATTTTATTTTATTGTACATAAATAATATAATATATATACTTTCTTAAAGAAAATTAGGGTTTTTACCCTTAACAAAAATAACTTTTTTTATTTTTCTTTTTAATACATTAAATATCATATTTTTATACACATAAAAATAAACAAAAACATTTTTTTGCATACTTATAATATTTTGCATATTTATACTTAATTTGTTTTTTTAAATATTGCTTGTTTATTTATTTGATGCAAAGGATTCAATTTGGTTGTAATAACTTAGGGTTTTAATTTCTTGCAAAATAATCCCCTATTCAAAATTGTATCCCTCTCCCCATATCAATGTTGTAATAGCCTAGATTACTTTTACGCACTTATGCTTTCAAATATGCCATGATAGAGATTATAGTTTGTATGCAATATCCAAAATCAAAACAAATAGTTAGACCTAATACAAGACATAAAAGCATGTAAATTGACAACACAATGCACACATGCACCCCTAGGGTTTCCATCCACTTGTTGCCTTTAAAATGGCCATGTTATGCATGTTGAGTATCTTGGCAAAACAAATACAAAACAAAAGATCATAGTCCCTCGTGACGCTATCTTGGTTGCCTATACAAAATGATCTAGTCCCTCAAAAATTTGCTAAGATACTTAGCACAATTGCTATCATGGTCAATACGATGACCCGCGCCTGTCCCGTTTAACATCCAAATACAAGGTTGTTTACCAAATGCAATGGTAAAACAACACTGTCGAAAGGGTTAAAAATGTGTAGGAAAGATCTTTGAGTAGATAGGGTAGACAACTCTTAGTTACTTGATCGAAACTTGCAAAAAACATCCTTGCTATTTTCAAACACACTTCACAACACAATTTCAAAACATTTCCCAAAAACAAACTTTCAAACATTGAAATATCTTTTCAAAAGATAAACACCTTTATATATATATTCAAACAAGAATCATTACAAAGGTTGCCACAACGATGGCCTCTTTTCAAAACCACACACAAAGCACCATTTCAAACAATTGAAAAGCAAAAGCAAGTGATCTAATCAAGTAACTAAGAGCCCATGGAAAACCATGGATGAAAAGGGTGCTAGCACCTTCCCTTTTAATAATCTACCCCCCGAACCCAAGAAAACATCTCAAAGGTCTTTCATGTGCTTTTTGACCTTTCCTTTGGATAAAATAAAAAGTCGGTGGTGACTCTTGCTAAACCGCACAAGTGCGAACACAAACGCAAAACCTTAAGTCAGTTCTCCCACCGTATCACACAGTGGATGTCCTTCCACGAGAATCAATCTCACCATGTCAAGTGGGTCATAGCCCTTGACTCGAGTTATCGTGCTTTAGTCTTTGACGGTGTTTGATTAGAGAATGAATCTTTTTGCCCCTTGATAGGCATCTGGTTCAACATGACCCTGCACCATAGACCCTTGAGATCCTTGAAATGGTTATGGAAAATGCTATGGTATGATGTTATGATGTTATGTAAAAGTATGCAAAGTAAGCAAGCTATTATGTACAAATAGTCATATATATACCCAAAGCAGACAAATCCTTAGGTTTAGGTTTGCATAGAGTTAGTAGGTAAGTACCCTTTTGAAGTTTAGTTGGCTCAACCTGTCCTAGTAATAGTAACCGGGTTCTAAGGGATCTCAATATCACTGATCTTTCTTTATCGGAAATTGTTTCAGTGCAAGCCTCTATAATGGTGACCGAAATATCTCGAAAGTCCAATCTCAATGAGCGTAGCATTGGGTATCAACCAACTTCGGACTGCACCAAAGCCGGCTACCTCACTACTTCCTAAAGGCCAAGTTGGTCAAGTAAGGTTCTAAAGTCAGTTAGTGCTTCATGACACCACATAGCGGCCCCGTATTCTCCGTGACTACTAAAGGGCTACCGGTACCAACAAATCTGTCACACTAATGTAGCTATTACTTAGACCATGTCGGTATACCCCGCACAGTTTCCACAATCTATTGCTACTTACCTAAAAGGTGCCTCAGATCCGGGTAGAGGATCAAACAAGCCCAAATAAGGAACCATAATGTAAAGCAAACAAGTCAAACAGTGAAAGCAAGTAAAGGGTGATCTAGCCCTAAGGTAACCCCATTTTTAAGACACTCCCCAGCAGAGTCGCCAGTTCTGTAACATGGTGGGAGAACTGACTTGGGGTGTTTTATGTTTGATCGCAATTGTTGCGGATAGCAAGAGTTGCCACCGACTTTTCTTTTATCCAATGAAGGAAAGGGTGAAAAGAACAAGAAAGACCTTTGAGATTATTTCTTGAGTTCGGGGGGTAGAGTATGAAAAGGGAAGGTGTTAGCACCCTTTCCATCCATAGTTATCTATGGGCTCTTAGTTGCTTTCTAGATCATTTGTTTTGTTTGAAAATGTGTTTGTGGTGTGATTTTTGAAAGTATTTTGAAAACGTGCCTTTGTAATGGTTCTCGTCTCTATAAGAACGCATACAAAGTGTTGTTTGGAAAATAGTTCAAAGAAGTGTTTGTTTTGAAAGTGATTTTGAAAAGGTGTCTTTATAATGGTCCTCGTCTCTATAAAAACGCATACAAAGTGTTGTCTTTTGAAAATGTTTCAAAAATGAAAGTGTTGGTGTATAAAATGTTTTTGTTGTGAGCAAGCAAGCAAATAGGAGCAACCTACCTACTCAAAGGTCTTTAGTGTTATTTTACTCCTCCTTTAGATGTTGCTATATTACCATTAATTTGGTAAGAAGCTCCATCATTGGATGTGAAGGGACGAGCATGGGTCATCGTATAGTCATGATAGAAATGTTGTGGGACATCTTAGAATTTCTCTTGAGGGACTAAGATCATTTGTAAGGAAACATTTAAAGCGTCATTGAGGGACTATGATCTTGTATTTTTGATTGTTTTTGCTAAAACGTCTCACATGCATAACATGACCATTTTCATAAGGCAACAAGTGGAATTACCCTAGAGGTGCATGTATGAATAATATGTTTGATTTGCATGGATTTAGTCTTTGATTAGGGGTTATCTACTTGTTGTTCTTATCTTCCCATACAAATCCCTCTCTACTAGCATTTATACGAAAGCGGTAAATTGCATAAAGTAAATATTCTACGCTATTACAATAACTTAGGGATGGGGTGTACAAATTTACAAATGGGGATTGCAAGAAATTAAAGTCCTAATTATCTATTACAACCATATTGAAATAATGTAAAAGAAATGTAAAATAGAGTTGTTTTGTTTTTGTTAAGAGAAGAAATAAATTTGCTTAAGAAAATATTTTTAGTCTTTTTATTTTAAAATAAATAAAATAAAGCATATGAATATAAAGTATTTTTTGGTGTGTTTGATTAATGAAAATAAGAAAATAAAAGTTAGAGTCAGCGCATGGCTGCAAGAAGAGAGAGCAGAAGTTCTGACTCAGAAGCGCTAAAAATCAGAAAGAAAATGTTGGCAGAAATGGGGAAAGGCCATAAAGTCTGGATCCAGATGCACTAAAGTTCTGGGGTTGCTGGGAACAAAGGAAAGCCTAGAAGTTATGATTGTTGAGGGAGCCTAGAAGTTCTAGTATTATTGGAAGGTCAGAAGTTCTGGTTGTTGAGATAGTCTAGAAGTTCTGATACAACTTGAAACCTAGAAGTTCTAGTGTTACTGGAAAGTTAGAAATTCTGATAAAGGGTCAGTGAGGCGTCAATGCTTTTGAATGGGAATATCTAGAAGTTCTGGTCCTGGAGTATTATTTTGATAAACAAATGGGAGGGGGTTCATCTAGATGTTCTGGTCCAGGGATATTGTTTGACAAATAATGGGGAAAAATGTCAAGGAATAAACATAAAAAGGTGTTTCTGGGGGCTAGAACTCTGGACCCTTAACACTAATGCCTTATGCGCGCACTCTCTACCACTGGGGTGGCTATACATCCGGTATTAGAAGCAAAAACATAAACATATATTACAAAGTAAGTTCTGATGATGAACTTCATATTCTTCTTCGCGCCAGCCAGAGTATCCGCAACTTAGTCATTTCTCAACAAAAATGGAAAACGCAAACATAGTAGTTATGGCAAATTTCATCAAGGTTTCAGAAATACAAAGCATCAAAACTGTAAACCAGAAGCAAGCATAAATTCTGCTAATCCTAATTTTGAACCCTAATTTCCTCATGAAGTTATGATATGAAATTCTCTCTACTTAGGCCATGTAAATGAAATCTATAAATATGTACAGATTCAGAGCCATGATGTCTACATTGTATCTTTGAAATTTCAAGCCTAACAATGCCTAAATAATGAGATGAGAGTCAGAAGAAACTTACCTTGCAGCTGGAAATTGTTTTGTGAATTAGCCTGGTTTAGATTGCTGTGATGTTCTGGTCAATTTTCTCAAGTTCCCAGGAAGCTAGAACAGCCCTTAACTTGAGCTAAGAATGGCTGGAATGTTCTGGAGCAACCAAGAAGCAAAGTTATGATTTTTTTTTTGAAATAGAGATTGGTGAAGATTGTGTTACAGTTTGAAAACAGAAGTTGGGGAGGCCTCTATGTGTATATTAGAAACTGTATTGATGATTTGGCCAAAATACGCACAAGGAAAATTAGAGTTTGAATGCAAAAATAAAAAACTAGCAAGTTTGTATTTGTGTGGCAGTTTCGGGTTCTTGGAATTTTCAGCAAGGTTTCAAGGCTTTTTTACAATGTCTCCCCCCTTTTAACAGTTGCAAATGAATTTTAATTTATAGGCAAAGAATTTATAAGCTTGGAGAAGTCAAATGTACAACCATCATGTGTTATGGCTCGTTGACTTGTTTTTGAAGCAAGTTTAGACATGCATGGTTTCAAGGCAAAGTAGGGGGTTAGCAGCTTAAATCACGCTTAATCTGAGTTTGTAGTCATGATTTGTGGAGGAAGTACAATCAGAAGCAAAGTGAAGCATGAGCTCGAAATAAACTTTGTACACAAGTTTGTTTTTCAAGGACAACAATGGTACTTTTATGCCACACGTGGAAAGATCCTTTGGATAAAGACTCAAAAGTTAGTGTAAACATTAAATGATGATGAGATTTAACAAGCAAGAAAGCCTGCAACATGAGATTGTGTAGCAAGCTTGAATCTGGATCAGAAGTTCAACATAAACGTAACTTGGATTAAGAATAAATGTCCAACTTCTGATCTTGGATTCTCCCTACTCCAGCATGATCTGAAGGAGTTCTCAGACTTTTCAGAAAGCTTGTAACATACTTTGTAAACCCTTTTGAATCACTTTTGCAAACTCTTATTGTACCTTCCTGAAAACTGGCCCAGAAGTTCTAACTAAATTCTGACTTGGAAATGCTCAAAATTTACTAAGTGTTTTAGTTTCATGGACGTGTCTTCAAGGATTTATAACTTGAAATTCCAACATTTCTAGGAGAAGTTTTATTCTGCATTGTTTTAGATCTCATTAAGATCTACAACTCTTTTTTCAGAAGTTCTTCCTGAATCAACTTGCATCATGATGAAAATATGGCCAGAGGTTCTGAACTCATCATATTTCTTAACACTTAGAAAAATTCCTAAGTGTTTAGAATTTTTACTTTTCCAAAGTAATTTTGACTTTTGATTTTCTTAATGGACCAACTTCATATTCTAACATGTCTTGATGAAATATGATTCTTGAAACTTGATTTTGATCCAAAAGTCAAAGTTTGAATTTTCAGTGTGCATTTTGACTGTAAGTGTTTGGATGTTGGCATGTTTTTTGGTAAAACCAGTTGTGTGAATGTCATGACTGATGTCATAACTTTCTGGGCCACAAGGTACATTCTACAGAAAAAGAATGTCATACAGGAGCTTCTCAATATGAGTGTTTAGCTGATCATTATGCAATGATCATATTTATTGCATTCTACCAAAATCTGTAAACAGGATTCTTGTTGTCATAACCAATGTTAAGACATCTTGTACTGAACTAACACTTGTGCAAATTTATTATTTTCTGAGAAGTTTCAGGAATCTGGTTATTCAGTCCAGATCAGATTCTCACGTGGACTTAGGTTAACTTTGCTTAACCCTAATCTGGTTGTTAAAGTCCCATGACCAAGTCTTGAGGTTAACCCTAATTAACCCTAGCTATTTTCGTGGAAGCCCTAACTGAAGAATAACAGCCTATATATTCCTCATGAAGTCTGTTGCTGAAATAAACACTTTTTGACAGAAGATCAATAAGGGACTGTATAGTTGTAACTACTGTAATCCAAGCAATTATCATTGTGATAAGTGACTTGGAGTAGGATTTGATTTTAAGGGTTATGTATCACTCAAGGCTTTGAAGCACGAGTGTTTGTGTCACTTGATTAAAGCTTTGAAGCAAAGTCAAGTTAGGGTTATGTATCACTCAAAGCTTTGAAGCACGAGTGTTTGTGTTACTTGATTAAAAGCTGTGAAGCAAAATCAAGTGTATGTTCTGAAGAGTGTCTTCATAATTTCATTAGTCAATTGTTTAATATCACTGCTGTGATTGAGGGGGAGTGAGTAGGAACTCAGGTTTAAGTTGAACTTAGATTGAAGTTGCATTGGGTAGGTCTTAAGTGAAGGAGATAAACTGGTTGGTTTATTCATGAATTAATATCTCTTATAGTGGATTTTCTCCCTAGCTTGGTAGCCCATAGAGTAGGTGTTGTTACACACTGAACTGGGTAAATAATTGACTGTGTTATTTACTGCTTTTAGTTTTACTGTCTTTAAGAGTGTCAGATACGGTGTCATAACATTCACTGTGACATTAAGTATTTGCAGCCAGAATTTCAATTGGCATCAGAGCAGGCACCCTGCCTGTCTTACTGGGTGAGATCTAGGGATATTATTTTCTGGCGCTATGGACAAAGGAGGAGGTTTTGGAAATAGACCACCCATTCTGGATGGATCAAATTATGACTACTGGAAACCTCGTATGATTGCCTTCTTAAAATCACTGGACAAAAAGGCTTGGAGAGCTGCTGACAAAGGATGGAACCATCCCACCATAACTAGGAAAGATAGGATAACCAGTCTGAAACCCGAGGAAGAATGGAGCAAAGAAGAAGATGAGTTAGCCCTGGGTAACTCCAAAGCATTAAATGCCTTGTTCAATGGAATTGATAGAAACATATTCAGACTAGTACATCAATGTGAACTGGTCAAGGAGGTTTGGGACACTCTCAAAACTACCCATGAGGGTACATCCAAAGTAAAAATGTCAAGGCTTCAGATGCTGACTACCAAATTTGAGAACCTAAGGATGATGGAAGATGAGACCATTCATGAGTTTCACATGATCATCTTGGAAATTGCCAACACCTCAGGAGCATTGGGAGAAAAGATGTCAGAAGAAAAGTTAGTGAGAAAGATTCTCAGATCCTTGCCTAAAAGATTTGCAATGAAGGTGACTGCTATAGAGGAAGCTCAGGATATCTGCAACTTGAAGGTGGATGAACTCATTGGGTCTCTTCAGACCTTTGAGATGGGGACCAGTGACAATGTTGACAAGAAAAACAAGAGCATAACACTTGTAGCTAATACTGAAGATGAAAACAAAGAGGATGAAGAAGAAAATATTTCAGAAGCTATAGCCATGCTTGGAAGACAGTTCAACAAACTCATCAAGAGAATGGACCCAAAGTCAAGGTCAAATGTTAAGAACATTCCTTCTGACATCAACAGATCCTATGACTCCAGCAGAAGACCAAAGTCTGAAGAGAAGGGAAATCAAAGCAAAGGAATTCAATGCCATGGATGTGAAGGATATGGGCACATTCGAGCTGAATGTCCAACCTTTCTTAAGAAACAAAAGAAAGGAATGTCTGTTACTTGGTATGACTATGACTCAGAAAGTAATTCTGAAGAAGAATCTTCCAAACTAGTTATTGCGCTAACTGGTATTTGTGACTCTGATAGTGACTCTAGTGATGAGGAAGTGACATTTGAAGAACTGGCTGACTCCTACAAGAAGTTATGTATCAGAAGTGCTGAAGTCTGTCAGCAAAATGAGAGACAAACAAAACTCATAGTAAAGCTGGAGGCTGAGAAGAAGGCAGGCACTGATACTATAAGTCATCTAGAAGGGTGTGATCGGTGGAAATAGAACTGACTGTTTTGAAATGCTGGTTCGCGAAATGTCGCGGTAAGCAAGAGTCACCATCGTCTTTTATGTTCTCCAACATGGAAAGGACAAAAGCACAACAAAATTCCTTTTTTTCGAGAATGTTTCTCGGTTCGGGAGGTAGATTTATAGAAAGGGAAGGTGTTAGCACCCTTTCTATCCGTGGTTATCCACGGGCTCTTAGGTACTTGCTCACTATGTTTTCAAAAATTGTTTGCTTTTCAAGTGTTTGTGGGTTTTGAAAAAGTTTAGTTTGAAAAACTTCTAGGTAACTCTTGTATCAGTCCTCAAGAGTGTATGAAGTATTTGTTTGAAAACTTTTTGAAAGTGTAGGTGCGAAAAGATGTTTTTGTTTGTTTTGAAAGAGCAAGTACCCAGGAGAAATCTACCTACTCTAAGGAATTAGGCTGTGTAAGAGTCCTTTAGACAGTACTATCCCACTATTGAGAAGTAGGTAGCACCGTCGTTGGATTTTTTCGGGTCAATTCGATTATAGGGACAATGTGGTCACCAAAGCAATAGTAGGACGCCTTAGCGGTAACCCTAATGTCCTAGATCCTTTTTATCCGAGGCAACCGTTTCGAGGCAACTGGATCTTTAGACATGAGGGCGACCTCTAAAACACCCTATACTTGACGACCACCTCGAGGCGACCAAGTGAGGCGTACCCTAAGAGTGGCATGTGCACGTGTGTCAAATTCAGTTAAGATTATCTTGAACATGTTATTTGTGAGCTACGGATTGATTTTATTTTTCATACAAGTCTTGCAGGCATAATTAACAGTTAATATTTGTGCGGGAAATAAAGTGCGGAAAATGAATCTACGCTATTACAAGGCGCGGGTATATACATCGCCAAAAATATAACCCGTTTAGAAAATAAATGCGAGAAAAGTAAATAAAGCGATAAAGGCCTAATTAACTATTACATTTCCGGAGCAGATACATAAATATGAATCAAAATAAACATGCGCGCGAAAGATTGAATCGGGACGTCCTTAGGGTTTTGACCCTTTTTGAGAAAAGAATTAAAATTGGTCCTTTTTTGCAATTAAATTAACTATTAAACCTAATTTACTAATTAATTAATTATTTACAAGAAAAAGTATTTTTGTGGTTTTATGTTTTTAATGAAATAAAAATAAAAAAAGTAATTAAAAGTGTCAAAGGAAAAACCTAATTCTAGATTTGATTTTATTTAATGTGAAAAAGATTACAATTAACCTAATTAAACAACTAAATTGAATAATGAATTTATTTACAAAAAGTAATTGAAATTAATAAAAATATTTTTTTTGGTTTTCTGAATTTTATTGTGAAAAATAATTATCTAGTTAATGATTAATTAAGAATTAAATTTAAATGAGTAAAATAAAAGATATAAAAGAAAAAATAAAGAGGCAAACTCATGGGGGGTTTGGGCCAGATTTGGGATGTTAGACAGCAATTTCAGGCCCACTAAGCTTTCAGCCACGTTTGACTTTGATGATCCTCTAGAACGCTTGTTGACTGGGAGCATAGTGAATATCATCTTCTGGCCATTGGATTGAGGCGTAAGGCCACCTGGCGCATTGATTTCTGGAGATACATGGTGGAGTGCTTTTGGGACGCTGCATGAGAACACGTTAAGAAAAACAATATCAAGTATTTGGGGGACCTGGGATTCGAACCCAGGTCCCAAGGGACTATGCCTGCACGCCTTAACCAACCCAACTGCCTTGTTCAATTGTTAGTGTAATAAAGACCAAATATAATATTCAGAAATCAATTAATATGCTAGCAAACAAAAAAAACGCGCTTTAATTTTAAACGGGCCAATCACACTGTGACGCATCATCGTCTTCTTCATCAAAATTGCTGGTTATTTACCTGCGGATTTTTATCCGCAGGTAGTTTCGTAGGCTTTTCTTAAAATCGTCCCTAGGCTTCAAAAACCCATTCCAAGACCATGGTTGGTCTCGTCCATGTCTCCTGAGTTCATCCCTACTCATGATTTGTTCCAATTGTACCTGGGAACAAAATACCTAAAACGCAAAAAGATGAACCCTAGAATCGGGCATCACGATTCAGGGCCTAAAAACGAAATTGGATATTACAGTTACGTTAGAAATCAAGCAAGGAGTATGAATATGCTAACGTTTTTGAGAAAAAATGCAAGAATAGAGAATTCAAGTTTCATGTTTAGAGGCGAGTTTGTGATGACTTATAGTGCTGTATAGGTGGTCTTAGGATGTGTTTGTGATCGCTTTAGCTTCAGTGGATAGCAAGGAAGAGAACCACGTTCTTATTTTTTCCTGAAAGCGCCTCCTACCTTGTTCTTGATCTCACACTTTTCCAACAATTTTCCACTTTTGCTCTGGCTGTTTTAGCAATGTCTAGGTCGTGAATTAGGTTTAGCCTCCTTGCATATGTATATGGCCATCAGTCTAGGTTTAATTTTGGGCTTGTATCTTGGTGTATTGAAGTTTGGGGATTTGGTTGACCACCATTGAAGAACTTTCCAAATTTGAAGCAAATCCAAGATTTTATGCACAAAAAACCCTAGCATGAATTTGTTAGTTGGCACATGGTATATGAAAGCTATTCAAATCACAAAGATGCTATTCCATTAATTTTTAGATTTTATTTGAATTATTATGGATTTAAAATGAATTAAATGAATAAAAAATAAATAAAATGGAAAAATAAATGTTTGATCTTGAAATTAAGCATGGGACACGTGTGTGGCATGACAAGGCTGAATCAAGTGGAAGAAAGTGGGGCCTTTTGTCAAAAATTGAAGTTTTAAGGATAGTTGACTTTTGCAAATTCATGAAAATTTCCCAACTTCGCCAATGCATATCTTGCTCAATTTTGATCATATGGACATGTTCTTGGAAATTTTGGAAAGGTCTTGAAGTACTCTAACCAATGCCTTTGGTCCCATGTCATTTGGATTTACCAATATTAAGTTATGGTCTTTGACTTAAAATGCCTTTTTGTTGACTTTTGAAATTGACCTATAATGTAGAAATTGATAACTTTTTGTGGGAGCATTACTTGGACTTGGAATGTGAAGATGAGTTGTAGGAAATGTCATCCCCTTCAAAATGAGCCTTGGATGGGATTTTTATGATGAACCATGAAAAAGTTATGCCCTGGTCAAGTTACAGTTGACTTTTCAACTGTCCCAAAATAGCAAGTTTTGCTTCTTTGATGATTTTTGAGTCATTCTTGTGGAATCATGATCAAGACTTGATCAAATGATGATTGTGAGCTCAAAATAAGATGTTGACCAAAAATTCTAACTTTTGACTGCCAAATGACCATTTTACCCATGCAGTTAACTGTGAATCAAATAGGGCTTTTGACTATGCAACTTGGGACTGTGAGACTTGAGACTTGACATGTAGAAGCTTGAAAATGTATATGGACCCATGGGACTTGATTGAGCCTTTGAAAACCTCAAATTCCTTGTAAGAACCAAAACCCTAATTTTGACTGGCTTAAGAGGCATTTGAACTGTGCAATCCCTTGAGAAATCTTGAACCATTTGGAGATGATTCTTGATAAAATTGAAGAATATGGGAGGGCAAATTTTGGGGTACAACAAAGGGGAAGTTCAAATGCTAAACTCAAAACTTAACCAGATGACCAAATCTGTCAAGATGTTGACAAATGGAACTGACAAATTAGAAGAAATCCTTCAGGTTGGACAAAATGTGGGAGACAAGTCTGGTCTGGGATTTGTGGCAGTAAAGAAATCTATTGTAGACAAGAAGAAGATCATGCCTGATAAACAAATGTCAAAGCAGATGTCACAACATAGCACTCAATATCGAGAACAGAGAAATATGAAGAAAAAGTATCAAAGATGGAGATGTCATCATTGTGGAAGGTTTGATCACATAAAGCCATTCTGCTTCAAATTATATGGATATCCTAATCATACCCCAGTTGTCAAACCTAAGTCTAACAAGGCACCATATACTCAACATTGGAAGAAAAAGGCTACTGCCCTGATAGCTCACACCTCCCTTAGAGTCTCTGCAAAGGAAGACTGGTACTTTGACAGTGGATGCTCTAAACACATGACTGGAATCAAGAATCTTCTCAATAATGTTAAACCTCACACTACTAGTTATGTGACTTTTGGAAATGGTGCTAGAGGAGAAATCAAAGGAGTTGGAAACTTGGACTGCCCTGGAGTTCCAAACCTAAATGAAGTATTGCTGGTAAAAGGCTTGACTACTAATCTTATAAGTATCAGTCAATTATGTGATCTAGGATTCAAGGTCAACTTCACAAAGTCAGAATGTCTTGTAACTAATGAGAAACAAGAAGTTGTAATGAGAGGTGTCAGATCTAAAGACAACTGCTACTTATGGGAGTCTGAGAACACTAATTATTCTTCTGTGTGCTCTATTGCCAAAGAAGAAAAGGAAGTGAAACTGTGGCACCAAAAACTTGTTCATTTACACCTAAGAGGAATGAAAAGGATTATATCCATGGAAGCAGTCAGAGGGATTCCAAGGTTGCAAATTGATGAAGGGAGAGTCTATGGTGAATGTCAGGTTGGAAAGCAGACTAGAATGTCACATCCAAAGTCAAGACATCTGACTACCTCTAAGGTGTTAGAACTTCTACATATGGATCTGATGGGACCAATGCAAGGTGAAAGTCTTGGTGGAAAAAGATATGCCTATGTTGTTGTGGATGATTTTTCCAGATTCACCTGGATTAACTTCATTAGAGAAAAGTCTGATGTATTTGAAGTATTTAAGGAACTGTGCAAAAGAATTCAAAGAGAGAAAGAAGGATGCATTGTCAAAATCAAAAGTGATCATGGCAAGGAATTTGAAAACAGTAAGTTTGATGAGTTCTGCTCCTCAGAAGGAATTAATCATGAATTCTCTTCACCCATAACTCCTCAACAAAATGGAGTTGTGGAAAGGAAAAACAGGACTATACAGGAATCTGCCAGAGCAATGATACATGCCAAAAGACTTCCTATTCATTTTTGGGCTGAAGCTATGAATACAGCCTGTTATGTCCATAACAGGGTCACCTTGAGAAAGGGAACATCATCCACCATTTATGAACTCTGGAAAGGAAGAAAGCCTACAGTGAAGTACTTCCATGTATTTGGAAGCAAATGCTATATTCTGACAGATCGTGAACAAAGGAGAAAGATGGACCCTAAAAGTGATGAAGGAATATTCCTAGGATACTCTACCAATAGCAGAGCTTATAGGGTATTCAATTCCAGGACCAAAGTTATGATGGAATCTATAAATGTCATAGTTGATGATTACCATGAGGAAACAAATGTCCCATATGATGTTGAGACATTCTTTGAGACTTCAACTCAAAAGGATGATATTCCTAAAACTACTTCATCAGAATCTGAATCAAAGGAAGCTAACAAAGACCCTTCCATCAGAATTCAGAAAGATCATCCTAAGGAACTAATCATAGGAGATCCTAACAGTGGAATCATTACAAGATCTAGAGAAATCATATCAAACTCTTGTTTTGTATCTAAGATTGAACCAAGAAATGTTAAGGAGGCTTTAACTGATGAATACTGGATTGGAGCAATGCAAGATGAATTCAACCAATTCAAGCAACATGAAGTATGGGAGTTAGTTCCTAGACCAGGAGGAACAAACATCATTGGCACAAAATGGATCTACAAGAACAAATCAGATGCTGAAGGAGTTGTCACCAGGAATAAGGCAAGACTTGTTGCTCAAGGATACACTCAAGTTGAAGGGGTTGATTTTGATGAGACGTTTGCTCCTGTAGCCAGACTGGAATCAATCAGACTCCTATTGGGAATTGCTTGTCTCCTCAAGTTCAAATTATTTCAGATGGATGTAAAAAGTGCCTTCCTAAATGGGTACTTAAATGAGGAAGTTTATGTGGAACATCCTAAAGGATTTGTGGATCCAAACTGCCCTGATCATGTCTACAAATTGAGGAAAGCTTTATATGGCCTAAAACAAGCTCCTAGAGAATGGTATGACAGGTTGACAAAATTCCTCTCTGACAAAGGATACAGGAAAAGAGGCTTGGATAAAACTCTTTTTGTCAAAAATGAAGGAGGAAAGATAATGGTAGCTCAAATCTATGTTGATGACATAGTGTTTGGGGGAATGTCAGATAAAATGGTTAAACATTTTGCTGACCAGATGCAAGCTGAATTTGAAATGAGCCTCATGGGAGAATTGACCTACTTTCTTGGACTGCAAGTCACACAGATGGAAGACTCAATTTTTTTTTGTCTCAAAGCAAGTATGCAAAGAACATTATCAAGAAGTTTGGGATGGAGAATTCCAGTCAGAAAAGGACTCCTGCACCTACTCACTTAAAGCTGTCCAAAGATTCAAGTGGGGTCAAGGTGGACCAAAGCTTATACAGAAGCATGATAGGAAGTTTGCTATACTTAACAGCCAGCAGACCTGACATTGCTTTTGCAGTTGGAGTATGTGCAAGATACCAGGCTGAACCCAAAGTAAGTCATATCAACCAAGTGAAGATAATTCTGAAGTATGTAAGTGGAACCCACAACTATGGATTGATGTACTCTCATGGATGTGAACCAACTCTGACTGGTTACTGTGATGCTGATTGGGCTGGAAGTGCTGATGATAGAAAGAGCACCTCTGGAGGATGTTTCTTCTTAGGAAATAATCTTGTCTCCTGGTTCAGCAAGAAACATAACTGTGTGTCTCTATCTACTGCTGAAGCTGAATACATAGCAGCTGGTAGTAGTTGTTCTCAAATGATCTGGATGAAACAAATGCTTACTGAGTATAATGTCACACAAGATGTTATGACATTGTACTGTGACAATCTGAGCACTATCAACATTTCTAAGAATCCTATTCAGCATAGCAGGACCAAGCATATTGACATTAGACATCACTTCATCAGAGATCTTATAGAGGAGAAGACGATTAAACTGGAACATGTTGCCACAGAACTACAACTGGCTGACATTTTTGCCAAGGAACTTGATGCAAATCAATTTGAAAATATGAGGGGCAAGCTGGGTATTTGCCAACATGAAAATATGTAGCAATTAATTTTGCTCAAAACAAGGGATGAGAGAGATTTTTTTTGTTAAGTCTACTCTGATTGGGCTAATCATCTACTTCTTTATTTCTTTCCAAGATTTTAAGAAGTTGAATAGACATTCATATATCTCACTCCTCTCGCGTTTCTGCAACAATCTTCAATCTCTCAAACGAAGACTGCACTATGACTGCTACCTGTTCTCTAAAACTCTCAAAATGTCTCAACTATCCATGACTTCAAAGACAACTGCTTCTTCCGCATCCTCTGATCGAGAACCTAGGGCAATCACAAACTGCATGGATTCTGATGTTCTGGAGATAACTCCTCTTCGTGAACTGGAAGCTGACCCTACTAAGGTTAAGAAGCTGCGAACCAGACATGCAAGAAGGTCACAAGCCTCTTCATCTGGTAAACCCTCTCAACCATCATCTTCTGTTCCTTCAGAAATAGAAAATAGGGAAGGCTCAGTTTATGTTCATCAAGCTATAGCTAGACTTGTCACTAGGATTCTAAATGAGAATCACTCTGTACCTGGCATTTCTGTACCCTTGAATCAAGAATCTGCTAGTCCAAATGTTGAAATAAATCCAGATGTCACTCAGAATGTTGAGACACCGGATGATAACATTAGGAAATCTCCTGAAAATCTTGATGATCACCAGAACCCTAATGAGAAGGATGTTGAACCCCCGATTATTGATGTTGATGAAGAATACTCTGATAATGACTTAATTGAAAATATCAACCCTAGCATAGCTAGAAGGATGATGAACAGAAAAGGAAAGCTGGATGCTGCCAAAAGCATCTCCAAAGAAAAGACTGCTGATATTGTTCATAAGAAAACCAGGTTTGAGAACAAGACTGGAGTAGAAACTGTGAAGGCTGGATTGTCAAAAGGGAAGGTGAAAACTCGAGTAACTGCTGGTAGTCTCTCAAAACCTGTGAGACAACCAATAGCAAAGAAAAGGAAAGAGCCTGAACCCTCTGAAACTGATGAGGAATCAGAATTTGAATTTGATGTTGAAGACATTCCTCTCAAAAGGAAACTCTCCTCAAGCAAAATGCCTAAAGTCCCTGAAGTCCCCACTGACAACAATTCCTTTCACCATCCTGAGAATGCAAACAGGTGGAAGTATGTAAGTTTGAAAAGGATAGCCTTGGAAAGAGAACTGAACACCAGTGCCATGGAATGTAAAGAGATCATCGATCTAATCAAAACTACTGGTCTAATAAATATTGTGGTAAAGTTTACCAACTGCTATGAAGTTCTTGTCAAAGAGTTCATAGTGAATTTATCTGAAGGGTGTGCTGATGGAAAGTCAGCTGACTTTAAATGTGTATATGTGAGAGGAAGGAAGGTAAATTTCTCTCCCTCTGAAATAAACAAATTCCTAGGAAGACTAGATGATGCTTGCCCTGAGCTAGAGGTTAATGACAACCAAGTGTGCCAAACCATCAATGCAAATCAAGTTAAGAGCTGGCCCTTAAAAGGGAAACTGAATGCAAGCAAGCTGAGCATGAAATTTTCCATTCTGCACAAAATTGGTGCAGCTAACTGGGTTCCCACCAATCATAAATCAACCATCTCCACAGGCTTGGGAAGATTCATTTATGCTGTTGGAACCAGGACAAACTTTGACTATGGTAAGTATATCTTTGATCAAACATTAAAACATGCTGGAAGCTATGCTATTAAAGGCCCTATTGCCTTTCCCCCTCTCCTATGTGGTATAGTCCTTGCTCAGTATCCTGACATTCTAGTTGAAAAAGCTACTGTATGCAAAAGAGCCCCTGCTCCTGGGTTGAACTATAAGCTATTTCAGGGAACACATGTTCTTGACATTGTCATGACATCAGCTGAGACATCAACTGTGAAATCTCATTCCAAGAAAACTGATGTTATAGATGTGCTGAAGGAAACCTGCAAAGAGCTTGACACAAGGAAAATGACTCTTGAGGACCTGATTGCTAGACTAGAACAGGAGGAGATTGAAGGACAAAGAAGGGAAGAGGATGCTGCTGAAGACCAGCTTCATGCTGAAGATAGTGCCTCCTCTGAAGATGACAGTGCTTGAAGATCATTGCAGTTGAAAAGTTTGCTGCTGGTACCTGATGCTGCAAATGACTTTTGATTTTTTTTCTCTTTGTTTTTATTATTCTTTTTGGATGACTGTATAACCTAAAAGTACAAGTATCTTTGGCCTATTTATGGCTAAAGAGGGGGAGAAGAATTTGTGTGATAATTTTGGTAGAATTAGACTTGGTGGATATTATTAATTTTGCTGCTTTCTAATCTCTGATTGTTTAAGGGTTTTAGCCAAAAATTTGCCAAAGGGGGAGTTTGTAAGTGTTTGGATGTTGGCATGTTTTTTGGTAAAACCAGTTGTGTGAATGTCATGACTGATGTCATAATATTCTGGGACACAAGGTACATTCTGCAGAAAAATAATGTCATATAGGAGCTGCTCAATATGAGTGTTTAGCTGATCATTATGCAATGATCATATTTATTGCATTCTACCAAAATCTGTAAACAGGATTCTTGTTGTCATAACCAATGTTAAGACATCTTGTACTGAACTAACACTTGTGCAAATTTATTATTTTCTGAGAAGTTTCAGGAATCTGGTTATTCAGTCCAGATCAGATTCTCACGTGGACTTAGGTTAACTTTGCTTAACCCTAATCTGGTTGTTAAAGTCCCATGACCAAGTCTTGAGGTTAACCCTAATTAACCCTAGCTATTTTCGTGGAAGCCCTAACTGAAGAACAGCAGCCTATATATTCCTCATGAAGACTGTTGCTGAAATAAACACTTTTTGACAGAAGATCAATAAGGGACTGTATAGTTGTAACTACTATAATCTAAGCAATTATCATTGTGATAAGTGACTTGGAGTAGGATTTGATTGTAAGGGTTGTGTATCACTCAAAGCTTTGAAGCACGAGTGTTTGTGTCACTTGATTAAAGCTTTGAAGCAAAGTCAAGTTAGGGTTGTGTATCACTCAAAGCTTTGAAGCACGAGTGTTTGTGTTACTTGATTAAAAGCTGTGAAGCATAATCAAGTGTATGTTCTGAAGAGTTTCTTCATAATTTCATTAGTCAATTGTTTAATATCACAGCTGTGATTGAGGGGGAGTGAGTAGGAACTCAGGTTTAAGTTGAACTTAGATTGAAGTTGCATTGGGTAGGTCTTAAGTGAAGGAGATAAATTGGTTGGTTTATTCCTGAATTAATATCTCTTATAGTGGATTTCCTCCCTGGCTTGGTAGCCCCCAGAGTAGGTGTTGTTACACACTGAACTGGGTAAATAATTGACTGTGTTATTTACTGCTTTTAGTTTTACTGTCTTTAAGAGTGTCAGATACGGTGTCATAACATTCACTGTGACATTAAGTATCTGCAGCCAGAATTTCATTGACCATTTTGCCCTTGTGACAATTCCAAACCTAAATTGATGTATCAGTACTACAAACTTGAGTCACAGAAGATCTTGTGAGAAATTTTTTGAGAAATAAGTGGGAAAATTTTGGGGTACAACAACGCTGATCTCTGGGATATGGTGATTGATGGGTACATACATCCTGTTGATGAAAGCGGTCAGAAGATTGATAGAAAAAGAATGTCAAATCATCAAAAGCGAGACATCATAAATCATCATAAGGCCAGAACTATTCTCTTGAGTTCCATCTCATACTCAGAGTATGAGAAGATCACAAACAGAGAGATAATAAAGCACATGTTTGATTCCTTGAGAATGACGCATGAAGGCAACACGCAAGTCAAAAAAACCAAAGCCCTTGCACTCATTCAGAAGTATGAAGCCTTCAAAATGGAAGAAGATGAAACCATTAAAACAATGTTCTCAAAATTTCAAATTCTGGTTGCTGGGCTAAAAGTTCAGAATAAAGGGTATTCAATTGCTGACCATTTAAAGAAGATCATCAAAAGTTTACCAAAGAAATGGAGACCCATGGTCACTGCTCTCAAACTGGAAAAAGATCTAAACAAAATCTCTCTAGAAGAACTTGTCAGCTCTCTCATAAGTCATGAGATAGAGTTAGAATATGATGAGCCTCAGAAGCAAGGTAAGCCTTTAGCCCTTAAATCTAACAAAAAATATGAATCTAAAGTTTTGCAGGAAATAGAAGGAAACTCTGGTGGATCCTCATCAGAAGAAGACGAATTATCCATTCTCTCCAGAAGAGTCAATCAACTGTGGAAGCACAGGCAAAGGAAGTTTAGAAATTCCAGAAGGACATAGAATCAGTCTAAACCATTGTCTGGATACAGAAAGTATGAACCATCTTTTGAATACAGAAAGTCAAGAAACAGAGACATTGTCTGCTATGAATGCAATGAACAAGGGCACTACAAAAGTGATTGTCGAAAGCTTCAAAAGGAGAAACCTAAAAATAAGTTCTTTAAAGAGAAGAAGAAAAGTCTCATGGCAACACGGGATGACTCTGACTCTTCTGAAGCAGACATAGAATCAGAAGATGAAAGAGCCAACATTGCCCTTATGGCCAACATATCAGAAGATACTGAATCATCTAGATCATAATCAGACTCAGAGTTAGAAGAGGTATTTTCTAACTTTTCTAGGTTTCAATTAGAAGAGAGTCTGTTAGAAATTCTAGATAGATATGACAAAACTTCGAGTCATAAACAAGAACCTGAAAAGAGATCTAGTTTCTAACTCTGAAGAAACTAAGAATCTGAGATTGGAAAACTGAGCTGAAAGAAAAAAATTTCAAAACTTGAAAATGAATTACAAAATACTCAGAAGGAAACTATCTCAGAAGTTCCTAGTAACCCTGATAAGATCATAAAGGAATATGATCATAGCTTTCATAAATTCCTTGCTAAAAACATAGATAGAAGCAAGATGGCTTCAATGATCTATGGAGTTAGAAGAAATGGAAGAAAAGGTATAAGATACAAAGGTAAAGTATCCCAACCTAAGAAAGTTAAGGATTTGGTTATTAAACACACTCCTCTGAATTCTCACTTTACCTATGGGCACACACATGACTTAAAATATACTAGTAATGATTTTTCTGCTAAACCAAAATTCAAACAGAATTTTGGTAACTCTAACAAACAAGGACCCAAAAAGATATGGGTACCTAAGGATAAAATTGTCTATGTTGCAGATATCTTTGACAGCAAGACTGAAACACCAATCCTGGTACTTGGTACCTGGAGCTTAAATATGGAGGCTATGTAGGTTTCAGAGGCAATCAGAAGGGGAAGATCATTGGCTCTAGAACTATTGGTAAAGTCCTGTAAAGTAGTTAGTCAGAAAGATGGATCCTACATGTATTCTGGAAAAGGAAGAGGTAAGTAAAAAGGTAGAACAGAAGATCTACAGAGGTATGATTGGTTCTCTCTTATATCTTACAACTTCAAGACCTGATATTTTGTATAGTGTATATCTATGTGCCAGATTCCAATCAGGTCCTAGAGAATCTCACTTAACAGCTGTTAAGCAAATTTTCAAGTATCTGAAAGGCACTACTAATCTTGGCATGTTTTATAGAAAAACTAATGAATACAAATTAGTAGGGTACTATGATGCTGACTTCGCTGGAGATAAAGTAGAAAGAAAAAGCACTTCTGGAAGCTGCCAGTTTCTAGGAGAAAATCTGATCTCATGGTCTAGCAAGAGGCAATCCACAATTACATTATCAACCGCTGAAGCTGAATATATAGCAGCAGTTGGATGCAGCACACAGATGCTCTGGATGAAAAGTCAGCTTGAAGACTTCAATATATTTGAGAGTAACATTCCTATACTCTGTGACAATACTTCTGCCATTTGTTTATCTAGAAATTCTATTTTACATTCTAGGGCTAAGCATATAGAAATAAAACATCAATTTATTAGGGACTATATTCAGAAAGGAATTATTTCCTTAAAATTAATTGACACAGACCATAAATGGGCTGATGTCTTCACTAAACCACTTTCTGAAGATAGGTTTAATTTCATTCTGAAACATCTCAGCATGAAATTATGTCCAGAATAAGAGTTTTATTTACGTATTATTTAACCCTCCAAATTTTATTTTTTCTTGGTAAACATCTGATCAATAATTCTTCAGAAGTTAGAAGGACAGTTGTATCAGGATCTATCTAAGAAGATCTGAACAGTTCCCAAATGGTTCATTTCAAAGATAGAAGCATGCAGTTCACAACATCAACATCTATCATCCCCTCACAAGAGTTTCTTCTAAGGATGGACACGCATTCAAATTCTGAAGGGACTAAAGCTTTGATTGGATACATTGAGACTCGTGTTGTATCGGTAACTGTTCTATGTCTCCACGCCATCTCCCTATTTTCAGGAATCATTAATGCTATGTAATCATTTATTTTCACTCTTTTCT
Source organism: Vicia faba (assembly GCA_948472305.1). Lineage (NCBI taxonomy): Eukaryota > Viridiplantae > Streptophyta > Magnoliopsida > Fabales > Fabaceae > Vicia > Vicia faba. Next base: position 802,742,769 of record OX451738.1, on the reverse strand, counting down.
TTCTAATTAAGTTTTCTATTTGCTTATAAATACACCATTCACTTTCACTCTCACTTCTTTTCTCTACTATTTTGTCTCTACTATTTGTGTGCAATTTTTCTTTCAAAAACCTTCAAAAATTCCGCGTGAACAATGGCTTCTTCTCAAAGTGCTCAAAGCTCTCAATGTGTTCCTGGCTCATCTTCTTCAACAGCAGAAAGGTATGAAGAACCTTCAAGAACACTCCTGACTCCAACTGATTCGCTAGAAGTTCTCTGTGAACTCAATATAGACTTCGAAAGTATGAAGGAAAATGACTATGATCTTACTCCCGATGTTGAATTTCAAGGGTGGACCAAGTATTTTGATCGTCTACTGGGTCCAGTTTTTCCAAGATTAGTCAAAGAAATCTGGATTCACGCTTTTACTTCAAACCATCAAGTTACTTCTTATGTGACGGGGAAGAAAATAGTAATTTCTGAAAATCTTATTGCACGCTTGATAGGTCATGACGGCAGAGGCATTCATTGCAGCGACATGGCAGAAAAATGCTCTGACCTAACAAAAATTTCAAAAGATATTTTCACTTCTAGCCAACCATAAAAAAATTAAAGATCTGAAGGACTACTTCAGAATTTGGTCAAAAATCATCTTGGGCTGCATCAACCATAGAAAGCCCATAAGTTCTCCTGATTATATCAACATTGACCAACAAATTCTCCTGTACTTCATTGCAACCAAGGCAAAGGTAAATCTTCCTCATCTTCTATTTAATCATCTGAGGAAAAGTGTCAAAGAGACTAGAGAAGAAGAAAGGACTAAGAGGGTCTGGATACCTCTAGGCAGGCTCATATCAGATATTCTGACAGAAAAAAACTGGTAGAATATCTGACTGAGGCTCAACAGGTCAGCACTCGGGAAGCATGTGCAGGAAAACCTCTGAATTCAAAGAATCTGAAGAAGATGAAAATCATTGACACCATCAAAAAGGATCCAACTGTTACAATAAAGGAAGTCATTACAACAAGAAGAGTTCCTCTGAAGGATTTCCCTCTTTTCTGTCAAACAGATGCTTCTCCAGAAATCATTGTCAAATATCTGGAAGCTTGCAAAATGGATGGGACTATTCCAGAAGTTAACATTTGTGATCTGTAACAACAGGCTCCAGAGGTTGTTCTCAAGAAATCAAGGAAAAGAAAAGCTGCAGGAGAAGGATCTTCTCAAAAGGTACCCAAGGCTTCCAAGAAGAAAGTTAATTCTTTTTTTTTATTTCTGTTGTGGAATCAGTACTTTTATCAACATCTGAAACCCCCTCCTCTCCAAAACCCATAAAAGACCCTTCACTACAAACCTTTGATGATTTTGATATAGAGTTTGACCCTTCACTCACTCTAGAAAACATTCTAGATGAACCACATTCTACTACCTCACATCTTGACCAAAATTAGCCAGAACTTGCTCAAGTTCTTTCTGATATTGATCAATTTGATCCCGTGTTCCAAGACTCCCAATCAGAAAATCCAAACTCTCAAGTTCCCAACTCTGAAAATCCAAACTTTCACGCTCCCCAACCAGAAAATCCAAATCTTGACTCTGATACCACTTCACCCATTCATGGAATAACAGAACCTCTCATGGTCTGACAACCACTCACAATTCATGACATTTCAGAAATTCCATCTCCTTACCATTCCACTCCACCAAACACACCTCATTCACCCATTATCATTTCTGATTCTCCTTCTCCTATCAACCCTCCAGAAGATAACCTTCGTACAATAATAGACTTAGAAGAGTTGGACAACCTTGCCTCTAGATCTCACAAAATTACCATCCCAAAACCAAAACCAAATATCACCAAGGCAGATGTTGGTAGAAATTTACAATTTTTTGAAACAAAGACAATTGAATGGGTTAACTCTCTGAAGCTAGCCTGCTTAGAAAATCTGAATCCTGCTGCTTCTGATTCACATTGGAACCAGTTCAGAACATGGTTCAACTCTGAATCCAAGAAACACAAAGATTTAACTTATGAAATGGCCCAAGAGAACTTCTGTGATCAGCTGAATATTTTCAAGGATCAAGTTCTGCACCACTGGGAAACGAAATCTCTTCTTCTGTTGGACAATGCCCTCTGGGAAGATCACCAACCTTCAAAAATTGATGAACCATGCTCGGATACTCTTCCTCTGGTTATTGTTCAAGACAAAGGCAATACAATTGAAGAAGCTATTGAGTCAGAATCTGCCGCAGCCTACTCTAAAAAGGTGGCACCTTCTGCTGATATACCTTCTTCATCTCTGGTTCTGCAAACTTTGGAGGAGTTGAAGAAAGAAAATGCAGTGATCAAGGAGAGACTAGATAAGCAATATGAAACATGCAAGGAAATAAAAGGGATGCTAGGAAAACAAGAAAAGTCAAACACTCATATTAAGAACTTGTTGGAAGCCCTGTTCACACGACTTCCTTCACCTCAATCTTAGTTTTTGAAAATTGTTTTCTTATTGTGTCCAATTTTTTTATGTTGTTTGCTCCTGAATGTGTTATTACAATCCTTTTTTAATACAACTCATCTTTTTCTTCTTATAGTGTTTATATTTCTCTTTGATTCTTGACAAAAAGGGGGAGAACGTAAGACATTTCTAATAACAGTATCGAGACACGGTCTCAAACATTTTGAATATCATAACTTCTCGTTTTTTTTCTTCTGAAAGCAAAACAGGAACAAAACTCTAGTGAAGATAGAAGTAGATGCATCAAAAACTATGATCAGAATAAACTTCAGGGAAGTATTTCATCTCTATCTGAGTATTCAACTCAGGGGGAGATCTTCAAATGCTTTATGTTCTTTCCGTTTCTATTGAAATATCCTAGTTTTTGTCATCATAAAAAAGGGGGAGATTGTTAGAACATAATTTGATTTTACAACCCTTGTAAGAGTTTTAATGATAACAAACGCAAAGAACAATTATGCTCCCTAAAATTATATTTTGTTTTGTAGAGAAGTTCTGATGGAAGAAGATCAGAAGATGCACTAAAACGTTGTTTTAACTCTGATTACCAAACATTTCTGATAGAAGTTCTAATGCTGCAAGCCGGACTCCATGTTTCTGATCTATAAAGTTCTGAAGCAAGCAACAACAGTTACTCCCATCTTCTGAAGCACGCATGTTCTGAAGCGTACCCTAAATGGATTACTAATATTGTTCCAGTACCAAAGAAAGACGGAAAGGTCCACATGTGCATTGGTTATAGATATTTAAATAAAGCAGGTCTGAAGGATGATTTCCATTACCACATATTGATATGTTGGTAGATAGTACAACAAAATTCAAAGTGTTCTCATTCATGGATGGATTTTCTGGATACAATCAAATTAGGATGGATCCTAAGGACATGGAGAAAACAACATTTATCACACCCTGGGGAACATTCTGTTACAGAGTGATACCTTTCGGGTTAAAGAATGCTAGTGCAACGTACCAGAGGGCTATGATAACCCTATTCCATGATCTGATGCATAAGTAAATTTAGGTATATGTTGATGATATGATCGAAAAATCTCAGACTGAGGAAGGGTATATAGAAGACTTGTTGAAATTGTTTCAGCAATTGAGGAAGTATTGTCTCCGCTTGAATCCAAACAAGTGTATTTTTGGTGTTCGTTCAGGAGAGTTGTTAGGTTTCATTGTCAGCCAAAAAGGAATTGAGGTTGATCCTAATAAATTTAAGGCAATTTAGGAAATGCATATTCCAAGAACTGAAAAGCAAGTTAGAGGTTTCCTTTGACGTTTGAATTACATTTCCAGATTTATTTCTCATATGACTGCAACATGTGAACCAATTTTCAAGTTATTAAAGAAAGATCAAGGTTGTGTGTGGACGGATGATTGCCAAATGGCATTATAAAGCATTAAAGAGTATCTTCTTAAGCCTCATATCTTGCTCCCTCCTGTTGAAGGAAGACCATTGATTGTGTATCTAACTATGCTGAATAACTCCGTGGGATGTATTTTGGGATAACAAGATGAAACCGGAAGAAAAGAATATGCCATTTATTATTTGAGCAAGAAGTTCACTGGCTGTGAGTCACGATATTCTATGCTAGAAAAAACATATTGTGCTTTGGCCTTCGTGGCTTATGACCAGGATTGTGAGGAGGTTTATTAAAAGAAACCGAGACCAGTTTGTGGCATATGACCAGGATCGTGGGGAGGTTTATCAAAAGACATTGAGACCAGATTGTGGCTTATGACCGTGATCATGGGGAGATTTATTAAAATAAATTGTTACCATTCTTGGAGAAACCCAGAATTTGGTAAAGTTTATTACCCTTTCCAGGTGGAATATCTTGGTAAAAGAAGGAGTTGAGACCCGTTCTAGGTGGAACACCAGAATTTTGGGAAACTCGTTATTGTTAATGTAGATCCTACCTTCAGTAAAAGTAGGTAGTTCACATTTAGTAAACATTGGTGTCATCTTCTATCTCTACCTTCGACCATTGAGTTGGTAGTTTACCGTCATCTGTTGAGTCAGTATATCTCTTGATTTTCTACCTTCGGCTGTTGAGTTGGTAGTTTACCGTCATCTGTGAGTCGGTATCTTATTACTTTTCTACCTTCAACCACTGAGTTGGTAGTTTACTATCATTCTATTGAGTCGGTATATCTATTGATTTTATACCTTCAACCATTGAGTTAGTAGTTTACCGTCGTCTGTTTAGTCAGTATTATTCTATTTTCTACCTTCATCTATTAAGTCTTGTAGTTTACTATCCCCTGTTGATTCGATATTATTATGTTTTTTCTACCTTCATCTATTTAGTTGGTAGTTCACAATTATTTTTCGATCACTGTTATCCATTGATTTTTCCTCATTATTTGAGTTAGTGATGCTTTGTCTCCTCTTTGGGCTTTACCCCAGTAGAGTTTAGGTTTCTTTTCCCCAGCGGAGTTGACTTTCCTCCAATGGAGCTGAGTTTCTTTCCCTGGTTTAACCACTATCCCCAAAGTCGTGTTGTTCCCCATCGATTTATTTTCCTGGTCGAACTATCGTTTTGATTCTTTGTTTTATTTGCTGCTTCCTCAGTGGTGTTCTGTGTTACCTTTGGAGTTGTTTGTTTGCATGCATGATCATAAGCATTTCATGGTATCTTAGGTCCAAAAATATGGCTTGTTTTATATTTAAGTATCTTCAATCGCGTCGAAAACAAGATTTTAACCTTTATATCTCCGGATCGAAGACACTTAAATAAGGGCAGCTATTATACGCTAATTTTCGCCCCTAAGATTTCTCATCATCTCACTTTTATCAATACATCAAGGTCACATATTAGGGTTGGTTCTCTCTTTCTGCTTTATCCCATATTTAAGTTTGCTCTTGAGGGATCACCAAGCACCTCTGAATTGTGTATCTTGTACATATGTTCTTTTAGCTAACATAAATATGTGTATATATGTTCCTTTGAATGTTCATATTGTAGGTGATGACACAATTGCATTCATCTCACCATCTCCTAGCACAAAGGGTCAAAACTAGAGTTTTGAATTTAATCAGGAAATATCTGGATTTTGGGAAAGAATTGATTCCATGCTTCTCTACATGTTCATGAGCATCTATGATTGGAGAATTGATCATCAATTTTGATTGGAAAAGATTCAATTGATCAAAAGGGGCAAAATGGTCATTTTGTCATAAGACAACCAAAATCAAAGTTGACCAAGTTGACTTTTGGTCAACCATTAATTCAATGTCCCTATTTTCACATTTCATGGTAAATGGTGGCATAAGATCAAGAGGAAGTGTTGAATTAGAGATAACTTGTCAAAGAAGTTACTTGAAGTTTTGAATTTTTCGAAGTGTTCATAGTGATGAACTTTGATTGATCATAACTTTCTCATTTTTTATTAAAAATGTGCAAATTTTATATGGTTGGGAAGAGGAGGAAATATTCTTCGATTTTGTCCTTGACACAAAAAGTTCAAAAAGTGAAAGGAGAAAAAGTTATTGAGTTTGGAAAATTCTAGGCACTTAGTGAAATTTCTAAATATGTGTACAAGACCCAATTTCTTCATGGCTAATTTTAAATGTCCATTTGAGCTCAAATCAAAAACTTGTCAACAACAAAATTAGAGTTTGAAACTTCCTCTTCACTTTTGATTTAAGAATAATCTCAAATGATCAAGTGTAGAGAAAGATATTGGCTTTAGGACTTGAGGGCATGGGAAGGCAAATATTGTCCATCATAAGAAGCCTCGCGGGTGGAATTTTCACAATCACGTGGTGTGCGATCCTTCATGTTTATTTTTCTCATTGATTTAATATTTACTTTGAAAAGTGGTAAACATAAAAGATGGATCTTGTCATGTCCTCTACAACTTTGATTCAAAGGTTGTTTTATTTTATGCACCATAGAGAGAGATGTTTAAGTTGGAAAGTAGAGATGTGAAACTGCAAAGGTTTCCAGGCCCGTGCGTTCTTTGTGCCAGGTTTTTTATCAAACAAGTGGAGGGTTTGATGTAGGCTCAATTTTCTCCATGATTAAGGCCATGTTTAGAGTTGTGATGAACATCAATGTTATATAGGGCATTGTTATCTTCATTTTTTCTTCAGATTATACCTCGTTTTGATGAGCACGATTCAAGATATTTTGAGTGAAAGTCAGTATCATCAAAAGGCCAACAAGATGATGCATGACATGATAGAATTATGCATGCTCATGTTCAGCTTTATGGAACAAACTTCATGGTATAAATTAATTATCTTCAGGGAATCAATTTATTTACTCATTAACACTAAAGTTGTTCACCACATTACCAGCTTTCCAAAAAGCTAAAAATCACATCATTTGGCCAAGAGATAAAGGAGATATTAAGAGGAGAGATGGACTGATCATTATTGTTGGGAATGCAGTCATATTATATCATTAGTGCACATTACAGTACAACATTATTCAGACCCCACAATTCACTTTTTCCTGGCCTCGTTTCTTTCCTAATCAAGCCAAACAAAGCATATCATGCAGGGACCTCACTTTTACAAATTTACCAAATTTGGTAATTTCTAAAAGTTGTATAACTTTCGTCACGCTTATACTCACGTGACATTATTCGCCAAACTTCTTTGATACCTCTCCAAAATGCAGCTAGTTATAGGGACTTCACTCACAAAATGCAACACACCACACCAGCTCATTTTCTTGCCTCTTATGCCCTTCAAGCAAAACTTTTGCACCAATATTTCTCACTCTATAAAAGTAACTACCCAACCTCACTCTAGGCAGAGGGAAAACACACAAGAAGAGGCACACAAGAGAGAGAAGATAGGTCTAAGTTCATCTTCTTCAAGGGTGATATCGGATTCCAGAATTTCTCATCAAGATCTCTTCATTCTTTCTTGCTATTTTCTCTGGAGTCAAGGATTGATACAAGTGATTTTCCGGGTTTCTAAGCTTGTAAGCTTGATTCGAAGAAGTTAGTGGAAGAACTCCACCACGTAAGCTCTCAAAAGTCCACAAGATCTATCCATAAGCTTGCATATGCATCTGTGATGACTTTTAATTGTGAATTTATACTCATTGAATGGATAGCTGTCCGACCAAATAGGTTTTAAGTATATATTTGTTTGGATTTGAATTTACTGTGTGTTCTGAGTTTTTTTGAAAGTGATGAAACCATGACTTTGAACATGATTTTCTATGAGGTGCAATGATCATTTGACGAAATTATTGAGTCTACATTGTTCTATGCCACAATATCTTCATTTTTTTTATTTCACTTGATTTCATGGAGTAGGCAGAGAGATATGAAGCTCTGAAGATTGTATGGTGAACCTGCACTTTATCATAATGTTTTGGTTCATGTGGTAGGGACGATGACTTGTCGCATTTTGATTGAACATGGATGATTTTCTTTTACAGCGCCTTTTGATTATAATAGGTGTGATAGATCTGAGTTTTATTTGAATTTTACTTCATTTTAATTGTTTTCTCCAATTTAATTTTTATAGTATCATTAATTCAAAAATTAGCAAAAAAATATTATAGACTTTATTTTTTGTCTATTTTCTGATTATGAATTTTATTTCATTTTTTCATGATTAAATAACTCAATTAGTATAATTAGGGTTTTAATCATCTTTCAGTTTTTTTTAATTTTCTTATTTCCATTAACCTAAAAAATCCATAAAAAATATTATGAGTTGAAATTTGAGTCTACTTCTTAAAATAAGTTTTTCCTTATTTTATATAATTTGTGGTGTGCTAGTTAAATCAATTAATTGGTTGTGTCACTTTTCTATGCATTTTTTGAAATATTGTGTACATAATTTATGTTTAATTCTTCCTCTTGAGATAAAATTCCATAAAAATATGTTTAAAATTCCTTAAATATCAATATAATTGTTTATAATTTTTAATTTAATTTATAAATCAGTTTGATTATTTTTTTCAAAATTTTAGAAGTTAATTGTTATTTTTAAGGTCTTTTCTTGTTTAAGCTTAAAGAAACAATTAAACCTCTAACTTCCTTCACTTCTAAAATTCAATAAAAATGTGTTTAATGTTCTTGATTCAAGGTTCCAAAAATGATTTTGTTGGATTTTTTCCTGATTTCATATTTTCTTTGAAATAATTTTGTCAAATCTCTCTAGTTTGAGCCCTTTCCTAACTAGTCTTGATGATTTCCAATCATTCTCACCTTTCTAACTTAATCTAAGAACTTCAAATGATGTTTATGACTTTTATAGGTACTTAGGAAGTTAGGGTTTAATTAGCATGATTTTACAAGCCAATTTCCTATTTTAACCTAATTTTTATTTAGGAGTATGCTTAGGGTTTTGCCTTGATCAAAAAGTTTGTATTTGAGAAATTGTGTGCATATTTTAGGATAAACTTTGGCATGGAATATTCTACTTACTTGGTGCTATTGTATTTCATTTCTATCATTTTTCTCCTACTTCTAACATCCTTTTCTCCTGTCAAGCTTTGAATGCCTTTTATGACCCTTTTGTTTTAAGTTTGTACATTGATTTCACTTGTATTTTATGTGATGCTTGAACATGTTTCACTTAAAGGCTTTAAGGTATACTAACATGATATGTGTGCTTCTGAATTCACTCTTGTTTGACACGTATACCATGTTTTACCCTCATACACTTCTTCCTACTTCACATACACACTTTGTTTTGATTTGAATGCATGTGTGATATGTATTGATGATTGATGAGAACCTTGAGTCCAATATTTTAATGTAGTTTGTTGGAACTTATATGCTATTGACTTGGGTGTTATCTCGGGACAAATTCTTCAACCTCATTGAATCTTGGGTGTTGATAGGTTGAAAAACCAATTCCACCAAAATGGATGAATGATGTTGATGATATTTGAAACCCTAATTTCATCAGATACATCCCCTCCCTCTTCATCTTATCCCTTTCCTACTTGTGCTACATGTTGTTGGAGAATTATCTACATATCATTTCTCTAACAGGTGGTGCATAGATTGCTACTGACCGGCCTCAAAATAGGCGTGGCTTCTACATAAGTCTACTTACGATTACTTAACATAGCGCTAAATTTGTCCCGATTCGAGAAATGATCATTCGTGGCCCAAAACTATGTTTGAAAGCCCAAGCATGTTAATTGGAAACCTTTGATTCAATAACCTTGATGTTTATTGTTAGGAGGTGTTGTACCCCAAAATTTGCCCTCCCATTTTTACTCAAAGCATGCTCAAGGTTGACCAAGAATTGACCAGGCTTCTCCTCCTAAGGCAATTAACCTCTAATTAGGGTTTCTATTTTCATCAAGATGTTTGAACTTCAAAGGTCTCAAATGTTTTCCATGGTCCTAATATTCCTTCAAGTTTGTCCATGCCAAGTTTCATGCCTTGCACAACAAGTTTGCTTAGACAATTGCTCAAATGCTTGATAATCAACTATACAAGGTCAAAAGTCAATTGTGGCCCAAATACAGTCAAACTTCATGATTTTTGGTCAATATCAACATTTTGAAGTGATATCCATCATTTTATCAAAGGTTGATCATGATTTCTCAAGAAATGCTCCTAATTCATCAAAAGTCAAAAATTGCTAAATTAGGGTTTCTATAGGAAAAGTCAACTGAACTTTGACCAGGCATAACTTTCACATACTTCATACATTTTACCCAACCAAAGCTCATATTGAATAGAATATCATTCCCTACAACTTCTTTTCAGCCCTAAAGTCCAAGAAATTCACCATTTGAAAGATAAAAGCTCATACATTACAGGTCATTTTTAGAAAGTCAACAAAAGGCACTTTTTGTCAAGACCATTTACATCAAGATAAATATTCAAATGCAAAATTGATCAAAAGAGGGATTTAAGTAGATATCTTGGGCTTTCCAAAAAGTCCAAGATCATCATCATGAGATCAAAATTGAGCAAGTTATGGCTTGCCCAAGTTGGGAAAATTTGGGAAATTTCAAGAAAAGTGCATTGAGTAAATTTGACGCTTTAAGGCAAGGGCTCAATTTTTTGGACTTCAAACATCTTCCTAAGATTATAGAGGACCTCCAAAAACACTCTTACCATTCCTTACATTTTTTACTTATTTTTTACACATTTATTTTAATTTATTTCAAGTAAATATAAAATAAAATGTATAAAATAATTAGAGATGGGCTTGGAGCTTTGGGCTGTTGTTTTGGTTTGCCTTGAAGCCCGTGATTTCGTGCAGAATTGTCCACATTCATTCAAGTTTGAAAAAAATATGAGTTTTCCATGTCTTTTTCCAAAATTGAAATTCCCATTCATGGCCATGAAGAACATGATTATTGGTCGTTTCACTCCTTGTTTTCTTGTCTCCTCATTCTACTCTATGAATACCAGGCCTTAGAAAGCATTAGCCACGCCTAGACAGCCCCAAAAATCCACACAAAAATTTGCAAAAGAAATTCAAAGTTGTCAAAACTGAAACACGGTTTGTAGGTACTCTCAAGTCAAACTAGTGATCATACGTTGCTTCTGAGGTTCCCAGGGACTTGCTCCAATTATTCTCAAAGCTTGCAACGTCCCAGATCATCAAATTCAGATCTCACTGTTTGGTAAAACTTCCTTGATCTCAAACTCATAAAATACTTAATTTAAACTCCTACTGCTCATATATATATATATATATATATATATATATATATATATATATATATATATATATATATATATATATATATATATATATATATATATATATATATATATATATATATATATATATATATATATATATATGTTGCTGCTGATGTTCATGTATGTTTCAACGTAATACATGAGAAGCTAGGGCCCAGAATCACGCTATGCCATAGTTGACCGTCATTAGGGTTTCAAGCTTGAACCCAATGATGCGTGAGGATTTAGAAAATTTAGAGGCCATAATCGTGATCAGGGGACCTTTTTGGGGCAGGTTGCATTGTTTGTTTTTCTGTTTGTTTGAATTTTCAGGTGACACCACCAGAGAAGACAGTGGAAACCACCGACTCCAGTGGTTGGACTGGCCGGCCCTAGGTCAACTAGCTGGCGTGGCTGGAAGACAACACCCCATTGGATAGATTCAAATGGATGCTCTCTCTCTCTGTGCGTGATTGGTTCATTTGAGATGCAAGGGACCCACTTGATGGCGCGCTTGTGACAACTCATCAGTTGTCTTTGTTTTACATTATAATTTTGGGTTTAAATCCCATATACGAATGAACAGGTGGCTCAGCTGGTAAAGGCGTGCGTATGTGAAGGAGAGGACTTGGGTTCGAGTCTCGGGTTTAGCATTTTGTTTTCTAACATTTGTTGATTACAGATTCAATATGCATTAACTACGTAAGTCCAATATACGCCTCCAGATCACAACCACTTGATCTTGGTTAATTTAGATCAAAGGGTTTCAATATGCAGAGCACCATGTGCCATCAAGAAACAGTCCACACTGGATCCAATAATACACATCTGGGCTCCAACGTATGGGCCTAACCATTTCCAAAGTGCACCCGCATTCTACCTCAGCCATCAAGCCCAATTTCTTTTCTTTTTTCTTTATTTAATTATTTTATTTCTTAATAATTTTTAATTATAATAATAAAAAAAATCACAAAAAAATATTAAACTAATTTTTTAAAGAAGTTAAATAAATATTTAACTATTTTCTTTAATTTAAAATAAATTAGAACTTAGGTTTTAGTTTAGATTTAATTATTTTCTTTTCATAATAAAATTAAAAAAACTTAGGCTATTTTTCTTGATTAATTTTATTTTCTAAATAGATTTTAGGATAATTATTTTCTTAAATAAATAAAAATAAGCAAAAAGATTTTCTTACTAGGTTGTTAGACGTATTTTCAACTTTCACGCGCATTATTTTTGCAATTTATATTCATTATTATACCTGTATACTAGATGTAATAGACTAATTAGGACTTTTTATGGCTTTCTTTATTTTTTCCCTAAAGCATTGTACAATGTAAATCCCCCTCCCCAAAGCCATGTAATAGTCTAGATTTATACCTCTCGCACTTTATTTTTCTATACATAATAACTGCTAGTAACTAGGCGTGTATGGCAAGACTGAAATTAAAACGCTAGCAAACCCTAAATGCACAAGATAAATAACATGAATCAAACACAATTGCACACACGCACCTCTAGGGTATCCCACTTCGGTTGCCTTCATAAAACGATCATAATTCTCGAAACGTGGGAATTTTTAGTGGATGTCCTCTAGTTTGAAAGATCACAAGTCCCTCGATGACCCTCTCGACGTTACCTCGGTTAAAAGTGATCTTAAAACTTTAGGATAATTACTAAAATTCTTGCCAAGTTGCCTTCATGACCGTAACGTCCCTTCGAATGTCCCTAATACATCCAACTATAGGGCTACCTACTCATTAATAGTAGGATAGCACTTTCTAAAGGATAGGAGGAAAAGAGTGACCCTTTTTGAGTATACAAGTAGATAACTGTTAGAAGTTTGCTCAAAAACATTTTGCACTTACACAAAATACTACTTTTCAAAAGCAATTTTCAAAACATTTGCTTTGTTAACACTGTTGAGGTCTGATACAAGAGTTAAACACAAAGCAAATCGCTGCACTAAGGCATTTTCCAAACATTTTCAAAACACACAAAGCACAAAGGTATTTCAAAATGAGCAAACGTCTAAGAGCCCGTAGATAACTACGGATGGAAAGGGTGCTAACACCTTCCCTTTCCATAATCTACCCCCCTTACTCAGAAAATCTCGAAAAGGTCTTTTTCCGTTCTTTTCACCCTTTCCTTAATTTAGATAAAAGAAAAGTCGGTGGCGACTCTTTCTTACCGCAACATTTGCGAATACAAAATGCAAACCCAGTATTAAATAATCGGTTCTGCCACCATATCACAGAACTGGCGACTCTGATGGGGAATAATAAAAAGTGGGGTTTACCTTAGAATTAGTTCATTATTAAACTGCTTTTTGTGCTTTGTATGCTTTATCCTTGGAGGGTTGTTTGGGTTGTTACTATAGATCCTACACCCGAATCTGGGGGCATATTTTTAGGTAAACAGTAATAGATCGTGGAGACTGTACGACATAGACCGATATGGTTGAAGCGATAGCTGTGTTAGTGTGACACTTTTGTTGGTACCGGTATCCCTTGTGTTGAATCGAGGAGAATACGGGGCCGCCATGTGGTGTCGTGAAGCACTAATGGACCTTAGAACCTTAGTTGAACAAAACTTGGCCATTAGAAAGTAGTGAGATAGCCGGCCTCGGTGTAAAGCTGGGGATTGGTTGATACTCGATGCTACACTCATTGAGATTAGACTTTCGAGATATTTCAACCGCAAGAAAAGATTGCTAAGCTGAAATAATGCTCGATAAAGAAAGATCAGTGATATTGAGACTCCTTAGAACCCGATTACTATTTCTAGGACAGGTTGAACCAACTAAACTTCAAGATGGTACTTACCTATAAACTCCATGAAAGCCTAAACCTAAGGTCTTGTGTGTTTTACTTGTGTATGATCAGTTTGCTTACACATGACATCATGCATCATAACATCCATTTTTCATTACACTTACCATTTCAAGGACCAAGGGAATTTATCTTTGTTCTGTTTTGCAGATCATGGCTTCTGCTCGTAGAATACTATCTGCATCAGCTTCGTGAGAATACCTCTCCAACTCAAAGAGCTAGTATCAAGGGTTACCGAGACTTCCTCATTTACCAAGAACTATGGTCGACTTCTCAATTTGGTTACCTCGGGTTTTGTTGAGAAGATGATGAGTGTACTCTTTTAATTCTTTGATCCTAAGCACCATTGCTTCATGTGATACGGTGGGAGAACTGACTTTGGTTTTGCGTTTGTTTTTCGCAAATGTTTCGGTTGAGCAAGAGTCGCCACCGACTTTTTATTTTATCCTAAGGAAAGGTTAAAAAGCACAGCAAAAACCTTTGAGATGTTTTCTTGGGTTCGGGGAGTAGATTATAGAAAGGGAAGGTATTAACACCCTTTCTATCCATGGTTATCCATGGGCTCTTAGTTACTTGCTTAGATCACTTGCCTTGTGTTTTCAATTGTTTGAAATGGTGCTTTGTGGGTTTGAAAATGTTTTGAAAAGAAAGCCAATGTGGTGGCAACCTTTGTAATGATCCATGTTGGGATGTATACAAAGATGTACGTCTTTTGAAAAGGTTTTCATTTGTTTTTGAAAGTTTGTTTTGAAAGTGTTGTGAGGTGTGGTTTTAAAAATAGGCAAGTGTTTTGTTTTGCAAGTTTGATTCAAGTAACTAAGAGGTTGTCTACTCCTAAATTTCTCAAAGATTTCTCCTATGCTTTTAACCCTTTTAACAATTTTGTTCCACCATTGCATTTGGTGGACAATCTTGTGTTAGGATGTGAAAGGGACGGGCGCGGGTCATCGTTTAGACCATAATTGCAATGGTGCCAAGTATCTTTGGGCAATTTTTCTTTAAGGGACTTGATCATTTTTAGGCAACTTTCAAAAGCGTCATCGAGGGACTATGATCATTTGATTGTTTGTTTTGCCCAAAGAGACCTAACATGCAATATGGCCCATTATTGAAGGCAACAAGTGGAATACCCTAGGGGTGCAAGTGTGATTAGTGTTGTCCATTTTCATGCTTGATTATCTTGAAATTAGGTCAAACTATTTTTGTTGTTTTTGATTCGCATACAAACCCTAATTCTAGCATGGTATAGTTAGAAAGCATTAAAGTGCGAAAAATAAAGTTCCTAAGTTATTACAACACAAATGGGAAGGGGGGGTACAAGTGTTCAAATGGGGGTATTTTGACAAGGAATTTAAACCTAGACTATTACATCAAATAGTGAATTATACAATTTATTTAATATACAATAATTAAAGAAAAATGGAATAAATATGCAAGATGCAAAAATGTTTTTTATGTGTATGAAAAAAAGGTATTTTTTATGTGTCAAACAAACAAAAATAAAAAGTATTAATTTTTGGATTTTTTATGTATTTAGGGCAAAACCCTAATTTATTAAATAAAAGTATTAATTATTTAATATATACAATACTTATTTATTATATACAAAAATAAAATAAAAATGAAGTATATTTGTAAAAAAGGTATTTTTAATATTAAATATTAATAAGAATAAAAATGTATATATTTTGTATTTTTTTCTAAATATGCTAATAAATATGTATGTATTTATATTATATGATAAATATATTAAACATGTATAAAAATAAAATATTTAATATTTACAAGAAAAGTATATTTTCATAAAATATTTTCACAAGATAAAATAAAATAAAAATCAGAAAAATAAAATGTATTGGTATTAATTTTAGTATTTTTAAATAATAGTATATAAGTATTTATTTATGTACAAACATTATTTTAAACAAATAAATGCCTAATAAATATAAAAATGGTGTAAAAATATTTTTTTTTATATTTTTAATATTGTGAGGAAAAATAAATAAGTCAGAACAAAAAAGAAAAGGTCAAAAAATCATGAAAATAAACATAATGGGCCAAGGGGGTTTAAAAGTAACAAAAGGGTGCAAAAAGAAAGTCAACTCAGGCCCAGCCCAAGAAGACTTCATCTTCAACCTCAGAACATGTTTGAACAACCATCCACGCGCGTTTTCTATCTCCCAATCCCTGGACTTTCAAGCAAAACTCTCAACATGAAAAATGTAGAGCATTAAAAGACGAATCCAGACATATAAAGAACTTGACTTAACTCTCTAAGATGAGAGAGAATTTCTTCTCCCCCAATTCCTGACCTAGTTTTTGTTCCATGTTCAGACATTAAATTCTCACAGCACACGTAACATAAATGAAAACTAATTACATGGGCATGTTCAGGGCTATGAATGTGACATATTTTCTTCACAAACCTAAAGCTAACAATTCCTGGATAGAGAGATACGAGTTCATGAACTTACCTATTCAGTTGGAATCGTATCTGGTGATAGAGGTACTTTCAGTGCAAGGTGATGATTGGTACAACTTCCTTGATGTCCAGGGATGCTATTCCAAGTTTTACTTTGCTTTGAAACTAGCTGAATCGAGTTATAGAACTCCACCTGTAAATCAGAAAAATGAAAATGGTGATGTTGAATGGGAGTATTACAGGTCGTGTTTGAGGTTTGGAATAGCTTCAAGGGATGTTGTGGGATGTGTTTGAGGTGATTTTAGCAAGAATGCATGAAAGGATTGAGCTATGGAACTCAATCTGCAGCAGGTCCCCTGTTTTGGCAGTTTGAGGGTGATTCTGTGTTTGAGAAGGTGTTGGAGATGGTTGGCTCGTGTTCTAGCTCAGAATGGATGTTTAGAATTTGTTTGACAAGTTTGCTTAAGCCTGTGTTAGCTGAGATGAGAGTTGTGTGATGTTATGCTATGTTTCTTCTTACTTAAGCAACAAAAGGCCAAGTTGAGTTTCTAGCTTGTACAGGCCCCCCTAATGTTCTGCATACCTTGGCCTTGATCAGTGTAATTAGCTCATAAACTTGTGCCAAAGAGATTTGCACTGTACTTGCTTGGATTGCTAATTGACATAAAGTGCAACTTTTCTAAAATGGACATAATGCTTTATCTAAAAATGGCTTAGTTTAACATGTAATGCTTAAACACATAAAACAAGGCCTTGGCACAATGAGTTAGCATTAAATTATTGAGTGCAAATGGGATATAGGACCTGTAATCAAGGAAAGCAAGCTGAATTCAAAATGGCACAAATGTATGAACATGTAACTTGGCCAAATCAAAAGTGAGTTTTTCCCATCTTGCCAAATTCGATTCTCCCTAACCATGAGGTTGTTTGATGAGTTCTTGGACATTTTGGAAAGCTTGGAATGTGTACTACAATCCATATTTGAAATGCAAATTGAAATTCCAAGTGGAAGTATGTGAAAAATGGTCTTGAAGTTAGGTAAAAACCTTGCCTAAAATAGGTCAAATTTTCTCCAAGTTAAGAATGGTTTGGTACCCTTGTTCCAAATATTGTAACTTGAGCTACAAGCTTATTTTGGGAAAACTTTGTGAATCAAAGTTGTAGATAATGCAATAGGCTACAACTTTCATGTTTTCACTTTTGCTTGAATCCAAATGAATCTTGGTGAGAAAGTGGGACAAAGTTAGGAAAAAATTAGGGTTTTTCATAACTTAGAAAAATTCTAAGTTATGAAAAATCTTCATTTCAAACCCTAATTTGCAATTCTTGATTTCTTGATGAACAAGTTTCATGATTTGGCATGTTTTGATGAAAAATGGATCTTGACACTTGATTTTGACCAAAAAGTCAAAGTTTGACTTTTCAGTATACAATCAAAATTGATCAATTGATTGGGAAATTCAACTGTCAATCTTGTGTATTTGGGATCTTTTGAACTTGTTGAGTATGTCAAGACAATTCCATGGGGTCCTTGAGTCCATATGTGAGTTTGGTTTGCCATTGGCTAGGTCAAACAGTCAAAAATTGCCTTTGTGCAGTCAAAACCCTAAAAATGACCATTTTGCCCTTTTGGTGATCTGATCAAATTTCTTGTGGAATTGTGATCCAAACTTGATCAAATGGTCCATATGAGTTCATAATGTTGATGTGGGTCAATTTTCATGAGATTTGACTGTCAATTGGCCACAGTTGACTTTTTCCCCAATACAGCTGATTTCTAGGTCAACTGTCCAATTGACTGGGCAAAATTTGGAATCAAGACTTGAAACTTGGTATGGATAAACTTGGGAGTCCAACATGAAGCATGAAAGTCATATTAGGCATTTTAGGTCAAAATATCTTTGTGCAAACACAAACCCTAATTTGGGTCAACAGTGCAAGGAGAAGTCTTGAGCAGAGGAAACCCTAACTGGATCTTGAGCTCCAAGGGTCTTGTGATGAGAAAATGTTGAGGAAATGGGAGGGAAAATTTTGGGGTACAACAGTTGCCCCTGTTCAATCTTCTTGAACCTGAAGAGTTAGATTGGCAAGTTTGCCTTTCGCGACTCGAGGGTAAAAGGAGATTGGACACTAGAGTGCCCGGAAATTTGCACTCACATGCTGGAGTATCAGCAATGTGATGTCGGGAATGGGCTTATAGATGCCATTTGGGAGAGATGGTGGATAGGGAGATGGGCTTATAGATGCCATATGGAGATGTGACAGAACCTTATCGGGAATGGGCTTATAGATGCCATTTGGAGGTGTTGATCGCATAATAGATTCCTTAGCGAGAACTTGTGTACTTTGAGAAAGACAGATGTTTTCCTGGCTTGTTACAGGTGTTTGATCTTAAATCTCTTCATGCAGATATGCCCTGGCTAGATACAGGTGTCGAGTCTACAATCAGTTGCCCACAGATGTGCCCTGGCTGGATACAGGTATCGAATCTTCGAACTCTTCAGATGTGCCCTGGCTAGATACAGGAATCGAATCCGGAATTGTGACAGTTGATAGATATGCCCTGGCTGGATACAGGAATCGAATCTTCAGACTCTTCAGACGTGCCCTGGCTAGATACAGGAATCGAGTCTGGAAATAGTCGTCAACAGATATGCCCTGGCTGGATACAAGAATCGAATCTTCAGACTCTTCAGACGTGCCCTGGCTAGATACAGGAATCGAGTCTGGAAATAGTCGTCAACAGATATGCCCTGGATGGATACAGGAATCGAATCTTCGAACTCTTCAGATGTGCCCTGGCTAGATACAGGAATCGAATCCGGAATTGTGACAGTTGATAGATATGCCCTGGCTGGATACAGGAATCGAATCTTCAAACTCTTCAGACGTGCCCTGGCTGGATACAGGAATTGAATCTGGAAACTGATCACTCACAGATGTGCCCTAGCTAGATACAGGAATCGAATCTGGAATTGTGACAGTTGAAAGTAGTTGTCTTTTGGGTTGTCTTTTGGGTTGTCTTTTTCCCTGAAAAGGCAAAACATCAGTTGTATGCAATGTCATGATGTATGAAATGCATGATGTCATGATGTTCAAAATGAGATAGTGTTGTATGCACTTTATCATGTACGTAAACAAGATGTATGAAATATGAAGTGTTTATGAATGTATTTTCGTCTTAGGAAAATGAATCCTTGACGATCGACCGGGGAATTAAATCCTGGGCTGACGTTGAAGAGTAGAGTTCTTCGCTTCCACTGGGGATGATGGTTGCAAGAATACACCGGTAGAAGAAGATGACTCCGTTGGGGAATAAACTTGCTGGAGAGATTTCTCTGAGGGGAAATACTCCGTGGGAAGAGATACTTCGCTGAAGTTTGACGAGAGATCCGCTGAGGATTTCGATGATGGACTTCATTGGGGATGACAATGATAAACTCCGCTGGGGATTGTGTTGATAAGTTATGTTGGATTTTGATGAACTTTGATGAACTCCGCTGGGGATTGAAAGAACTTCGCCGAGGGCGATCTTCCGTGGCAACTAGCTGAGGATAACCCAGTTATAAGCCCTTGTGAGGAATAACTTTGAATAAAGCTCGGGAGAGACGTCCGTACCCTGCAGGGGATAAGCTTCCAGAATCTACTAGGGATAAGCTTCAAGGCCTGCTGGGGATAAGAATTCTACTTTCCTGGGGAAACCTTCAGACTGTACTGGAAAATGACTCCACTGGAGCGTCCGCATTCCGCCGGGGAACAATCTTAGATCAAGACTGCCGGGGATGCTTGCCGATGAAATGCCTATACTCCGCTGGGGAATGTTGATATCTTCTGGGGATACACAACTTCCTTCATGCTGATCGTAGACTAACTCTATTGGTGGAGAGTATTGCTGACTTGCTAGGGGAACAGGGTGCCTATTGTAGGGCTGATGATAGACTAACTCTTCCTGAAGAGAGTTTTGCTGAATCTTGTCTTGCTCTGTGGGGAGTTGAGATAACTTGGTCACATTCTTCAGTTGAACCTACCTTGGTATTTCAGCGGACAAAGCAACCAAACTGCATCAGACAACTTTACATTGCCCCTGTTTCTGATGTCACCTGTAATTAGTCTTTTGTTTCATATGCAAGTTTTTATGAATTAGCAATTTAATGTCAAATGCATATATCAAAAATGAACATTGGACATTCTTCGCAAGACAAAACAGAAAAAAGGAAAAACAATTGGCAATTTGTTTGGAAAACTGAATCTGTATTGATTTTGAAATTTGCCTGTAAATAGGCGTTTTTTGTACAAGAGGCTGACGTCCTAGTAAGAGAACGCCGCCGAATAACACAAAGTTTATACAATTTTGAAAAGGAAACAAAACAGCTATGTGCACAATATTCCCACTGAGTTCCAACTCTACTATCGCCTTTATGTCTTCAAGCGTCTCATCACTTTGCTGCTTAGTTGAGGATGAAGCTGATTGATCGATGCCGAAGTCTGAGCCAGATAGTTGGTGCCGAATTCTGGATGCAAAGTGATCCAATGAGACATAGTGTTACGCTTTATCCCTAACTTTTGCCTGGACCGCCCTTTCGGGTTTTAAGTCCACTGGGATACCCATTTTTGCCCAAGCCGCCTTTTCAGGTTTTCGACTTACCGGGTGTACAGATTTTTTTCATTTCCTCCCTTATTTTTGCCCGAAACCTTTTGGTTCGCCGGGAAGCCCTTATTTTTGCCTAGGTATGTCAACCTAGCGGGTCTTTTATTCATGCGTAGTATCTTTTCACTATGTCTACATTGGCGGGGTGAGGAAGGTCGTCACCATCTATGGTGGTTAGAATCATGGCTCCTCCTGAGAACACATGTTTAACCACAAATGGCCCTTCGTACGTAGGGGTCCATTTGCCCCGGGTATCACTTTGTGGAAGGATGATGCGTTTGATTACCAGGTCCCCAACTTGATACTCTTGCGGTCTGACTTTCTTATTAAATGCCCTGATCATCCGTTTTTGGTACGTCTGACCATGACAGATAGCGGTGAGTCTCTTTTCGTCAATTAGGTTTAATTGATCAAGTCGAGTCTGGATCCAGTCATCTTCACTCAAGTCTGCATCCTTCATTATCCGGAGAGAGGGTATCTGGACTTCAATCGGCAAGACTGCCTCCATGCCATAGACCAAGGAAAAAGGAGTTGCCCCGGTTGACGTCCTTGCTGAGGTACGGTACCCATGAAGAGCAAATGGTAACATTTCGTGCCAATCTTTGTAGGTCACTGTCATCTTCTGCACAATCTTTTTGATATTCTTATTAGCTTCTTCTACAGCCCCATTCATCTTCGGCCGGTAAGGAGAAGAGTTGTGGTGCTGTATTTTGAATTGCTCGCAGAGCTCAGTGATCATCTTGTTGTTGAGATTGGTACCATTGTCCGTAATGATTCTTTCCGGGACGCCGTACCGACAGATCAGGTTGTGCCGAATGAAACGTGCCACGACGCTCTTGGTTACCGTGGCGTAGGAAGCTGCCTCAACCCATTTTGTGAAGTAATCAATCGCTACCAAGATGAAGCGATGCCCGTTGGATGCCGTCGGTCGGATCTCACCGATCATATCGATGCCCCACATTGCAAAAGACCAAGGTGCCGTCAGGACGTTCAGAAGAACTGGAGGGATATGCACCTTATCAGCATAGATCTGGCATTTATGACAAGTTCGAGAATGTTGGTAACAATCGGCTTCCATTGTGGACCAGAAATATCCTGCTCTGAGGATTTTCTTTGCCATGGTATGTCCACTGGAATGTGTTCCGAATGTACCTTCATGTAGTTCTACCATGATCTTCTCTGCTTCAGTCTTATCCACACAACGCAGTAGAGTTGAATCATGATTTCGTTTGTAGAGAATGCCGTTGCTGAGGAAGAATTTTGCAGCAAACCTCCTCATGAACTTCTTGTCATTGACAGATGCACCTTCAGGGTATTCCTGAGCTTCCAAGTATCTCTTCACCTCATGATACTAGGGTTTTTCAGTCACCTTTTCAGCCTCAAGATCGCAGCAGTATGCAGGTTCGTCCAACTTCCAGATAATGATCTGGGGAGCCTCATTGTCCCATTTGACTTTGAACATTGAAGACATCGTAACTAGTGCGCCCGCTAACTGATTCTCCTCTCTCGGGAAGTGTTCAAAAGTTATCTCTTCAAAGTGGGGAAGCAAAGTCAGCACATACTCCTTGTAAGGAATAAGATTTGGGTGTTTCGTATCCCACTCGCCCTTGATCTGATTGATCACGAGAGCGGAATCTCCGAAGACACTCAGAAAATTGATCCTTAGGTCGATTGCAGCTTGAAGACCCATGATACATGCCTCATACTCTGCCATGTTGTTGGTGCAGTTGAAACACAGTCGGGCGGTGAGTGGAGTATGAGTGCCTTTGGGGGATATGATCACATCACCGATGCCGTTACCCAAAGCGTTCGAGGCTCCGTCAAAATGCATAGACCATCGGGATCCTTCCTCAGGTCCTTCATCTGGTCCAGGCACTTCACAATCAGTTACTACCATGATATCTTCGTCCAGAAATTCAAAGTTCAATGATTGGTAATCGTCCACAGGTTGGTGTGCCAAATGATCTGCCAGTACACTTCCTTTGATTGCTTTTTGAGTTGTATACTGGATATCATATTCTGTCAAGATCATTTGCCATCTTGCTATTCTTCCAGACAGAGCAGGCTTTTCGAATATGTACTTGATGGGATCCATCTTTGAAATCAACAGAGTGGTGTGAGTCAGCATATACTGTCTCAGCCGGCGAGCAGCCCATACCAGAGTGCAGCAAGTTTTCTCGAGTAGTGAGTACCGAGACTCACAGTCGGTAAACTTTTTGCTCAGGTAATAAATAGCGTGCACTTTTCGGCCAGACTCGTCATGCTGCCCCAGCACACACCCCATTGAATTATCAAGCACTGTCAAGTATAGTATTAGAGGTCTCCCTTCAACCGGAGGCATAAGAATGGGTGGTTCTTGGAGATACTCCTTTATCTTTTCAAAAGCAGCCTGACATTCATCGTTCCAGCGTACTACTTGATCTTTCTTCAGCAATTTGAAGATTGGCTCACAAGTAGCAGTTAGATGTGAGATGAATCAGGCAATGTAATTCAGTCGTCCCAGAAAGCCTTTGACTTCTTTCTCTGTCTTGGGAGTCGGCATCTCTTGTATGGCTTTTACCTTGGCAGGGTCCACCTGAATACCTTTATCGCTTACAATGAAACCTAGCAACTTTCCAGACCTCACCCCAAAGGTGCGTTTGTTTGGATTCAACCTCAGCTTGTACAACTTCAGTCGGTCAAACAGCTTCCGCAGATGATCAAGGTGTTCCTCCTCAGTTTGGGACCTGGCAATCATATCATCGACGTACACTTCAATCTCATGGTGGATCATATCATGAAATAAAGCAACCATGGCACGTTGGTAGGTTGCCCCAACATTTTTCAACCCGAATGGCATGACCTTGTAGCAGAAGGTGCCCCACTGAGTGACAAAGGTAGTCTTTTCCATATCTTCCGGAGCCATCTTGATCTGATTATACCCTGAAAAACCATCCATGAAGGAGAACACCTTGTGTTGAGCAGTATTGTCAACAAGAACGTCGATGTGAGGTAGGGGGAAGTCATCCTTGGGGCTTGCCCTGTTTAGATCCCTGTAATCGACACACATTCTGACCTTACCATCTTTCTTTGGCACTGGCACCACGTTGGCGACCCATTGAGGGTAAGAAGTTACTGCTAGAAACCCGGCATCGAATTGCTTTATAACTTCAGCTTTGATCTTTTCGGACATCTCTGGACGCATACGGCGGACCTTTTGCTTTACCGGAGGGCAATCTTCCTTGGTAGGCAGGTGATGAACTACAATGTCGGCATCCAAACCAGGCATGTCTTTGTATGACCAAGAAAAGATCTCCATGTAATCATGCAGCATCTGGATCAATCGTTGCTTCATGCTGAGCTCTAGATTGGCACCAATCTAGGCTTCTTTTCTATCTGTCTCAGTACCCAGGTTCACTGTTTCCACCGGATCTTCATGCGGCTGAATGGCCCTCTCTTCCTGGAGTAGCAGTCTTGCGAGTTCACCAGGAACTTCGCAATCATCTTCACCTCCGTATTCGGCCAAGTTGATCGGATTTTCGAAGTCATAACTGGCAGTAGCAGAGCTGTTACCAGTGAGATCCAGAGTGGATTGAAACCTGTATAAGTGAGTGTGTGTAAATATAGCTGTTTTGAAATATATAACACAGAAAGAAAAAGAGCACAAGATTTGAAATGCAAGAAACGTCCAATGTTTTGATTAATGATATATGGAAATGTCATACAAAAAGCCCTCACAAATGGAGCTACGATGCCCCGGGTAGGACACCGAGCCAATAAAAGTTTCAACATATTGTTTGTTACAAATTGAAAATCAAAAGAGTTAATTACTGCGTGACAAATGTAATAGGTGTAAAATCCTTTGCCGTCCAGTTGCTTGGTCCGTTGTTGGTGGTTGGATAGATCCAACTGTCAAATTCTGCTTCCTCTACGTCCTCCTCGATAGCATTTACCCTTGGGTTGGAGATGAACACCGGAGCCTTTCTGATCTTTTCCTTGCGCACAGCCCTCTGAGCCTCTGCAGTGAAGCCCAGCCCAAACTTGTCGGTCCTTTGAGTGAAGTCAGGAAGTTGTCCCCAGTTTGTGCACTTTCCTTTCTCGATCACAGCCCGGGCATCCTTCAAGGACGCCATCTTCAAGGGAAAGTCTTCTTCAACTACTGTCTCAGCTGACGCCAATGTTGGAGGAACCTCCTCAAAATGTTGAAAGGGGGTTTCGATAAACTCCCCGTCCATCTCGATATACCGGAATGAATTCAAGTGACTAACCATGTATTCCTCCTCACCCTGCACAGTAACAATCTTCCCTTTAATAGGGTATTTGAGTTTCTGGTGTAGAGTGGATGTTACTGCCCCAGCCTTGTGAATCCAGGGTCGACCCAACAAGCAGGAATAAGATGGACGAATATCCATTACATAGAACGTTGAGTCGAAGACTTGGGAACCCACACGAATAGGAATGTCTACCTCACCGTGCACCATCCTCTTAGAACCGTCGAAGGCTCTAACAATGATGTTACTAGGCTTCAATTCCAGGCCCTCACAATCCAACCGATCTAAGACCTTCTTGGGCAAAACATTCAGGGAAGAACCGGTATCCACCAACACGTGTGCGAGAGTAGTGCCCCTGCATTCTATAGAGACATGCAGGGCATCATTGTGATTTTTTCTCTTGGCGGTAAGGTCAGCATCCGAGAACCCCAAGCCATTGTCAGCTGTCAAATTAGCCACACAGTCAGTGAACTGATCTGCAGAGGTCTCTTGCGGCACATGGGCCGTTTTCAGAAATGAAATCAGGGCCTTGGCGTGGGCCTCTGAGCACAGTAGCAATGATAGCATAGAGATTTTAGAGGGGGTATGCCCCGGTTGTTCAACAACATTGAAGTCACTCTTTTTAATGATTTTAAGGATTTCCTCCATCTCTTGTTGGGAGGCTTCAACAGCAGTCTTTTTTGGTGCCTCCGTCCGGGCAGGCAAATCGGTAGCAACTTCTTTGCCCCGAGTATCAGAGGACTCGGCGGTAGTAGTAGACACAGGAACTTGATTTGGAACATGCACACTTGCGGGTGTGATGATAAGAGGTTTTCGGATAACTGGAGGTGCAATGTTAGGCGAGAAGAGCCTGCCACTGCGAGTAATCTTGGCGGGACCAGTGATGTTACTGATACTGGTACCGGTGTTGAACTCCTGCTTCACTCCAAGCACATACACGTCTGCCCCATAGTTCCATGGGACAGCCTTGTCAGATTCATAGGGGAGAGGCCCCGGAACAGTAATGGTAATGGGTGCAACAGACATAATTTGGACTGGCTTCCTCGGGGGAGCTTTGGTAGGATTGTTGAAAATTGTGACGACAGATACTTCTTCAGCGGAAACAAACGGAACAACAGTTTTCTTGAACATAATTTCTTTGCTATCCATCAGGCTTTGGATGCCTGATTTCAGCAGCGGACAACCAGTAGGGATAACAGCACACAGGAGGCAACCCTTGCTACAACCCGAAAATAAACCGGCTAGTAGTAGGTTCCTCTTAACAGTCAAAAGAGGGGTAGCAATATCATTCACCGAAACAACATACAAATCTTCCTCGACGGCATTTACTCTATGCTGGGGCATAGGAGCAGTTACAACATTTGGCCTCTCAGGCGCCTCAAACTGAATTTCCTTCGCATCGATAAGGTCTTGCACCTTATTTCTCAGGGCCCAGCAATCATCAGTAGTATGCCCGGGGCTATCAGAATGATAAGCACAACGGGCATTTGGGTTATATTTAGGAGATGCAGTGTTCACGGCCTTCAGAGCCTCTTTAATGGTCACCAAGTTGGTTGATAATAGTTGCGGTAAGATTTGTGACAAGGTCATACTCAGCCGAGTATACTGCCTCTTGGGCCTTTCACCTCTTTGTTGATTGTACTGCTGAGGAGCAGCAACAGGCTTTGAAATAACCAAGGCATTGACAGCTTGGCGGCTTTCTGGATTGACTTGTCTTCTAGGACCATAGACGGCACTTGCTTCCTTCTTGAAAGGCCTCTTCTCAGTACTTGCGGAGGCAGCTTTCTGTATTTTTCCTGACCTGATGCCAGCTTCTATCCTTTCACCTGTCAGGATCAAATCGGTAAACCCAGCGGAGGAATTGCCAACCAGATGATTGAAGAATGGACCAGACAAGGTCCCTAGAAACATGTCAACCAGCTCACGATCAGTCAATGGAGGCTGCACCCTGCCAGCCAAATCTCTCCATTTTTGTGCATATTCTTTGAACCCTTCGCCCGTTCCCAGAGACATACCCTGAAGTTGGGTACGCGTAGGAGCGAGGTCAGAATTGTATTGATATTGTCTATAAAATGCGGTCGCCAAATCTTCCCAATGTCGGATACTAGTTCCATCTAGTTGATAGAACCACTCAAGCTGTGACCCCGAAAGGCTATCTTGGAAGAAGTGGATCCAAAGATTCTTATCTGCCGTGTAAGGTTGGATCTTCCTTACGTACGACCTTAGATGCAGCTTTGGACAGGAAGCCCCGTCGTATTTGGCAAAGGCAGGTGCCTTAAACTTGTGTGGGATTACTACTCCAGAAGATAAGCCCAAATATCCGAAATCCAGCCCCGACACATTTTGAATCTCCATGGCGCTCAGGCGGTCCTCTAATTGTTTGTATCTGTCAGCAGCAGGTGGGTATTGTTCGTCATTGTAGTCCGTCTCGTTGTCAGAGACTGCAGGACTAGGAGCTCCTCCCCCTTGGGGACTGTCTTTCTCTGCAGAGGAAGTAGTTGGATCAGCCTCGTTATGGAGTGTGTTCCCAAACCTGCGTCCAGTATTGAACAACGCAGTCCTTTTCTTCTTCTTCTTCTTTAGGAGCAGAGCCTTCAACTCTTGCTGACCTTGGGCCAGGCTTAGGACCATCTCTTGAAACTGGGCACTTTGGGCCTGAAGGGCCTTGATTGCTTGCTCACTGGATGAGTCTGGATTCATGATGACTGTTTCAAATAAACAGCGAAGAAGATTAAGCAACCTGTAGAAAAAGGGGTACCTGTTATGCACATGATGCATGAGATGCTATCTATGCAATGCATTCAAGGATTTTAGAAATTCACAATTGTTGCAGACAAAAAAGAACGCACGTCATATTAATAAGAAGAAATTTGTTAGTACATAAGTGCCCCATGGGCCAAATATTACAAAAACAACTTCTCAAGGTAAAAAGACGTTGCGCATCCTCTTTGGCGCAATGTAGGTGTTGAGGGCCTCTTGCTCATGGAGTCGACGGGTGAGCTCTAAAACCTTCTTCTCGCTGGCGTAGAAGCTGGCTTCAAAAGTGTTCCGTTCCTCCTTGAGTTGGATCCAACTCTTCTGCATTTCCTCCCACGATGTAGGCATGTCAGGATGTAGGATGGTGTAGGGAACCTCTCCTTCCTTGACGGGCTCTTTAATCACAGGGAGAACATGAGGATAAGGCATCATTAGACTCTGGGCTCGGGCTCGTACCCATTTGAGATAAGGCTCAAGAGAGATGGAGTTCTTGTGTCCCAGTGTCTTGCTGTCAACCTTGTTGGGCCTCCCCCAAGCTCTGATGAATCTTTGGCGAAGTCCTTGTGCATCGTTGTCGAAGTCAAAAACTAAGTCAGGAATCAACATGTCGTGAGGGCCATCTCTTCGTGCATATCCAAATTGCCTCAAAGCTAGGCAAGGGTTGTAGGTAATGCCCCCTCTAATGCCAAGTAATGGAACATTAGGGAACTCTCCACAACGATCGACGATGATGATATTTTCTCTGGACCGAGAACACCAATGTACATCAGAGTGAGTAAGCGTCATCAACCGTTGGGACCACCTTGAGCCTTGGTCATTCTTCAAGACAGATTGTGGAAGGTGCGAAATAAACCACCTTGCAAGGAGAGGAGTACAACACATGAGAACACCCCTCTTTCTCATTGTTCGTGTGTAAAATGAGTGAAGGATGTCCCCAAGCAATGTTGGTATCGAATTTCTGGATAAGAAGATTTTGACGGTGTTGACATCTACCAATTGGTCATAATTTGGGAATAGGACCAACCCATAGATAAGGAGTGCCACAATCTCTTCAAAGGCTTGTAGGTCCAATGAATTCCAACACTCTTGTGCCTTCTCAAACAAGAATTTTGCTAAGAAGCCTTTGACGCCGCTTCTAGTTTCCCAATGCCCCTTGATGTCAGAAGGCTGTAGATGTAATGCTCGAGCAACATCTTCAGGCTTTGGTTCCTTTTCCGTACCGTTGAAGGGTAGTTGATTGAGGATAGGAATTCTCAGGAGTTGAGAAAATTCTTCCAAAGTGGGTACCAACTGATAGTCAGGGAAAGTGAAACAGTGGTGAAGAGGGTCAAAGAACTGGAATAACACTTTCATCATGTCTTCTTCAATGTTGGTGTTGACTAAGCTGAGCAGTCTACCATGTCTTTCACTGAAGGATGAGCTTTCCGGAATTCTTGAGGTGAGCTCCTTGAGTTGAGGAGAGATTCTCACAAGGTTGACTTGGATGGTTTTTCTGCGAGGAATTTCCATGACCTACAAAACAAGAACAAAGATGAAGATCTAAACCCTTGAAATGGTTAGTGAATGCATATGATGTGTTATGATGTTTATGATGTATGCACAAACATATGTATAAGCAAATCACACCAAACCCTAGTTTCAGGCTTGCATGGGGTTTCATAGGTAAGTACCCTCTTGAGTGTAGTTGACTTAAAAACCTGTCCTATAAATAGTAACCGGGTTCTAAGGAGCTCAATATCACTGGATTGTTTTCATTGTTCATTGTTTTGGTTTAGCCACTTAACTAGTGACCAAAATATTCCAAGAAAACAACCCTCAATGAGTGTAGTATCGAGTATCTACCAACTTCGGACTGCACCAAAGCCGGTCATCTCACTACCCCTAATAAAAGGCCAAGATGGTCAAGTAAGGTTCTAGGTCATTAGTGCTTAGTGAAATCACTCAGCGGCCCCGTACTCTCCTTGATTGAACTCAAGGGTTACCGGTACTCACAAATATGTCGCACTAATATAGCTATTGCTTCGACCGTGTCGATATACCCCGCACAGTTTCCACAACGTATTGCTATCTATGAATGTTTCCCAAAATCCGGGTGTAGGATTGTAAACCCAAACAAGAGAGCCAAGATATAAAGCAATCAATTCAAACAATTAGTCATGCAAGAGGGTGATCTAAGCCCTAAGGTTACTCCACTTTTAAATTTTTCCCCAGCAGAGTCGCCAGTTCTGTGATACGGTGGGAGAACTGACTTTGGTTTTGCGTTTGTTTTTCGCAAATGTTTCGGTTGAGCAAGAGTCGCCACCGACTTTTTATTTTATCCTAAGGAAAGGTTAAAAAGCACAGCAAAAACCTTTGAGATGTTTTCTTGGGTTCGGGGAGTAGATTATAGAAAGGGAAGGTATTAGCACCCTTTCTATCCATGGTTATCCATGGGCTCTTAGTTACTTGCTTAGATCACTTGCCTTGTGTTTTCAATTGTTTGAAATGGTGCTTTGTGGGTTTGAAAATGTTTTGAAAAGAAAGCCAATGTGGTGGCAACCTTTGTAATGATCCATGTTGGGATGTATACAAAGATATACGTCTTTTGAAAAGGTTTTCATTTGTTTTTGAAAGTTTGTTTTGAAAGTGTTGTGAGGTGTGGTTTTAAAAATAGGCAAGTGTTTTGTTTTGCAAGTTTGATTCAAGTAACTAAGAGGTTGTCTACTCCTAAATTTCTCAAAGATTTCTCCTATGCTTTTAACCCTTTTAACAATTTTGTTCCACCATTGCATTTGGTGGACAATCTTGTGTTAGGATGTGAAAGGGACGGGCGCGGGTCATCGTTTAGACCATAATTGCAATGGTGCCAAGTATCTTTGGGCAATTTTTCTTTAAGGGACTTGATCATTTTTAGGCAACTTTCAAAAGCGTCATCGAGGGACTATGATCATTTGATTGTTTGTTTTGCCCAAAGAGACCTAACATGCAACATGGCCCATTATTGAAGGCAACAAGTGGAATACCCTAGGGGTGCAAGTGTGATTAGTGTTGTCCATTTTCATGCTTGATTATCTTGAAATTAGGTCAAACTATTTTTGTTGTTTTTGATTCGCATACAAACCCTAATTCTAGCATGGTATAGTTAGAAAGCATTAAAGTGCAAAAAATAAAGTTCCTAAGTTATTACAACACAATATGGGAAGGGGGGTACAAGTGTTCAAATGGGGGTATTTTGACAAGGAATTTAAACCTAGACTATTACATCAAATAGTGAATTATACAATTTATTTAATATACAATAATTAAAGAAAAATGGAATAAATATGCAAGATGCAAAAATGTTTTTTATGTGTATGAAAAAAAAGGTATTTTTTATGTGTCAAACAAACAAAAATAAAAAGTATTAATTTTTGGATTTTTTATGTATTTAGGGCAAAACCCTAATTTATTAAATAAAAGTATTAATTATTTAATATATACAATATTTATTTATTATATACAAAAATAAAATAAAAATGAAGTATATTTGTAAAAAAGGTATTTTTAATATTAAATATTAATAAGAATAAAAATGTATATATTTTGTATTTTTTTTCTAAATATGCTAATAAATATGTATGTATTTATATTATATGATAAATATATTAAACATGTATAAAAATAAAATATTTAATATTTACAAGAAAAGTATATTTTCATAAAATATTTTCACAAGATAAAATAAAATAAAAATCAGAAAAATAAAATGTATTGGTATTAATTTTAGTATTTTTAAATAATAGTATATAAGTATTTATTTATGTACAAACATTATTTTAAACAAATAAATGGCTAATAAATATAAAAATGGTGTAAAAATATTTTTTTTATATTTTTAATATTGTGAGGAAAAATAAATAAGTCAGAACAAAAAAGAAAAGGTCAAAAAATCATGAAAATAAACATAATGGGCCAAGGGGGGTTTAAAAGTAACAAAAGGGTGCAAAAAGAAAGTCAACTCAGGCCCAGCCCAAGAAGACTTCATCTTCAACTTCAGAACATGTTTGAACAACCATCCACGCGCGTTTTCTATCTCCCAATCCCTGGACTTTCAAGCAAAACTCTCAACATGAAAAATGTAGAGCATTAAAAGACGAATCCAGACATATAAAGAACTTGACTTAACTCTCTAAGATGAGAGAGAATTTCTTCTCCCCCAATTCCTGACCTAGTTTTTGTTCCATGTTCAGACATTAAATTCTCACAGCACACGTAACATAAATGAAAACTAATTACATGGGCATGTTCAGGGCTATGAATGTGACATATTTTCTTCACAAACCTAAAGCTAACAATGCCTGGATAGAGAGATACGAGTTCATGAACTTACCTGTTCAGTTGGAATCGTATCTGGTGATAGAGGTACTTTCAGTGCAAGGTGATGATTGGTACAACTTCCTTGATGTCCAGGGATGCTATTCCAAGTTTTACTTTGCTTTGAAACTAGCTGAATCGAGTTATAGAACTCCACCTGTAAATCAGAAAAATGAAAATGGTGATGTTGAATGGGAGTATTACAGGTCGTGTTTGAGGTTTGGAATAGCTTCAAGGGATGTTGTGGGATGTGTTTGAGGTGATTTTAGCAAGAATGCCTGAAAGGATTGAGCTATGGAACTCAATCTGCAGCAGGTCCCCTGTTTTGGCAGTTTGAGGGTGATTCTGTGTTTGAGAAGGTGTTGGAGATGGTTGGCTCGTGTTCTAGCTCAGAATGGATGTTTAGAATATGTTTGACAAGTTTTCTTAAGCCTGTGTTAGCTGAGATGAGAGTTGTGTGATGTTATGCTATGTTTCTTCTTACTTAAGCAACAAAAGGCCAAGTTGAGTTTCTAGCTTGTACAGGCCCCCCTAATGTGCTGCATACCTTGGCCTTGATCAGTGTAATTAGCTCATAAACTTGTTCCAAAGAGATTTGCACTGTACTTGCTTGGATTGCTAATTGACATAAAGTGCAACTTTTCTAAAATGGATATAATGCTTTATCTAAAAATGGCTTAGTTTAACATGTAATGCTTAAACACATAAAACAAGGCCTTGTCACAATGAGTTAGCATTAAATTATTGAGTGCAAATGGGATATAGGACCTGTAATCAAGGAAAGCAAGCTGAATTCAAAATGGCACAAATGTATGAACATGTAACTTGGCCAAATCAAAAGTGAGTTTTTCCCATCTTGCCAAATTCGATTCTCCCTAACCATGAGGTTGTTTGATGAGTTCTTGGATATTTTGGAAAGCTTGGAATGTGTAATACAATCCATATTTGAAATTCAAATTGAAATTCCAAGTGGAAGTATGTGAAAAATGGTCTTGAAGTTAGGTAAAAACCTTGCCTAAAATAGGTCAAATTTTCTCTAAGTTAAGAATGGTTTGGTACCCTTGTTCTAAAAATTGTAACTTGAGCTACAAGCTTCTTTTGGGAAAACTTTATGAACCAAAGTTGTAGATTTTGCAATAGGCTACAACTTTCATGTTTTGACTTTTTCTTGAATCCAAATGAATCTTGGTGAGAAAGTGGGACAAAAATTAGGAAAAAATTAGGGTTTTTCATAACTTAGAAAAATTCTAAGTTATGAAAAATCTTCATTTCAAACCCTAATTTGCAATTCTTGATTTCTTGATGAACAAGTTTCAAGATTTGGCATGTTTTGATGAAAAATGGATCTTGACACTTGATTTTGACCAAAAAGTCAAAGTTTGACTTTTCAGTATACAGTCAAAATTGATCAATTGACTGGGAAATTCAACTGTCAATCTTGTGTATTTGGGATCTTTTGAACTTGTTGAGTATGTCAAGACAATTCCATGGGGTCCTTGAGTCCATATGTGAGTTTGGTTTGCCATTGGCTAGGTCAAACAGTCAAAAATTGCCTTTGTGCAGTCAAAACCCTAAAAATGACCATTTTGCCCTTTTGGTGATCTGATCAAATTTCTTGTGGAATTGTGATCCAAACTTGATCAAATGGTCCATATGAGTTCATAATGTTGATGTGGGTCAATTTTCATGAGATTTGACTGTCAATTGGCCACAATTGACTTTTTCCCCAATATAGCTGATTTCTAGGTCAACTGTCCAATTGACTGGGCAAAATTTGGAATCAAGACTTGAAACTTGGTATGGATAAACTTGGGAGTCCAACATGAAGCATGAAAGTCATATTAGGCATTTTAGGTCAAAATATCTTTGTGCAAACACAAACCCTAATTTGGGTCAACAGTGCAAGGAGAAGTCTTGAGCAGAGGAAACCCTAACTGGATCTTGAGCTCCAAGGGTCTTGTGATGAGAAAATGTTGAGGAAATGGGAGGGCAAATTTTGGGGTACAACACTTCACCTTTCCATATTATCATTTGGTTCCCACCATGGAAGATTTCTCTCAAATATTGGGTATACCTATTCTTGATTAGACGCCTTTCACCGGTTTAGAAGAAGCTCCCAAGCCAGAAGTCATTGCAACAGCTTTGCATCTGAAACGGTCCTACATTGTATCCAACTGGGAAACAAGAAGTGGTGTTAAGGGGTTTCTAGCCAAGTTTCTGTACGAGAAGGATCACCAATTTTGGGATGATTTGGATTTCCAAGCTTTTGAAGAGGTTCTGGCCCTTCTAATCTATGGTTTAGTGTTATTCCCTAATCCAGACTTTCTCATAGATGTGAATTCTATCAAGGTTTTCCTCTCTCGTAACCCTGTGCCTACTCTACTCGGAGACATCTTGCATACCCTCCTTACTCGTACCATGAAGGGAAAAGGGATTCTTATGTGTTGTGTGACATTGCTGTCAATGTTGTTTATTTCTCACCTCCCTAAATCAGTATTGAAGAGTGAAGAAGGCTTGGGTTGGGCGCGAAGGATAATTTCACTTTCTCACTCGGATAATCTCTGGTATTCCCGATCTATGGGAGATATTTCTGTTATTGACCGTTGCGGGGAATTCCATAATGTCCCACTACTTGGCATTAGGGGAGGCATAACATATAATCCTTCTCTGGCTTTATGACAATTTGGTTATGCTCGAAGAGATGGTCCCCACGATATGCTTATCCAGGGCATTATGTTTAACTATGAGGATGATTTTCAAGGGTATCATCAGAGGTTTATACGAGCTTGGAGCATGGTAAACAGATTTGATACCAGGACTTTGGGGCCTAAGACTTACATCCTAATGGAACCTTATCTCAAATGGGCACGAGCTCGCGCTCATAACCTTATAATGCCGTATATAGCCATCTCACCAGTGGTTGTGGAGCCCATTTACAAAGGGGATATTCCTTATACGTTCTCCATCCTGACATGCCCACTGATCTTGAAGAGCTACAGAGATCCTGGATTCAGTTGAAGAAAGAATGGGATACCGTTAGAGATCATTTCTATGTCAATAAGAAGAAAGTCTTGGAGCTTACGAAGCTACTTCACGAAGAAAAAAGTCTTAATGTCTATCTCGACACGAATAGGAAGCGCCCATGGGAAACCTGATGGCTTAGATTTTAGAATTTTTCAATTGTAAGCCTAAAAAGGAAATTGTATTTTGAATTCTCCTAATAATATCTTTGTTTCATTTTGGTTCACAAATTTAAATTTCCCAGAGTCCTTGAAAACATTGCATACATATATCATACATATCATTGCTTAAACAGGTTTCAGGATAGGTTTCTTATCTTCTTCGCTATTTATTTCAGCAATGGCTCTTGAACAATCAGTCAAGGAACTTCAGGCCCAGAATGCCTAATTCCAAGAAATGTTCCTGAATCTGGCTAAGGGACAAGAAGATTTGAAAGATCCGATTCTCAAGGACAAGAAGAAGAAAAAGAGGCTAGTGGGTGTTCTGAATTTGGGAAGAAGGTTCAAAGGACCAGTGAAGAAAGTTTCATAACTCGCAACTCCATCAAGAGGGAGAGATAGAGAGACAATCAGGATGGAGAGCCAAGAGAAGAAGACCATAATACAAGGGAGTCTAAGGAAGATGAACCTGACTATTATGAGGAGCAGTATCCTCCTGCTGATGACAAATACAAACAGCTGAAGGATCGGCTCAATGCCATGGAGATCCAAAGGATACCTGGGTTGGATTTTGAAGAGCTAGGACTGATCTCAGGGGTGGTAATCCCTCAGAAGTTCAAGGTCCATACATTTTCTAAGTACAACAGTGTCTCCTGCCCTAAGCTGCATTTAAGGTCGTATGTCAGGAAAATTAAACCCCACACTACTGATAGGGATTTATGGGTACACTTCCTCCAGGAAAGTTTGGCAGGGACTCAACTGGAATGGTTCTATCAACTAGAAAGAACCAATGTGTGAAATTGGGAAGATTTGACTGCTGCTTTCTATAAGCAGTACCAATATAATGTTGGCCTCTCCCCGACTCGTACATAGTTGCAAAGCATGTATATATGTTCCGGAGAGGGCATTAAGGACTTTGTCCAAAAATGGATAGACCTTGCAGGAAGAGTCCAACCTCCGTTGTCTGATAGGGAGCTGGTGGACATGTTCTTGGGCACATTATCCGGGCCATTCTTTAACCACCTGATTGGAAGTTCTTCTGCTGG
This sequence comes from Vicia faba, assembly GCA_948472305.1. Classification (NCBI taxonomy): domain Eukaryota; kingdom Viridiplantae; phylum Streptophyta; class Magnoliopsida; order Fabales; family Fabaceae; genus Vicia; species Vicia faba. Next base: position 802,706,175 of record OX451738.1, on the reverse strand, counting down.
GTTCACGGATTTGATCTTGACAGGTGAACGAGTAGAGGCTGGCATTAAAAGTGGTAAGATACAGAGGGATGCATCCTCCAGCACTGTAAAGAAACCATTTACAGGGAAGAAGGAGGTCAGTGCTGCTTATGGCCAAATAAATCTTAACAAAGCTGAGCGTCGTCCGATGGTAGGGGCTGTTACGATTTCCAATTCTGCATCAAACCGACAACAAAATAATCAGTCCAGAATAGATAAGCCAAAGAGACAGTTTACCCGGATCAACATGGCCCTATCTCAGGTTTTACCACACCTGCAGAAATCCAATTTGGTTACCCTAAAAGAGGCTCCCAAAAATCCCAACAATATATCTCCTTACTATAATGCAAATGCTCGGTGTGCTTAGCATTCTGAAAGTCCAGGCCATGATACAAACGACTATTGGGCTTTGAAGAATAAGGTGCGGGATTTGATTGAAGCAAATGATATTGAATTTGACGCTCCTGAGACCCCTAATGTTATAACTTCCCCAATTCCCAAGCACGATTATGGTGTCAATGCTATTGATGATGATATGATTGTTGCTTCTGTGGATAAACTGGCTACTCCACTTCTTACTATTAAGAAGAATCTCTTGCAGGCCGATTTATTTTCGGGTTATGGTGAAGGTTGCCACTTATGTTTGTCCTTACCTAATGGTTGCCATTTGTTGAAGAAAGGCGTTCAGTGCCTGATGGATAATAAAGAAATCCGGTTTGAGAAGACTCCAATTACAAGTGCTTCGTGTGAATATGTTTCTATCATTACCATTTCCACCAATCCTCCCAAGGTCTCCTCCAAAACCTGTCAGGATTACATCTGTTCCGAAAGTTGCTCTGTTGATAATTACTTTCCCTGGACCTATACCATATTCCTTGGGTAAAGATATTCCCTGGAACTATGGGGATGGAATCTATTACCATGGTGTCAAGCAAGATTTTCTAGTTGTTAAAGAAAAATATGTCGAAGACTCTGATCCTGACCTTAGTAATATCGCTGGGACCAGTAAGATAACAAGAAGCGGAAGAGTTTTCTCTCCCAAGATCTCTCCTCCTAAAACTTTTACTACTCCTGTGATTGTTCCTATTGCTATTCTTGTCAATATTCCCATTGTTACTCCTGCTGTTAGTCCTACTGTTATCCATACTACCAAGTCGTACGAGACTCGGGGCAAAGAGGTATTGGTTGAGCCTGTCCAGACGAAGGCACATCCAGAAGCCATTCCTGAGGCTTCTAAGAAGGAAATGGAAGAAATCTTAAAGATAATCAAGAAGAGTGACTACAACGTGGTTGAACAACTGAGGCAAACCCCTTCTAAAATCTCAATGTTGGCCCTGTTATTATGCTCTGAAGCCCATGCCAAGGCTCTAGTAAAATTCCTCAAGACTGCTCATGTGCCACAAGAAACCTCCACTGATCAATTTGAAGACAGTGTGGCCAGTTTGACTGCTAACAATGGGCTAGGTTTCTCTAATGCTGACCTGACTCCCAGAGGAAGGAAACATAATGATGCCCTGCACATCTCTATCGAGTGCAGGGGCACTACTTTGACCCATGTTCTAGTGGATACATGATCACTGAATGTTCTTCCCAAAAAGGCCCTTGACGGGTTAGATTGCGAAGGATTGAATCTGAAGCCTAGTAACATTATGGTGAAAGCCTTCGACTGTTCTAAAAGAATGGTGCATGGGGAGGTGGACATCCCAATCAAATTGGGCACTCAGACTTTTAATTACACTTTCTATGTGATGGACATCCGCCCATCTTACTCCTGTTTATTGGGTCAACTCTGGATCCATGGGCCTGGTGCTGTAACTACCTCCCTACATCAGATGCTGAAGTACCAAGTCAATGGGAAGATTATCACAGTTCATGGGGAGGAGGAGTAAATGGTGAGCCACCTGAACTCTTTCAGGTACGTTGAAATGGACGGCTAGTTCATTGAGACCCCCTGTTAGAACTTTGAGGAGGTTCCAAGACTGTTGCTGCAACCAAAACCTCTGCCAATGTTCCAAAAACCACTTGGCCTCCTCTGAAGATGACTTCTCTGAAAGATGCCAGGGCAGTTGTTGAAGAAGGAGGGTGTATAATTTGGGGCCAACTTCCGGATATTCGCTACAAATATGACAAATTTGGTTTGGGTTTTACATCAGGAGCTCAAAAGGCTGTTCGTCGTGCTCGTGCCGGAGGACCACCCTTACGCCTCAGAAATCATGGGGTTAATGCTTTGGAGGACAGTGACAATGATTGTGACATGGACTAGTGGATCTTCCCAACTGTCAGCGGAGGACTCACTAACTAAAAGGCTAAATACTTTATGCTGATTACTTTTATTCAGGAGTAATTGTCCTTTTTTGTTTTTGGATATGTAATTGTGATACGGTGGCAGAGCCGACTGTTAATATTGGTTTGCGTTTTTTGTTCACAAATGTCGCGATAAGCAAGATTCTCCATCGACTTTTCTTTTATCCAACAAAGGAAAGGGTGAAAAGAACATAAAAATACCTTTTTTCGAGATTTCCTGAGTAAGGTGGGTAGATTATTGAAAGGGAAGGTATTAGCACCCTTTCCATCCGTGGATTTCCATGGGCTTTTAGGTACTTTCTCATTTTTAAAAACTGTTTGTGTGTTTGTGGTTTTGAAAGTTTTTTTTTCTTTATGGTAACTCTTGTATCAGTCCTCAAGAGTGTGATAAAAAAAATTTGGAAGGATTTTTTTGAAAGTGTGTAAGTGTGAAAATTTCAGGTTTGAGCAAGTACTTAAGAACAATCTACCTACTCGAAAAAGGATGTTCTTTTCCTCCTTTCATTTAGATAGTGATATCCTACTATTAGTGAGTAAGTAGACCTATCGTCGAATGTTGAGGGACAATCGAAGGGACATTTTACAATCACGAAGGCAACTTGTGGAGACGCTTTAGCAATTTTCTTTTAGGGGCTACATCATTTACCGAAAGGAAACTGTAGGGTCATCGAGGGACTATGATCTTTTTTGATTTATGGGCCTTTACTAAAGCGTTTCTGCCTTATGACTGTTTTATTTAAAGGAAACTAAGGTTGGAGATACCTTAGAGGTGTACATGTGCAAGTGTGTTGAGATTCAGTTATTTATCTTGCATTATTAAATTTGCTAACATTTTAATTTTCAGTTTTATCATGCACGCCTAGTTACTAACAGTTAATATTTACAGAAATTTAAAGTGCGAAAATTTAAATCCTAGGCTATTACAACGCTTTGGGACAATTACATAAAAAGTGCAAGAAAATAAAGCGCAGAATTTTAAATCTAGACTATTACATCCCATAATCAGTTACATTATTTATATAAAATGCGAGAAAAAAAACAACACGCGCGAAAAACAAATTACGTCTAAAAATCCTAAGAAAAATTCTAACTAAACAAGAAATTTTTTTTTTGGTTTTATTTTGATTTATTTCAAAAAATAATTAAAGTAAATCTAAATTTAATTTAATAAAATAAATATTGAATGAAATTAATCTAATTTTAATATTTTTGCATTTTTTATTAAGAAAACATTTGAAACATAAATCAAATCCTAAATTCTAGTTCATTTTAAAATAAGAAAGTAGTTAAAATTTAATTAATTAATTAATTAAAGTATTTCATTATTTTAGTTCAAAAAAAGTCTAAGCCTAATTTTTTTGTGAGTTTTTTTAATTATTTTCTTAATTAAGTAAAGAAGATAAAAGAAATTAAAACATTACAAAAAGAAAACTAGATGGGCTTGAGATAGTAAAAAAAGTGGGGATGTGGTTGTTGAATTCGCTGGCCCATGAAGGGAGAGGCTTAGATTTTTTTCTGGATCTAATGTGGATTGGTCTTGATGGAACATGGTGAGCCCGCAGATGGAGTGCGCTAGATCTGATCAGATGGACATCTAATGGCACATGCCTGATGGTGTATAAAGCACATCTAGCTATGAGGAGCACCGAATATGCATGAAACAAGTTAGAAAATATAAAAATGGAGCTTACTGAAGCGTTGTGTGATGTTTCAGGGTTTGGTAATGATTGCAAAAGCTCCAGGGATCCTCCAGGAATGTATTTGAATCTTTTGTTTGGACTGAGAAAAGCTGGAACCTAAAATGTGAATTTTTACAACTTTGATAATTTTTGCAAAATTTGCAGAGCTTTCCCAGGCTGTATCTCACGTGTCTTGAAGCTTTCTAATGTGTCCCTTATATAGAGAGGAGGGAGGAGACAAGATAAAAAAGTTAATAAAAACCATAAACATGTGTTTTTAAAGCCATGAATGATGTTTTGTGACTTTGTCAAAGACATGGAATCTTGTCCTTTTTGAATTTGAATGAATGTGGACATTTCTTGCACAAACTTTTATGGTCCTAGGCTGTCTAAATCATCAACCTAAAGCTCAAAGCCCATTTGCAATTATTTTATACATTTTATTTTATATTTATTTGAAATAAATTAAAATAAATATGAATAAAATAGTTAGAAAATGCAAGGAATCGTAAGAATAATTTTAGAGGTCCTCTATAGGCTTAGGAAGATGTTTGAAGTCCAAGAAATTAAGCCATTGACCTAAAACCTCAAGTTTGCTCAATGCACAATTCTTGAAAATTCCCAAATTTCCCCAACTTAGGTAAGCCATAACTTGCTCAATTTTTATCTCATGATGATGATCTGGTACTTTTTGGAAAGCCCAAGATGTTTACTTCAATCCCTCATTTGATCAGTTTCGCATTTGAATATTTTATCTTGATGTAAATGGTCTTGACAAAAAGTGTCTTTTGTTGACTTTCTGAAAATGACCTGTAATGTATGAACTTGTATCTTTCAAATGGTGCATTTATTGAACTTGAGGGCTGAAGAGAAGTTGTAGGGAATTGGATTCTATTCAAAATGATCTTTGGTTGGAAAGTTTTTGATAAAGTATGAGAAAGTTATGCTTGGTCAAAGTTCAGTTGACTTTTCCTACAGAAACCCTAATTTGCCATTTTTGACTTTTGATGAATTGTGAGCATTTCTTGAGGAATCATGATCAACCCTTGATCAAATGATGGATATCACTTCAAAATGTTGATGTTGACCAAAAATATTGAAGTTTAACTGTACATGAGCCACAATTGACTTTTGACCTAGCACATTTGATTTTCCAATACTTGAGCAATTGACTGAGCAAACTTATTATGCAAGGAATTCAATTTGGAATGGATAATCTTGAAGACATATTAGGACAATGGAGAACATTTGGGATCCTTGGATCTCAACCATCTTGATGAAAATTGAAACCCTAGTTGGGGGTTCATTGTCTTAGGAGAAGAATCGTCTGGTCAATTCTTGGTCAACCTTGAGCAATTTGAGAACCTCTAGGAGTATGTCTTGAGTGCAATGAGAGGACAAATTTTAGGGTACAACAGCTGCCCCTGTTCAATATTCTTAAACCTGAAGATTTAGATCGGCTTGTTTGCCTTTCGTGATCTGAAGGTGGAAGATGATTGAACACTAGAGTGCCCAGAAATTTGCACTGGTCCAAAGTGAGACTATTGGTGAATAATATCGGGAATGGGCTTACAAATTCCATTTGGAAAAGATGACGAAAGACTGTCAGAGATGGGCTTAAAGATGCCCTCCAAGGAATATGGTGGAGAGTCGTCGGAGATGGGCTTAAAGATGCCATCCAAAATAGATGCTGACTTCGTAAGGAGTCTCTTTATGGGGATTCCTATTCCTGCTGTCCGAGGAGAAGTCCGTTGGGGAATTCTTTTTAGGGGAATAGAGTCTAGGAGCTTCGGTTGTCCATTACTATACTGGGGAGTCATCCCTTGACTGAAGAGACGAAAGTGAACAGCTATTTGGTCAGGATCCAGGCATCGCAGTGACTTGCTGAGGATGATAAGGCTGACTGTTATCTGGTCGTATTCCAGGCTTCACAGCGCCTTACTGGGGAAATGAGATTAAACTGAAAAGAATCAGTAACAAATCAATGGTCAATTCAAACTGAACCAACAGAGGTCTTGATTTATCTTTGACTGGATAAGAGTCAGAAAAGTCTTAGTGTTGATTTAACTGAACCAGAAAAAGGTCTACTGAAAAAGAATCAGTAACAAATCAATGGTCGATTCGAACTGAACCAACAGAGGTCTTGGTTTATCTTTGACTGGATAAGAATCAGAAAAATCTTTGTGTCGATTTAACTAAACCAGAAAAGTTCTACCGGAAAAGAATCAGTAATAAATCAATGATCGATTCAAATTGAACCAGCAGAGGTCTTGGTTTATCTTTGACTGGATAGGAATCAGAAAAATCTTAGTGTCGATTTAACTGAACCATAAAAAGGTCTTGGATTATCTTCAACTGGAATAGGAATCAGAGAGATCTTAGTATCGATCTAACTAAACCAGAGGAAAATCATGAACTAACATTGACTGGAATGGAAATCATAAGAATCTTAGGATCGATTCAGCTGAACTAGACAAAAGTCTTGGAATATCTTCAACTGGAATAGGAATCAGAGAGATCTTAGTGTCGATTTGACTGAACCAGAGAAGGTCTTTAATTAACTTTGACTGGATAAGAATAACAAAAATATTAGTGTCAATTTAACTGAACCAGACGAAAGTTTTTGAATATTTTTAACTGGAATAGAAATCAGAGAGATCTTAGTGTCGATCTGATTGAACCAGAGAAGGTCTTGAACTAACTTTGACTGGATAAGAATCAGAAAAATCTTAGTGTCGATTTAACTGAACCAGAAAAAATTCTTAGATGATCTTCAATTGGAATAGGAATCAGAGAGATCTTATTGTCGATATGACTGAACCAGAGAAGGTCTTGGATTATCTTCAACTGGAATAGGAATCAAAGAGATCTTAGTATCGATCTAACTGAACCAGAGGAAAATCTTGAATTAACTTTCACTGGAATGGAAATCAGAAGAATCTTAGGATTGATTCAACTGAACCAGATAAAAGTCTTGGAATATCTTCAACTGGAATAGGAATCAGAGAGATCTTATTGGCGATCTGACTGAACCAGAGAAGGTCTTGGATTAACTTTGACTGGAATAGAAATCGGAAGAATATTAGGATCGATTCAACTGAACCAGACAAAAGTCTTGGAATATATTCAACTGGAACAAGAATCAGAGAGATCTTAGTGGCGATCTGACTGAACCAGAGAAGGTCTTGTGAGGGCATCTTTCTGAGGAAATTGCTGAAATAGCCCTTTATCAAACGTAGCTTTTGAGAAGACTACTAGGTCACATAAGTAGCAGTGTTTATTGATTTGATATTTCCCTGCAAAAGGTAAAGAGTTAGTCATATGCAATGTCATGATGTATGAAATGCATTGTGATGATGTTCTCAAAATAAATGAGATTATGTTGTATGCGATGTGTATGCGCATGCCACGATGTATGAATAGGGGATGCTATTGCGATATTTTCCAGTCTGGGAAAGTAAATCCCAGACTGCTGCTGAAGAGTGTTGGGACGCTGAATCCTTCATTTCCGTTGAGGATGATGAATGGATATTATTTGACGAGGATTTCCTCTTTCTGTATGAGGATATTCTGTCGGGGATTGACTCTGCTTGAGAATAACTTTGTGGAGGGAGTATGTTTTGTTGGAAGATCTTGCCGATGTAGAGAAATAAACTCTGTTAGGGAATGATCTTCCGCAGTTCGAGGAATAAGCTCTAATCGGGAAGAGTTTTTATAAACTGTTTAAGATTATAAAGCTTGGTTGGGGAACACATATTTCAGTTCTCTAAAGGAACTTCTCTGGAGGAGGTAATTTCTGCTTGGGGAAGGATAGATCAAAACTCTGGTTATTTCTACTCTGTGGGGAACATAGACATCGCGGGGTCGCATTGTAATGGCGACTCTGTCTCAAACTGTCTCTGCCCATGTACCATGCTGGAAAGAGTAATTGTCGAACTGCAAATTGTTTTTTAGACTTTGTCCCGTTTCTTAAAGTCATTAGCAACTGTCTTTCTGTTTTTTATGCAAGTATTTGTGAACAATAATCATATTCAAATGCACATGTCAAAAATAAAATCACTGGACGTTTTTGTAAAACAAAACAGAAAAAGAAAACAGATGGTTTTGTACTTTCAAGGAATGATTTGTATTGATTTTTAAAGTTCACCTATACTAGGCATTTTGTACAAAGAGACTGATGCTCTGGTAGGAGAACACCGTCGTAAGAAATGAAAATTACACAAAATAGTGTACAAAGAGAAAATATTTATGTGTAATAATCCCATTGAGTTTTAACTCTGCTATTGACCCTATGTCCTTGAGCATCTCATAACTTTGCTACTTGTCCGAAGCTGACTGGATTGCTCGGTACCATTTGAGCTTGGTAGTTGATACTGAAGTTTGATCGCAAGGTGATCCAATGGGACATAGTTGTACGTTCAAATCCCTAACTTTTTCCTGGACCATCCTTTCGGGTTTTCAGTCCACCGGGATACCCTTTTTTGCCCAAGCCGTCTTTGCAGGCTTTCAACTTGCCGGGTGTACAAATTTTTGTTTGTTGTTATCCCTAATTTTTTCCCGAACCCTTTTGGTTCGCCGGGATGCCCTTATTTTTGCCTAGGCCAATCGACCTATCGGGTATTTATTTATGTGTAGTATCTTTTCACTATGTTCGCATTAATAGGGTGAAGAAGGTCGTCACTATCCATGGTGGTTAGAATCATGAACTTGATTCTCAGGTCAATAGCAGCTTTGAGACCCATGATGCATGCTTCATACTCCGCCATATTGTTGGTATAATTGAAACATAATCTGGCGGTGAAAGGAGTATGACAACCCTCAGGAGATATGTTTACAACACCGATTCCATTTCCGAGTGCATTGGAGGCCCCATCAAAAACCATAGTCCATCGGGATCCTTCCTCAGGTCCTTCGTCCAGTCCAGGTTCTTCACAGTCAGTTACTAGCATAATACTCTCGTCTAGGAACTCAAAATTCATGGACTGGTAGTCATCCACAGCCTGATGAGCCAAATGATCAGCTAGTACACTTCCCTTGATTGCTTTCTGGGTCATTTATTGGATATCATATTCGGTCAAGATCATTTGCCATCTTTCTATTCTTACGGAGAGAGCAGGATTCTCGAAGATGTACTTGATCGAATCCATCTTAGATATCAACAAGGTAGTTTGGGTCAACATATATTGTCTCATTTGGCGAGCAGCCCATGCCAAAGCACAACAAGTTTTCTCGAGCAGTGAGTATCTTGTTTCAGAGTCGGTAAACTTTTTGCTAAGGTAGTATATTGCATGCTCTTTTCGACCGGACTCGTCATGCTGCCCCAGCACACAACCCATTGAATTATCTAACACTGTTAAGTACATTATCAAAGGTCTTCCTTAAACCAGAGGCATCAGAATTGGAGGCTCTTGAAGTTATTCCTTGATTCTCTCGAAGGCCGTCTGGCATTTGTCATTCCACCTTACCACTTGATCTTTCTTCAGGAGTTTGAAGATTGGCTCACAAGTAGCAGTTAGATGGGAAATGAACCTGAAAATGTAATTTAGGCGTCCTAAGAAGCCTCTTACTTCCTTCTCAGTGTGAGGAGCCGACATCTCTTGTATAGCCTTCACCTTGGTAGGGTCTACCTGAATACCCTTGTCACTGACAATGAAACCTAGGAGTTTACCAGACCTTACTCCGAAGGTGCATTTTTTCGAATTTAACCTCAGCTTGTACGTCTTCAACCTGTCAAACAACTTTTGCAGATGATAAAGGTGTTCTTCCTCAGTTTAAGACCTGGCTATCATGTCATCAACATAAACCTCTATCTCATGGTGAATCATTTCATGAAACAGAGCTACCATGGCTCGCTGATAGGTTGCCCCAACGTTCTTCAACCCAAACGACATCACTTTGTAGCAGAAAGTGCCCCATTGTGTGACAAATGTTGTCTTCTCCATGTCTTTGGGTGCCATCTTGATCTGATTGTAACCAGAGAAACCGTCCATAAAGGAAAATATCTTGTGATGTGCGGTGTTGTCAACCAGAACGTCAATATGGGGAAGCGGGAAGTCATCCTTGGGGCTTGCCATGTTCAAATCTCTGTAGTCCACACACATCCGTACTTTTCCATCCTTCTTAGGCACCGGGACTACGTTGGCAACCCATTGGGGATAAGAAGTGATAGTTAGGAACCCAACGTTGAACTATTTCATAACCTCTGCTTTGATCTTCTCTGACATTTCGGGCGCATACGACAGACCTTCTGCTTTACCGGAGGGCAATCTTCTTTAGTTGGCAGACGATGAAACACAATATTGGTGTCTATTCCCGACATGTCTTCATATGACCAGGAAAAGATCTCAACATAATCATGCAACATCTAGATTAAACGTTGTTTGACACTAAGCTCCAAATTTGCACCTATCTTGACCTCTTTTCTATTCTCTTCTGTGCCTAAATTCACTGTCTCAATTGGCTCTTCATGAGGCTGTATGGCCCTTTCTTCCTACTGTAATAGTCTAGCAAGTTCTTCGGGTACGTAACAATCTTCCTCACCTTCGTCCTCGGCTTGGTTAATCGGATTTTCAAAGTCATAACCAATAATAGTAGAACTGTTATTAATGGGATCCAGAGTGGATATGGATCTGTAGTTTGATACGTGGGTGTGTGTAAGAGCATAACTGTATTGACAAAGTAAAAAAGCAGAAAAGAAAAACAGAGAGCACAAAATTTGTATGCATAAACGTCCAATGCTTTATTAATGCCATATGAAATTAAACATGATAACCCTCACAAATAAACCATTGTGCCCCGGGTAAGATACATGGCCATAGAGTTTATATTGTTTATTACATATCCAAAAATAATAAAGACAATTACTTCTGAATAAAAGTAATTGGTACAAAGTCTTTTTTCGTCCAGTTACTGGGTCCACCATTGGTAGTAGGGAAGGTCCAGCTATCCATGTTATAGTCACTGTCAGCATCTTTTGTGTCGGAGACAACATCAATATCATTGATCCCCGAGCCATGCTTGGGCATGGGTGCAGTTATAACGTTGGGAGTTTCCGTAGCATCAAATTCAATCTCCTTTGCCTCAATAAGATCCTGTACCTTGTTCTTCAAAGCCCAGCATTCGTTCGTGTCATGCCCCGGAGTCTCAGAATGGTAGGCGCACCGAGCATTTAGATTGTAGCAGGGAGAGGCAGTATTTGGATTCTTCGGAGCTTCCCTCAGTGTTACCAGATTGGATTTCAACAAATGTGGCAAGACTTGAGACAACGTCATATTTATCTGGGTAAACTGTCTTACCGGCCTTTCTGTTCTAGGCTGATTGTTCCTTTATTGAGTAGGTGCAGGTTTAAGGATCATAACAGCCCTTACCGTTGGACGGTGTTCAGTTATGTCCTGATTCCTTTGACTGTACACAACACTAAGCTCTTTCTTCCCAGAAAATGGCTTCCTTACTGTACTGGAGGATGCATCCTTTTGGATCTTACCACTCCTAATTCCAGATTCCACTCTTTCTCCCATCAAGATCAATTCAGTGAAGTCGGCTGAGGATCTTCCAATCAGGTGATTGAAAAATGGACCAGACAGGGTACCCAGAAACATATCCACTAGCTCCCTATTAGACAGGGGAGTTGGACTCTTCCTTTTAAGTCCCTCCATTTTTGATTATAGTCTTTAAAGCCCTCGCTCGAACCCATAGACATACTTTGGAGTTGTGTACGGCTGGGAGCAAGGTCCGCATTATACTGATACTGCTTGTAGAAAGCAGCAGCTAGGTCTTCCCAATTACGGATGTTGGCCCCTTCCAGCTGGTAGAACCATTCTAGTTGAGTTCCGAACAGACTATCCTGAAAGAAGTGGACCCATAAGTCCTCGTCAGCAGTGTGAGGCTGTATCTTCCTAACATAAGATCAGAGGTGCATCTTGGGAGATGAAACCCCATCATATTTGGCAAACACCGACACCTTGAACTTTTACGGGATGACAACCCTAGAAACCAAACCCAGTTCTCCAAAATCCATACCCGGTACCTTCCAGACCTCCATTGCATTCAAACGATCCTCCAGCTGTTTGTATTTTTCATCAGCAGGAAGATACTGTTCCTCATCATAGTCAGATTCATCATCGAATTCTTTTGGACTGGAGTCTTCCTCTCTTGTTTCCTCTTCTTGATTGTCTCCTTCCTTTGATGAAGTTACCAGCACAGAGGCTCGCAGCACTGGTCCTCTGATCCTTCTTCCCAGATTCACTAACCCAACTGGCTTCTTTGGCTTCTTCTTTTCTTTAACAAGCAGGGCTTTCAGCTCTTCTTTCCCCTTGGTTAGAGCCATGATCATATGTTGAAACTGAGCATTCTGAGTTTGTAGATCGTTCGCTGTTTGTTCTAGAGCCATTGCTAAAATAAATAGCAGAGAAGATGAGAAACTTGCTATGAAACATGTTTATGCAATGATATGTATGATATATGTATGCAATGTTTTCAAGGATCTCGCGGGGTAAACAAGAAATGTCAGAAATTGAAATTTGCAGCTTTGATTGAAGAACTTCGTATCATTGAGTGTCCTTCTACGAGAGTCAAGCTCACCATATCAAGTGGGTCATAGCCCCTGACTCAAGTTGTTGAGTTTTGATCTTCTGACGGCATTGGCTAGAGGAAAATAAATCCCCTTTGCCCCTTGCTAGACGTCTCATTTACCATAGCCTACATCACAAACCCTTGAGATCCTCGAAATGGTTAAGGAAATGTTGTGGCAATCAAATCACACAAAAGACCATAAGTTTAAGGCTTGCATGGGTTTTAAGGTAGTACCCTCTTGAAGTTGGATTGGATCAACCTTTCCTATAAATAGTAATCGGGTTCTAAGGGATCTCTGTAACACCCCTTCTAAAATACCCCGAATAATATTAATTATATCAATGATTAAAGACATATTCCATCAGAGTTAACACGGAACAAGGGATGTCACAATTATGAAATAAATAAAACTTCCAATAAAACAGTAGTCATGCTACACTGAGGGTCATTATTCAAATAATTCAATCAACTTAAGACCATGTCTTACATAGCGGAAAAATACCATAACCAAAACGGAATAAACCAAAACATAATTATTCCCAATGAAATTCAAAGAAACAATTGAATAATAACTAATTCCTCAACTAAACGTTCCCCAATGTTACAACCTATCAGAGCACGACACTGACACGCAGACTTAAAGTAACATAGCTCTAGAGCCATCCTCACCAACTCCTGAGCTGCTAACTTTAATCTGAAATTGTTAAAGTAAGGGTGAGATTTCTCATAATTAACATGCATTATAAGCTTCTCAATCAACATTATATCACAAGCATATTATTTCACCCATTTTAGCATAAATTCAGATTCAACACGCAGTTCCAATCATACAAGTCATTATACAAAAATCAATAATCAACCAAAGAATTGTAACACTGGAAGACATCCTAACATGTTACAATTCCATGCAAACACAAATGCAGACACAATGCATGTGGTACCAACACGTGACCAAGTCACCCAACACTGATCCATCATCAACCAGATACAACAACCATCGATTCGTCCATAAACACCCGGACACGAATCCATCCTAACCACCCATCATCACCCGGGTATCGGTTAAAGGCAATACAAGTCAAATTCCACACAATGGGAATTAACTTCACCAAAACAATGCATATGCACGCACATCACTAGCATGCAACATCAAATCAGTCTATGAAATACATCAATTTATCATAACTGAACCAAAACCAAAAACATTATATCTCAACGATCATGCGCACCATCATTAGCAACATAAACATGCCTTTCATTCATACAATACTAATACATCCATCCATCACAGGTTCACTGCTACATACACACCCATATGCGTTAGCCAATAATCACTTATTCCGGAATTTGACTCATTTTCAAAATAATTTCAGGTTTTAGGAAATCTTTTCATTTTATAAAATAGATCATTAAATTTAAGAAATAACGTCCAAAACGGCAATCAAAACGGACTTACGGTTTGAAAGTTATGAATTTTCAAAGTTTAATATTTTTCAAAAATTTACAGCAGAACCCGGTTCCTACATATGCAGGAACCGGTTCCTGCGAAGTTCAAAAATCACGCTTCTGGAAAAATGTATGGGAACCCGGTTCCTACCTATACAGGAACCGGTTCCTACGTGCATTTTTGCCAGTTTTTATAAATTCACACAGTGGAACCCGGTTCCTCCCCACTGGGAACCGGTTCCCACGACCTGCAGAGTCAAATTCTGCACTTTTGACAACATTTATTCATTCTAAACCAATTCCAAATATACCCATACGAATTGCAACATGAGAAACACCAAAACACATCCATTTTGCACCATTATAACATCAAACAACATTATTTCATCATTCCTTTTTATCATCTGACACCCTAATGGTTTTCAACCTACAATTCGACGCAATAGGGACAATTCTACGGAACCCTAGAATTCCAAACCGGGATTCCCTAACATACTATGATCCATACTATTGAATATCTAAACCAAAAATACGAATTAACTAATCGAAATCACCCCTTACCTTGTGGGTTCTTCGAATTCTGACGCTTTCGGTTTTCTCCTTCTTTTTCCTCTTCTCAAATGCACGTATGATGAATATTCCAAAATAACTCTCTTTCTCTTCTTTTTCCTTTTAATACTCCTTTTATTATTCCAATAAAATAATTAAATTAGTAATTAGTAAGAGTAGAGTATTTTACCCCTCACACCCTCTAATCACTCTTCACACCACCAATACTTCTTTCCTTTAATTAATTAAATTAATTCCAATAATCCAAAAATACCAATAATTAAATTTCCAATTAAATTAATAATTAAAAATTCTAATTATTTAATAATCGGATTATTTGGGGTGTCACAACTCTCCCCAACTAAAAGAGTTTTCGTCCTCAAAAACATACCTTAGACGAACAGTTCGGGATACGAGTCCTTCATCTGACTCTCCAGCTCCCAAGTGACATTTCCATCTGTTGGTCCTCCCCAAGCCACTCTTACCAACGCGATCTCCTTGCCTCGCAACTGTTTCAACTTCCGATCCTCAATTCTCGCAGGTACCGCTTCCACAGTCAAATTCTCTCGTACCTGTATATCGTCTACCCGAATCTCATGAGACGGATCAGCAATGTACTTCCTTAGCTGAGATACATAAAAAACATCATGCAAATTTGCAAGTGACGGCGGCAAAGCAATCTGATAAGAAACTTTCCCAACTCTCTTGGTAATCTAAAACGGACCAATAAAACATGGAGTCAACTTCTTTGACTTCAAAGCTCGACCAATACCAGTCATCGGAGTAACTCGCATAAAAACATGTTCTCCTTCGCTAAACTCAAGATATTTCCTCCTCTTATTGTGATAACTTTTCTGACGACTCTGATAAGTCCTCATCTTCTCCTGAATCATCTTAATCTTTTTCGAAGTCTGTTGGACAATTTCTGGTCCAATCACAGCACTCTCTCCAGATTCATACCAACACAACGGTGTCCGACACCTCCTACCATACAATGCCTCAAACGGAGCCATACCAATGCTCGAATGATAACTATTGTTGTAGGTAAACTCAATCAATGGTAGATAACTATCCCAAGCTCCACCTTTCTCCAACACACAAGCTCTTAACAAATCTTCCAACGACTAAATCGTTCTCTCCGTCTGACCATCTGTCTGTGGATAATAAGCGGAACTCAAACGCAACTTAGTACCCAAAGCTTCTTGCAATCCCGTCCAGAATTTAGATGTAAACCTCGGATCTTGATCCGACACAATACTAGAAGGAATACCGTGCAAACTCACAATCTTCTCAACATTCAATTCTGCCAACCTTTCCATCGGATAATCCATTCTTATCGGAATAAAGTGAGCAGATTTCGTCAACCGATCAACAATAACCCAGATAGAATCACAATTCTTCGATGTCCTTGGCAAACCAGACACAAAATCCATAGAGATTCCATCCCATTTCCATTCCAGAACAAACAACGGTTCCATCAATCTTGACGGTTTCTGATGCTCAATCTTCGACTCTTGACAAACCAAACAAGCATACACAAACTCAGCAATTTTCTTTTTCATTCCCGGCCACCGAAACAAATTCTTCAAATCATGGTACATTTTAGTAGCACCAGGATGAATACTCAATCCACTACGATGTCTTTCTTCCAAAATACTCTTCCTAATCTATGCAACATCCGGAACACACACCCTATTACCAAATCTCATAACACCATTCTCATCAATCCGGAACTCGCCTCCTTGACCTTGGTTGATCAATGTCAATTTATCAACTAACCCAACATCGGACTTCTGTCCATTCCGAATTTCTTCCAGAATACCACTAGTCAGTTTCAACATACCCAATTTCACACTATTCGGAGTAGTTTCACATACCAAACTTAAATCTATGAACTGCTCAACCAAATCTAACTCACGGACCATTAACATCGACATATGCAAGGACTTCCTACTCAAGGCATCCGCAACAACGTTTGCCTTACCAGGATGGTAATTCAATCCGAAATCATAATCCTTTAGAATTTCTAACCATCTCCTCTGCCTCATATTCAACTCTTTCTGATCAAAGAGATACCTCAGACTTTTGTGATCACTGAACACCTCAAACCGAGAACCATATAAATAATGCCTCCACAACTTCAAAACAAACACAACAGCTGCCAACTCTAAATCATGAGTCTGATAATTCCTTTCATGTACTTTCAATTGTCTCGAAGCATAAGCCACCACCTGCTTATCTTGCATCAACACACCACCTAATCCCATTAATGATGCGTCACAATACACAACAAAAGACTTAGTCGGATTTGGCAAAATCAAGATCAGAGCACTTGTCAACCTCCTCTTCAGCTCTTGAAATCCTTTCTCACATTCAACATCCCAAACAAACATCTGACCCTTCCTGGTCAACTTAGTCAACGGTAACGCTAATTTGGAAAATCCTTCTATAAACTTCCTGTAATAACCTGCAAGACCCAGAAAACTACGGATCTCAGAAGCATTCTTCGGCGCTTCCCACTGAGATACTGCTTCTACCTTTGTAGGATCCACATCAATTCCATTCTTGGAAATTACATGGCCAAGAAAACTTACTTCACTTAACCAGAATTCACACTTGGACAACTTCGCATAAAGATTCTTCTCTTTCAACAATTCCAACACAACTCTGAGATGTTCTGCATGCTCTTCATCGCTCTTCGAATAAATTAGAATATCATCAATGAACACCACCACAAACTTATCAAGATACGGATGAAATATCCTGTTCATATACTCCATGAAAACACCAGGTGCATTAGTAACTCCAAACGGCATAACAGAATACTCGTAATGTCCATACCTCGTTCTAAATGCAGTTTTCCGAATATCTTCCGACTTCACATGAATCTGATGATATCCAGATCTCAGATCAATCTTACCAAATACACAAGCTCCAACTAGTTGATCCATCAAATCATCGATCCTCAGCAAAGGATACCGATTCTTGATTGTAACTTTATTCAGCTGTCTGTAATCAATACATAATCTCATTGAACCTTCTTTCTTCTTAACCAACAACGCCGGAGCACCCCACGACGAAACACTCGGACGAATAAACTTCTTCTCAAGTAACTCCTCTAACTGTTTCTTTAACTCCGCTAATTCAGATGCCGACATACGGTAAGGCGCCATCGACACCGGACTAGTTCCTGGAATCAAATCTATAGTAAATTCTACCTCCCTCTCAGGTGGCAATTCACTAACGTCTTCCAGAAACACCTCTGGAAATTCATTCACCACTGGAAATCCATCACTCTTTGCTTTTCCCTCCGCTTCTATTGCAGAATACAACATAAATACCACATCACCATCTTTCACAGCTAGGTTCATCAATTTAACCGACACAGTCACATCTTCGACACCAACCTCTTCAGGAAAAATAACCGTCTTCGCAAAACAGTTGATATGAACCTGGTTGAATTCCAACCAGTTCATTCCAAGGATGATATCAAGTTGTTCTAACGGTAGGCACACTAAATCCATACCGAAACCCCTACCAAAAATCACAATAGGACAATTCCTACAAACATACGAAGTAGTCACTGAACCCGACGCAGGAGTATCAATAACCATACTTCCATCCATATTAGAAATTTCAAAATTCAATCTTTTAGCATAATCCAAAGGAATAAAAGAATGCGTAGCTCCAGTATCAATAATCACAATCAAGGTATGTCATTAATAAAACATGTACCTTTAATCAGCCGATCATCTGGCTTAGTCTCTGACCCAGACAATGCAAACACTTTACCACCAGCTTGCTCCTTCTTGGGTTTTGTACACTGAGGACGAGTATGACCTTCTTCACCACAGTTGTAACAAGTCACCACTCTTACTCTGCAATCATTGGCCACATGGCCGAGTTTCCCACACTTGAAACACTTCTTATCATTACTTTTGCAATCCACTATACGATGTCCTGTCTCACCACACTTGTAGCACTTAATGGAAGAACTAGAATCTCCTCCACCAAACTTCTTCCAACCACCGGGTCTCTGATTACTTTTATCATAAGGCTTACCATGATCCATTTGTTGCTTACCCTTCCTATCAACATACCCTCGAGCATTCGACTTAGTGCTAGCAAGATCCTCCTCTAAAATCCTACTACAGTCAACCAGATCAGGAAATCTTCGGATACGCTGATACCGAATACCCTGCTTAATCTCATCACGAAGACCATTCTCAAACTTGATACATTTGGAAAATTCTCCATCTGCATCGTTAGTATAATGAGCATAATACTTCGCTAACTCAGTAAACTTCGAAGCATACTCACTGACAGTCTTGTTACCCTTCTTGAGTTCTAGAAACTCAATCTCCTTCTTGCCTCTGATGTCCTCAGGAAAGTACCTCCTCAGAAAAGCCCTTCTGAACACAGCCCAAGTCAACGCAATACCATCTTCTTCCATTTCAGTTATGGTAGCAACCCACCAGTCATTAACTTCCTCTTCTAACATGTGAGTTCCGTATCTCACTTCAGCCCTTCAGCACAGTCAATTACTCTGAAGATCCTCTCGATCTCCTTCAATAACTTCTGAGCACCTTCGGGATCATGTGCACCCTTGAACAACGGAGGATTATTCCTCTGAAAATTCCCCAATTGTTGGTCAGCACCAATCACAGCTCCCTACTGGTTCCCTCCGAGTAATCCAGCCAATATTCCCAATGCTTCAGCAATAGCATCGCCGTTTCTTCCGTTACCACTTCCGGTCATTGTTCTTGTAACATTACAAAACAACCTCTTCAGCACATAAGTATCGACAGTGTCATCTTACACTAGTCGCATACAAAAGGGATAACAACACAAGACAAGACCGACTATGCTCTGATACCACTATTGTAACACCCCTTCTAAAATACCCCGAATAATATTAATTATATCAATGATTAAAGACATATTCCATCAGAGTTAACACGGAACAAGGGATGTCACAATTATGAAATAAATAAAACTTCCAATAAAACAGTAGTCATGCTACACTAAGGGTCATTATTCAAATAATTCAATCAACTTAAGACCATGTCTTACACAGCGGAAAAATACCATAACCAAAACGGAATAAACCAAAACATAATTATTCCCAATGAAATTCAAAGAAACAATTGAATAATAACTAATTCCTCAACTAAACGTTCCCCAGTGTTACAACCTATCAGAGCACGACACTGACACGCGGACTTAAAGTAACATAGCTCTAGAACCATTTCACCAACTCCTGAGCTGCTAACTTTAATCTGAAATTGTTAAAGTAAGGGTGAGATTTCTCATAATTAACATGCATTATAAGCTTCTCAATCAACATTATATCACAAGCATATTATTTCACCCATTTTAGCATAAATTCATATTCAACACGCAGTTCCAATCATACAAGTCATTATGCACAAATCAATAATCAACCAAAGAATTGTAACACTGGAAGACATCCTAACATGTTACAATTCCATGCAAACACAAATGCAGACACAATGCATGTGGTACCAACACGTGACCAAGTCACCCAACACTGATCCATCATCAACCGGATACAGCAACCATCGATTCGTCCATAAACACCCGGACACGAATCCAGCCTAACCACCCATCATCACTCGGGTATCGGTTAACGGCAATACAAGTCAAATTCCACACAATGGGAATTAACGTCACCAAAACAATGCATATGCACGCACATCACTAGCATGCAACATCAAATCAGTCTATGAAATACATCAATTTATCATAACTGAACCAAAACCAAAAACATGATATCTCAACGATCATGCACACCATCATTAGCAACATAAACATGCCTTTCATTCACACAATACTAATACATTCATCCATCACAGGTTCACTGCTACATACACCCATATGCGTTAGCCAATAATCACTTATTCCGGAATTTGACTCATTTTCAAAATAATTTCAAGTTTTAGGAAATATTTACATTTTATAAAATAGAGCATTAAATTTAAGAAATAACGTCCAAAACGGACTTACGGTTTGAAAGTTATGAATTTTCAAAGTTTAATATTTTTCAAAAAGTTACAGCAGAACCCGGTTCCTACATATGCAGGAACCGGTTCCTGCGAAGTTCAAAAATCACGCTTCTGGAAAAATGTATGGGAACCCGGTTCCTACCTATACAGGAACCGGTTCCTACGTGCATTTTTGCCAGATTTTATAAATTCACACAGTGGAACCCGGTTCCTCCCCACTGGGAACCAGTTCCCACGACCTGCAGAGTCAAATTCTGCACTTTTGACAGCATTTATTCATTCTAAACCAATTCCAAACATACCCATACGAATTGCAACATGAGAAACACCAAAACACATCCATTTTGCACCATTATAACATCAAACAACATTATTTCATCATTCCTTTTTATCATCTGACACCCTAATGGTTTTCAACCTACAATTCGACGCAATAGGGACAATTCTACGGAACCCTAGAATTCCAAACCGGGATTCCCTAACATACTATGATCCATACTATTGAATATCTAAGCCGATAATACGAATTAACTAATCGAAATCACCCCTTACCTTGTGGGTTCTTCGAATTCTGACGCTTTCGGTTTTCTCCTTCTTTTTCCTCTTCTCAAATGCACGTATGATGAATATTCCAAAATAACTCTCTTTCTCTTCTTTTTCCTTTTAATACTCCTTTTATTATTCCAATAAAATAATTAAATTAGTAATTAGTAAGAGTAGAGTATTTTACCCCTCACACCCTCTAATCACTTTTCACACCACCAATACTTCTTTCCTTTAATTAATTAAATTAATTCCAATAATCCAAAAATACCAATAATTAAATTTCCAATTAAATTAATAATTAAAAATTCTAATTATTTAATAATCGGATTATTTGGGGTGTCACAATCTCAATATCACCGATCTTTCCCACAAGCTTCGTTCGATAGCGACTGACTCGTAACCAAACAAAACTCAGGAGTCAAATCTCAATGAGTGTAGCATCGACTATCTGCAGACTTTGGGAATACACCAAAGACGGCCATATCACTACGTCCTAATGGCCAAGTTGTTCATTTAAAGGTTCTAAGGTCAGTTGACGCTTTATAAAACCACGCAACAGCCCCGTATTCTCCTTGATTAACTCAAGGGCTACCGGTACCAACCAAAGTGTCGCATCAACATAGCCATCACTTCAACCGTGTCGGTATACCCCATACAGTTTCCATGATCTATTTCTACTTACCTAATAGGTTTCCCCAGATACGGGTGTAGTATCTATAGTAACCCAAACAATCCCATTAAAAGTAAAGCAACCAAACAAGCAAATAATTTAGAAATGATCTAGACTCTAAGGTAAACCCCACTTTATTATACTCCCCAGTAGAGTCTCCAGTTCTGTGATACGGTGGCAGAACCGAATGTTAATACTGGTTTGCGTTTTTTGTTCGTAAATGTTGCGGTAAGCAAGAGTCGTCACCGACTTTTCTTTTATCCAACAAAGGAAAGGGTGAAAAGAACATAAAAATACCTTTTTTTCGAGATTTTGAGTAAGGGGGGTAGATTATGGAAAGGGAAGGTATTAGCACCCTTTCCATCAGTGGTTTTCCACGGTCTCTTAGGTACTTGCTCATTTTTGAAAACTATTTGTGTGTTTATGGTTTTGAAAGTTTTTGTTTGCTTTATGGTAACTCTTGTATCAGTCCTCAAGAGTGTGATAAAACATTTTTGGAAGGATATTTTTGAAAGTGTGTAAGTGTGAAAATTTCAGGTTTGAGCAAGTACTTAAGAACAGTCTACCTACTCGAAAAAGGTTGTTCTTTTCCTTCTTTCATTTAGATAGTGCTATCCTACTATTAGTGAGTAGGTAGCCCTATCGTCGGATGTTGAGGGACAATCAAAGGGATGTTTTTACAATCATGAAGGCAACTTGTGGAGACGCTTTAGCAATTTTCTTTTAGGGACTAGATCATTTACCGAAAGGCAATTGTAGGGTCATCAAGGGACTATGACCTTTTTTGATTTATGGGTCTTTACTAAAGTGTTCCTGCCTCATGACTGTTTTATTTAAAGCCAACCAAAGTGGGAGATACCTTAGAGGTGTGCATGTGCAAGTGTGTTGAGATTCAGTTATTTATCTTGCATTATTAAGTTTGCTAACATTTTAATTTCCAGTCTTATCATGCACGCCTAGTTACTAACAGTTAATATTTACAGAAATTTAAAGTGCGAAAATTTAAATCCTAGGCTATTACAACGCTTTGGGACAATTACATAAAAAGTGCAAGAAAATAAAATGCAGAATTTTAAATCTAGACTATTACATCCCATAATCAGTTATTTATATAAAATACGAGAATAAAAATAACGCGCACGAAATAAAAATTACGTCTAAAAATCCTAAGAAAAATTCTAAGTAAACAAGAAAAAATCTTTTTGGTTTTATTTTTATTTATTTCAAAAAATAATTAAACTAAATCTAAATTTAATTTAAGAAAATAAATGTTGAATGAAATTAATCTAATTCTAATATTTTTGCATTTTTTATTAAGAAAACATTTGAAACATAAATTAAATCCTAAATTCTAGTTTATTTTAAAATAAGAAAGTAGTTAAAATTTAATTAATTAATTAATTAAAGCATTTCATTATTTTAATTTTAAAAAAGTTTAAGCCTAATTTTTTTGTGAATTTTTTTTATTATTTACTTAATTAAGTAAAGAAGATAAAAGAAATTAAAACATTACAAAATAAAAACTAGATGGGCTTGAGATAGTAAAAAAAGTGGGGGTGTGGTTGTTGAGTTTGCTGGCCCATGAAGAGAGAGGCCTAGATTTGCTTCTGGATCCAATGTGGATTGGTCTTGATGGAACACGGTGAACCTGCAGATGGAGTGCGCTAGATCTAATCAGATGGACATCTGATGGCATATGCCTGATGGTGTATAATGCACATCTAGCTACGAGGACCACCAGATCTGCATGAAACAAGTTAGAAAATATAAAAATGGAGCTTAGTGAGGCGTTTTATGATGTTTCAGGGCTTGGTAATGATTGCAAAAGCTTCAGGGAGCCTCCAGGATTGTATTTGGATCTTTTGTTTGAACTGAGAAAGGCTGAAACCTAACATGCGAAGTTTTACAACTTTGATAATTTTTGAAAAATTTGTAGAGCTTTTCCAGGATATATCTCATGTGTCTTGAAGCTTTTTAATGTGTCCCTTATATAGAGAGGAGGGAGGATACAAGAGAACAAAGTTAATAACAACCATAAACATGTGTTTTTAAAGCCATGAATGACGTTTTGTAATTTTACCAAAGACATGGAATCTTGTCCTTTTAGAATTTGAATGAATATGGACATTGCTTGCACGAAATGTTATGGGCCTAGGTTGTCCAAATCATCAACCCAAAGCTCAAAGCCCATTTCCAATTATTTTATATATTTTATTTTATATTTATTTGAAATAAATTAAAATAAATATGAATAAAATAGTTGGCAAATGTAAGGCATGGTAAGAATAATTTTAGAGGTCCTCTATAGGCTTAGGAAGATGTTTGAAGTCTTAGAAATTAAGCCATTGACCTAAAACTTCAAGTTTGTTCAATGCATAATTCTTGAAAATTCCCAAATTTTCCCAACTTGGGCAAGCCATAACTTGCATAATTTTTATCTCATGATGATGATCTTGGACTTTTTGGAAATCCCAAGATGTCTAATTCAATCCCTATTTTGATAAATGTTGCATTTGAAGATTTTATCTTGATGTAAATGGTCTTGACAAAAAGTGCCTTTTGTTGACTTTTTGAAAATGACATGTAATATATGAACTTGTATCTTTCAAATGGTGTGTTTCTTGAACTTGAGGCATGAAGAGAAGTTATAGGGAATTGTATTCTCTTCAAAATGAGCTTTGGTTGGAAAATTTCTGATAAAGTATGAGAAAGTTATGCTTGGTCAAATTTCAGTTGACTTTTCTTATAGAAACCCTAATTTGTCATTTTTGACTTTTGATGAATTAGGAGCATTTCTTGAGGAATCATGATCAATCCTTGATCAAATTATGGATATCACTTCGAAATGTTTACCAAAAATATTGAAGTTTGACTGTACATGGGCCACAATTGACTTTTGACCTAGCACAGTTGATTTTCTAATACTTGAGCAATTGACTGAGCAAACTTATTGTGCAAGGTATGCAATTTGGAATGGATAATCTTGAATACATATTAGGACAATGTAGAACATTTGGGATCCTTGGAGCTCAACCATCTTGATGAAAATTGAAACCCTGGTTGGGGGTTCATTGCCTTAAGAGGAGAATTGTCTAGTCATTTCTTGGTCAACCTTGAGCAATTTGAGAAGCTCTAGGAGTATGTATTAAGTGTAATGAGAGGGCAAATTTTGGGTTACAATAGTGATAAATGAATAATACAAACTCTAAAACCTTATGTAATACGGTGGGAGAACTGACTTGGGTGTTTTGCGTTTGATCGCAAATGTTGCGGTTAACAAGAGTCACCACCGACTTTTCTTTTATCCAAAAAGGAAAGGTGAAAAAGCACAGGAAAGACCTTTGAGATTATTTCTTGAGTTTGGGGGGTAGATTATGAAAAGGGAAGGTATTAGCACCCTTTTCATCCATGGTTTTCCATGGGCTCTTAGTTACTTACTAGATCACTTGCTTTTGTTTGAAAATGTACTTTATGTGGTTTTTGAAAGTATTTTATAAAGAGACCATTGTTTAGGCAAACTTTGTAATGATTCTCGTTCGTAAGAATGTATACAAAGATGTTGATATTTTGAAAATGTTTTCAAGTTTGTAAGATGTTTTTGAAAGTGTAGGTGTTTGTTTAGAAAATAGCAAGGATGTTTTGTTTTGAAATGGAGCAAGTAATTAGGAGCATTCTACCTACTCAAAAGTCTTTCATGTTCAATCACCTTTTCCTTTGACATTGTTATCTTACCATTGATTTGGTAAGTAACCCTATCTTTAGATGTAAAAGGGACGGGTGTGGGTTATCTTATAACCATGATTAGCAATGTTGCAAGGTAACTTAGCATTTTTCTTTAGGGACTAAGATCATTTGAAAGGCAACTTAGATAGCGTCATCGAGGGACTATGATCTTATATTTTGCTTGTTTTTCCTAAGATACCTCACATGCGTAATATGGCTATTTAGTAAGGAAACCAAGTGGATTTACCCTAGGGGTGCTAGTGTGCAAGTGTATTGTTTTTCATGCTTAGTTTTGTTTTTGATTAGGGTTTTCTAATTGATTGGTTTTAGTCTTTCCATAAAAACCCTAATTACTAGCATTTGTATATAAAGCAATAAATTGTGAGATTTAAATTTACTACGCTATTACAATACTTATGGGAGGGGGGTGTACAAATTAAAAATGGGGATTGCAAGAAAATAAATCCTAATTATCTATTACAACCATATTGAATTTGTACAAGAATTGAAATAAATAATGTACAAAATAAATAAAGTATAAGAATGTAAATTTAAATAAAATGGATGTTTATTTAGATTTTTAGGGAAAAGGGATTTTGTTTTAACCTAATTAATTAAGAGAAAATAATTAATTAAAATAATAAAAAAGTAAACCTAAGTTTACTATGAAAAGAATTTAAATAAAATCCTAATCTAAATATTTATTAAAAAAAATAAATTAAGTTCATGAGAAGAATATTTTTTGGTATTTTTGTCTTAAAAATAATTTATAGTATTATAAAATATTTTTGGTCTTTTTTGGTTTTAAAATAAAATATTTTAAGAAAATAACTAAAACCCTAGTTTTTAATTAAATTTACAAACCAATTAGTAAAAGAAATAAAATATGATTAAATAAGATAATTTTTTTGTGTAAAAAAAAAAAAACTTTATCAAAATATAAATCTAATGTTTTTATAATTTTTTTTATTTTTTAATATTATATAAAATATTTAAGAAAAAACAAATAAATAAAAATGAGAAAAAAGAAAATAAAATGGGCCAGGGGTATGAATTGCCAGCAAGGGGGTCAGTAGTAAAAAAAAAGCCCAAGACTGTTAAGCCCAGGTGCCTGTCCAAAAAAGTCGAAATGTGATAAATATGCAAAAAAAAAGGGTAACACTGGGGCTTGAACACAGGTCCCTATAGTCACAGGCGCGCGCTTCTACCACTGGGGTGACTATACATCCGTTTATATAAATCAAACCATAAATATATATGGTAAACACGTTCCTGAGGCCAACTTCATCTTCAACCTCACGCCTAGCCAAAACCTCTGTATCTCATTCAATTCTCAACAAAAATGAAAAGTATAAACAGGAAACTTATAGCAAATTTCCTCACGATTTCATAAATGCAAAGCAATAAAATTATAGATCAAAGATAAGCATGAATTTTAATGGCCCTAATCTGAACCCTAAAAATTTCAGAAACTTCAATCTTGAAATTCTCTAAGCTCAAGCAAAACTAATGAAAACTATGGACATGGTTAGCTTTAGGGCAATGATATCTACATTTTTCATTCACAAATAAACCATTAATGATACCTGCATGAAGAGTTCAAAAGTCAGAAAACTTACCTTACAAGAGGGTATCAGGTTTGGAGTTTGAGTAACTTTTAGTGAGTTCCAATGATTGGATTAGCTTCCTCAAGTTCCCAGGAAGCTAATGGGATGCTTAGGTGGAGGTGAAAGTGCCTGAGGAGTTCTGGAGAAGTCAAGGTGCAAGGTGTTGTTTTTGAAAATGGTGGATGATGATGGAGGTGTTACAGTGGTGTTGCAGGTGTTAGGATTGTTTGTGTATGTTGTTTAGAAGCTTTTGAAAGTAAAAGGCCAAGAAACGCACGAGTAAATTTAGAGATTGGATTCAAAACTCAAAATTGGCAAGTTTTGAGGTGTTTTTGGTGATTTTGTGTTCTTGGGGTTTTCAGGGCTCAAGTATGCGTGGAATTTGTGGCAAATGACTTGTGTATGTATAAGCAAAAGGGTTTGAATGCTTTGGAGACTCAAAAGTACAAGTTACAAGCTAATTGCTAGGTTACTTAATTTTGAAGAAAAGTGAGGAAACAAGTTTCAAGAGGAAGTACAAGCATGGGTTGGGTGATTTTTAGTGTCTAAACAATTTTCACTTGAGTTATAAGACATGTATGATCAGAAGAGAACAAGTGCAAGGCTCAAGAAGAAGTTTTATTCAAAAAGCTACTTTATCTAAATGGCATTGTGCACTTTCTTCCCAAAATGGATATAAAGCATGGCCTTGCATTTAATGCTTGAAATGAGACCTCTAACTGCTGTGCAAGCAATTAATTATGGAGTGCCTAACATGTTTGAGGCCTTCAAAGTAGAGGTTATGCAGCATAAGTTTGAATTTTGAATCTTGTTCATCATAAAATTACTTGTAATTCAAGTGATAAAACCCTAACTTCATCTCTTCGATTCTCCCTACTCAAAAATGATCTCAAGGAGTTCTTGGACATTTTGGAAAGCTTGTAATGTGCTATACAACCCATATTTGAATCACTTCTGAAAATTCCCCTTGGAACTATATGAAAAAGTGCCATGAAGTTAGGTCAAAATCCTGACCAAATTAGGGCAAAATTTCACTAAGTGTTTTGTTTCATGACCATGTGTTCTTAAAATTATAACTTGAGATCCAAGCACTTTGGGATGAGTTGTGTAAAGAAAAGTTGTATATTTCATGGAGATATACAACTTTCATGTTGGAAGTTTCTTCTGAATCATCTTCCATCATGGTGAAAAGTTTGCTCAAAGATGTGGAAAAAATAAGAAATTTCCAACACTTAGAAAAATTTCTAAGTTTAGAAATTTTAACTTTTCAAAATGAAATATTGAATTTTTTATTTCTTGATGAATAAGTTTCATATTTTGACAAGCTTTTATGAATTGTGATCTTTGACATTTGATTTTGATCAAAAAGTCAAAGTTTGACTTTTTAGTATACAATTGACTTTTGATTAGTTGACTGAAAATTCATCTGTCAATCCATTGGTCTTGAGAAATGTTTTGAGCCATGTAATTAGGTAAAAATGATGCAATTGGACTCTTAAGATCATGCATTAAACCAATTGATCATTTGCTAGGTCAAAAATCAGAAATTGCCCTTTACCAATCACAACCCTAATTTTGACCATTTTGCCCTTTTGAAGATTTGATCAAATTTATTGAGGAATTGTGTTCCAAACTTGATCAAATGATACAAATGAGTTTTAAATGTTGATGTGGATAAAAAATTATGAAGTTTGACTGTAAATTGACCATAGTTGACTTTTTCCCCAATACAACTGATTTTTAGGTCAACTGCTCAATTGAGTGAGCAAAAGTGTGATCCAAAGCTTGAAACTTGACATGAGTAATCTTGAGGGTCCATAATGATCCATGAAAGTCATATGGGAAATTGGAAGTTCAAATATCCTTGTGCAATCTCAAACCCTAATTTTTGGTCATCAGTGCATAAGGAGGTGTCTTGAGCTGATCAACCGTAGTGCAGTCTTGAGCCAAAGGAGATCTTGTGAGAAATTTATTGATAAGTGAGAGGGAAAATTTTGGGGTACAACAGCTGCCCCTGTTCAATCTTCTTAAGCCTGAAGAGTTAGATTGGCGAGTTTTGCCATTCGTGACTCGAAGGTGGAAGATGATTGGACATTAGAGTGCCCAGAAATTTGCACTCGGTGATGTGATGATTGATGGTATAGGGAATGGGATTAAAGATGCCATTTGGAGGGATTATGGAAATTTGTTAGAGATGGGATTGTAGATGCCATCCAGAAATGATTGCCGAACCGTATATGTAAGCTGAAACTAAATGAATATCAGAATGGCGCCTGTGTCTGGAGCGTATCTGAACTCTATTTGAAAGTTGAATCTGAATGAGTATCAGGATGGCATCCGTATCTGGAGCATATCTGAACTGTATCTGTAAGTTGAATTTGAATGAGTATTAGGATGGCATCCGTATCTGGAGCGTATCTGAACTGTATCTGAAAGCTGAATCTGAATGAGTATCAGGATGGCATCCGTGTTTGGAGCGTATCTGAACTGTATCTGAAAGCTGAATTTGAATGAGTATCAGGATAGCATCCATTTTTAGAGCGTATTTAAACTGTATCTGAAAGTTTAATCTGAATGAGTATCATGATGGCATTCGTGTTTGCAGCATATCTGAACTGTATCTGAAGATTGAATCTGAATGAGTATCAGGATGGCATCCGCGTCTGGAGCGTATTTGAACTGTACCTGAAAAGTCTTTGAACAATGTTAATGGTAGCTGTTGATTCACCTTATCCTGAAAAGGGTAAAATGTTAACTAATATGCAAAGTCATGTTGTATGAAATGCATGATATGATGAGATTGTGATACATGCATTCGTGTTATCGATGTTTATGATATATGGATGTGATGTATGCGCATGTGAGATAATCTACTACACTGCTTGTTGGATTGGGGAAAATAAATCCCTGACTGCTGCTGAGGATACGGAGTGCGATTCTTCATGTTTTGAAGTGTTGATGAATTTCCACTTAGAGAAAAAAACTTTGTCGTAAAGGAAATGACGTGTACTGCTTGTAAAATCCTGTTGGGGAATCTTGAGAAATTCGACGACTTCTACTGGGGATTGATAACAGGAAGCTCTGTTCCGCTGGGGGTTAAACTGCACACTGCGAGGGACTTTATGGAAATAACTTAGAGATTTCCCCATCTCTTAAAGCCATTAGTAATTGTCTTTCTATTTTGTTCATTTGTAAACGATAGTTACGTTCAAATGCATATGTTTAAAAATAAATCATTGGACGTTTTCATAAACAAAACACAAGAGTAAAGAAAAACATATAATTTTGCACTTTCAAAGGGATATCTTTGTATTAACTTTGAGTAAGTATTTTTGTACAATGAGACAAACATTCTAGTAAGAGAATGCCGTCGTAAAAAATGAAAATTTGATACAAAGAAAAGATAGCTATGTGAAATAATCTCATGGGGTTCTCATTCTACTATAGCCTTCGTGTCTCTGGGCATCTTATCTATTTGTTGCCTTGTCCGAAGCTGATTGAATTGATCTGAATTGTCCCTAACTTTTTCCTGGACCGCCCTTTTGGGTTTTCAGTCCACCGAGATACCCTTTTTTGCCCAAGCCTCCCTTTCGGGTTTTCAGCTTACCGGGTGTACATATTTTGTTTGTTTTATCCCTAATTTTTGCCCGAACCTTTTTGGTCCGCCGAGATGCCCTTGTTTTTCCTAGGTGTGTCAACCTAGCGGGTCTCTTATGCGTAATATCTTTTGACTATGTTTGTGTTCACGGGGTGCGGAAAGTCGTCGCCATCCATAGTGGTTATGATCATTGCTCCACCAGAGAATGTGCTTTTGATCACAAATGGTCCTTCGTATGTAGGAGTCCATTTGCCCCTGGGATCACCCTGCGGTAGTATGATACATTTGATCACCAAATCTCCGACATGATATACCTGGCATCTGACCTTTTTGTTGAAAGCCTTGATCATCCATTTTTGATACATCTGACCATGACAGACAGCAGTAAGCCTTTTCTCATCAATCAAGTTCAGTTGATCAAGTCGAGTCTAGATCCAATCGTCTTCGTTCAACCTTGCATCCTTCATAATTCTCAGAGAGGGGATCTGGACCTCAATAGGCAAGACAGCCTCCATGCCGTATACAAGAGATTAGGGTGTTTCCCCGGTTGATGTGTGTGCTGTGGTACGATACCCGTGGAGAGCGAATGATAGCATCTCATGCCAGTCTTCGTATGTGACTGTCATTTTCTGTATGATCTTTTTGATGTTCTTATTTGCAGCTTCGACAACACCATTCATCTTTGGCCGGTAAGGGGAAGAATTTTGATACTGGATCTTGCATTGCTTGCACAGGGCGATGATCATAGTATTGTTTAGATTTGTACCATTGTCTGTGGTGATCCTCTCCGGGATACCATATCGACAAATAAGATTCAGTTTAATGAATCAGGATACAACATTCTTGGTAACGGAAGCGAAAGAAGCCGCCTCAACCCACTTTGTAAAATAGTCAATGGCCACTAAGATGAAGCGGTGTCCATTAGAGGTTGTTGGTTTGATTTCCCCAATCATATCGATGCCCCCACATAGCAAAGGGCCAAGGAGTCGTCAAGACATTCAAAGGAACCGGAGGTACGTGCACCTTGTCAGCATAAATCTGACACTTGTGGCAGGTTCGAGAGTGTTGATAGCAATCTGCTTCCATGATAGACCAGTAATAGCCTGCCCGTAGGATCTTCTTTGCAATCATATGCCCACTGGAATGGGTGCCAAAAGTTCCTTCATGTAACTCAGCCATGATCTTTTCTGCCTCAACCTTGTGTATGCAACGGAGAAAAATAGATTCATGGTTGCATTTGTAGAGAATGCCATTACTAAGGAAGAACTTAGCAAAGAATCTCCTTAAGAACTTCTTATCATTGACTGAAGCACCTTCTGGATATTCTTGAGCCTCGAGATACCTCTTGACTTTGTGAAACCAAGGCTGGTCCACTACTTCTTCAGTATTGATCTCGTGACAGTGAACTGGTTCATCCATTCGTTCAATGGTAACCTGGGGAGCCTTGTTATCCCTTTTAAGTTTAAACATAGATGACATTGTGGCTAGTGCGTCTGCTAGCTGATTTTCTTCTCGCGGGAAATGCTCGAAGGTAATCTTCTCAAAGTGTGGGATCAATGTCAACACATGTTCTTTGTAAGGGATAAGGTTAGGGTGTTTGGTGTATCATTCCACTTTGATCTGGCTGATGACCAAAGCTGAATCTCCGAATACATTTAAGGATTTGATCCCCAAATCTATGGCATCTTTGAGACCAAAAATGCACGCTTCGTATTCTGCCATGTTGTTTGTACAGTTGAAGCAGAGTATTGCCATAAAGGGAGTATGTCATCCTTCAGAAGATATGAGTACAACACCTATACCATTACCGAGTGCGTTGGACGCCCCATCAAAAATCAGGGTCCATGGGGATCCTTGTTCAGGTCCGTCATATGGTCTGAATTCTTCATAGTTGTTTACCATCATGATGTCTTCATCTGGGAATTCGAACTTCATGGACTGGTAGTCTTCTACAGCTTGGTGAGCCAGGTGATCATCTAGTACACTGCCCTTTATTGCTTTCTGGGTAGTATACTGTATGTCATATTCTGTCAGGATCATCTACCACCTCGCTATTCTCCCAAAGAGTGCAGGTTTCTCGAAGATGTATTTTATTGGGTCCATCTTGGATATCAATAAGGTAGTATGGGTCAGCATATACTATCTTAGCCGGTGAGAAGCCCATGCCAGAGCGCAGCAAGTTTTCTCAAGTAGTGAATATGTTGTTTCAAAGTTGGTAAACTTTTTGCTCAGGTAATAAATAGCATGCTCTTTTCGGCCAGACTCGTCATGCTGCCCCAACACACACCCCATTGAATTTTCCAAAACAGTCAAATACATAATCAATGGTCTTCCATCGATTGGTGGCATCAAAACAGGAGGCTCTTGTAAATACTCTTTGATCTTGTCGAAGGCAGTTTGGCACTCATCATTCCATTTGACTACTTGATCTTTCTTCAGTAATTTGAAGATTGATTCACAAGTAGCTGTCAGGTGAGAAATGAATCTGGAAATGTAGTTTAATCGTCCCAAGAATCCTCTGACTTCCTTCTCGGTACGAGGAGCAGGCATTTCTTGTATTTATTTCACCTTGGCAGGATCTACTTCAATACCTTTACTGCTGACGACAAAGCCTAGGAGTTTACCAGACTTCACCCTAAATGTGCATTTATTCGGGTTCAACCTCAGCTTGTATTTCTTTAACCTCTCAAATAGTTTCTGTAAATGATCAAGACGCTCTTTTTCTGTTTTAGATCTAGCTTTCATGTCATCCATATAAACCTCTATTTCGTGATGTATCATGTCGTGAAATAGAGCTACCATTGCACACTGATAGGTTACCCTAACATTCTTCAGCCCAAATGGCATAACCTTGTAGCAGAATATGCCCCACTATGTGACAAAGGTTGTTTTCTCCATATCCTTAGGTGCCATTTTGATTTGGTTGTAGCCTGAGAAACCATCCATGAAGGAAAACACCTTATGTTGCACCGTATTGTCAACTAGAATATCAATGCGGGGAAGTGGGAAATCATCCTTAGGGCTTGCCCTATTCAAATCTCTATAGTCCATGCACATTCGTACCTTGCCATCCTTTTTAGGCACGGGGAACAACATTGGCAACCCATTATGGATAGAAAGTGACGGCCAAGAATCCGGCATTGAATTGTTTCATGACTTCCGCCTTGATCTTCTCTAACATGTATGGTTGCATGCGACAGACCTTTTGTTTTGCCGGAGGGTAGTCCTCTTTTATAGGTAGACGATGTACTACGATATCTGCATCAAGTCCCGGCATGTCTTTGTACGACCAGGCAAAGACCTCCACATAATCATGTAGCAACTGAATCAGACGCTCTTTGACACTTGGTTCTAGATTGGCACCCACCTTGACTTCTCTCTTGTCTTCTTGGGTACCCAGGTTAACGGTGTCCACTGGTTCTTCGTGGGGCTGAATGGTCCTCTCTTCTTGTTGTAGTAACCTGGTGAGTTCCCCTGGTATTTCAAAATCTTCCTCACCTTCGTGTTTGGCTTGGTAGATTAGATTTTCAAAATCACAAAAGGCCATAGCATAATTGTTACCCATGGGATCCCGAATGGATGTAGATCTGCATTTTGAATGTGAGTGTGTGTAAGAGTATAGCTATTTTTGAAAGAAATGAAAATGTAAAAAGAAAAACAATGAGCACAAAGTTTGTATGCAAAAACGTCCATGATTCATTGATGTCATATGGAAATGAGATAATAACCCTTACAAATGGACCATTGTGCCTCGGGTAAGACACAAGGTTTTAAGAGTCTAAATTGTTTAATATTACAGATCCGACAAAATTTTAAGATAAATTACTGTGGGATAAAAGTGATCGGGAAAAATATCTAGCTTCCCATTTGTTGAGCCCTCCACTGACAGTTGTGAAAATCTAATCCTCCAGGTTATAGTTGTCTTCATCATCCTCCACTGTGTTGACTTCGCGATTGCTGATCTTCAAGGGTGGTCCTCCGGGACGAGCACATCGTACAACTTTTTGGGCTCCTGAAGTGAAACCCAAACCAAATTTGTCAGATTTGTATGGGATATCTAGGAGTTCGCCCCAAATAGTGCACCCACCTTCTTCTATCATTGACTTGGCATCTTTTAAAGATGGCATCTTGAGCGGAGGCCTTGTAATCTTTGGGACTTGAGAACAAACCTTGGTTACTGCCACAGTTTGCGGGACTTCTACAAAGTGCTGGAATGGAGTTTCAATAAATTCACCATCTAATTCCACATATCTGAAGGAATTTAGATGACTGACCATATACTCTTCTTCTCCATGAACAGTGATGATTTTCCCTTGAATTGGATATTTCAGCATTTGATGCAATGTAGAGGTAACGACACCAGCATTGTGAATCCACGGTCGGCCTAATAAGCAGGAATATGAAGGGAGAATATCCATTACATAAAAGTTGAATAAAATGTTTGGGTTCCAACTTTTATGGGGATGTCCACTTCCCCATGCACCATCCTCTTTCAGCCGCCGAAGGCCCTCACCACTATATTACTAGGTTTCAAAGTCAATCCTTCACAATCAAGCCTATCAAGATCCTTTTTAGGAAACACATTCATAGACGAATCAATGTCAACCAAGAGATGATCCAAGGTCGTGCCCCTGCATTCGACTGAGACATGCAATGCCTCGTTATGCTTCCTCCCCCTTGGCGTTAAATCATCATCCAAAAAACCTAAACCATTATCTGCAGTCAAGCTGGCTACGCAGTCTTGGAACTGATCGGCATATGTTTCTTGGGGTACATGGGCAATTTTAAGGAATTTTACCAAGGCCTTTGCATGAGCCTCAAAACATAACAATAAAGCCAACATGGAAATTTTTGATGGAGTTTGCCCCAGTTGCTCGACTACGTTGTAGTCGCTTCTTTTTATAATCTTTAGAATTTCCTCCATCTCTTTTCGGGAGGTCTCAGGGATAGCTATTGATTGTGCCCTCGTTCGGGCAGGCTCAACCAGAATACCTTTGCCTCGAGTCTCGGTTGACTCGGCAACATGAAGGTCAGTAGGGGTGATAACAGGGACTATAACAGTTTTGTCAACAGGAGTACTAGCAGAGATGATTGTAGGACTAGGAATAGCCTTAGGAGGAGCAACAACAAAAGGAATGATTACAGGTCCAAAAATTTATTTTAGAGGAGAAATTTATAGAGAGAATACCCTTCCGCTTTGGGTTATCTTGCTAGTCCATGCGATATTACTGACATCAGAGTCAACTTTCTCAGAACTTGAATTTTCAGCAGCTGGCCAATCTTGCTTGATACCGTGATAGTAGACATCACCTCCATAATTCCATGGGATGATTTTGTCTAACGAATACGGGATTGTTCCAGGCATTGTAATTACCAACGGAGCTACTTTAGGAACTGATGTAATTCTAACGGGTCTTTTGGTGGAGACCCTGGAAGAATTTTCGGAAATGGTCACTATGGAAACATCATTATAAAAACCAGTTGGAACAAAAGTGTTCTCGAACAAAATCTCCTTGTTATCTATTAGGCATTGAACGTCTGCTTTTAACAAATGAAAACTGGTTGGTGAGGACAAACATAAATGAAAGCTTTCATCACAGCCTGGGAATACACCAACATTTAACAAGTTCTTTTTGATAGTCAGGAGTAGGGTCACAAGTTAATCAACCAAAGTAAAAAACATATCTTCTTCAACGAAATTGACATCACGACCGTGCTTGGGCATAGGGGCAATGATAACATTGGGAATTTCTGGCGCGTCGAATTCAATCTCTTTGGCTTTAAGAAGGTCTTGTACCTTGTTTTTCAGAGCCCAACTGTTGTTAGTGTCATGGTCGGGACTCTCAGAATGGTATGCACAGCGGGCATTAGGATGATAATGAAGAGAGGTTGTGTTAGGATTCTTTGGAGCTTCATTCAATGTCACTAAATTGGATCTTAACAAATGTGGTAATACTTCAGATAGTGTCTGTTGCACCCCAAAATTTTCCCTCTCATTTCTCAAGGAATCACCCTAGATCCTCAAGTTTGCTTTCATCAGGTCTCCAGGCCTTGAATTATCAATTTTTCCAAGCAGACCATTCACAAGGGCAAAATGGTCATTTGCACACTAAGAAGTCTAACTTTGACTTTTGGATCAAAATCAAATCTCAAAAATCATATTTCATCAAGACATGTTGAAATATGAAGTTTGCTTCGTCAAGAGTTTCAAAAGTCAGATTTTATTTTGGAAGAATCAAATTCTAAAAACTTAGAAATTTTTCTAAGTATTTAAGAATTATGACAAATTTAGAACTTTTGGGCCAGTGTTCACAAAGGTTCAGTCAGAATTTGCAAAGGTTAAATCAAAGAAGGTAACAAAACGTGCTGTAAGTATACTGGAAGTTCTGAAGGATCCTTCAGAATACGCTGAAATCAGAAGATAAGAGGATCAGAAGATGAGATGCTACGCTGAAGCAGAACTTCTAATCCAGAGTCAAGCAAGGATCCAGAGTTTCATATGGGAACCCATTTAATGCTTACAACCACTTGTGAAGTCTTTATCCATGGGACTTTCACCACGTGTACCCCTACTGTCTTGGGAAGACAAACTTCTGAGCAAAAGTATGCTAGACCCACGCGCTATTTCTACTTTTCCTTAATTCACGCTGCCAAATCCAGCTGAGGCGTTGTTAGCCATCCAACTTGAATGCATTGAACCCCCACTTGTTTAAGCTTACTTCAAGAGTAAGTCAGCATCTAGCATATGATGTTGGTGCCACTTGACCGCCCCAACTGCAAAACTTTTCCTATAAATAGAACACCATTGGCCACTGAGAAAAGGGAAGAAAATTTGTGAAAGAAACGAGAGAATTAAGGAAGAAAGCTTTGAACCACTGCAAAAGTTTCAAGAACCCAGGAAACTATAAACACAAAATACCAAAATATTAGCATTGATTCCTTATATTCAAACTCCATCCTTCTTCAAGTGTTCAATATTAAAGCCATCCCAAACTCTATAATCAAACAATAACGCATTCTCCTCCAAAACCCACCTCCAAGGAAACAGAATATCACCCCTTGGCTGTTCCAGAAGTTGCAAACTTCCATCCTGCTGAGTATGTGAAGAAGTTGCTCAGTACATCACCAGAATTCAAGAACAACCTCCAGTTCACAGAATCCTTTCCAGCTGCAAGGTAAGTTTTCTGCTGACTCTCATCATAATTGATTAAGCATTGTCAGATTTTACATATTTAGCACAAATGTAGATATTCTGATCCTGACGATGTACATATTCTGAAAATTCATGCATCTGCCTGCCTAAGTAGAGGAAATCCCAGTTCAGAGTTTCATAAAGAAATTAGGACTCAAAGTTAGAATTAGCAAATACACGTTGCTTCTGATTTGTGCTTCTGACATTTCATGAAATTTGTCATAACTGTTATACATACAACTTCTGTTCTGTAAATGACTAAGCTGCAGATATTCTGACTGGCATGGAAAGAGGCAAAGTTCTGACAATTGCATCAGAACTTCTAAAAACTTGAGTTCTCAGAAGATCCAGAACTTCTGAACTTCCATATTTTTGCTAACATGTTTCTGTTTGTGCAGCAAATCAGAGTTAGAACTTCCGACCTCTTCTATTTTCAGCATTTTGCGTTGATTATATTTTCTTTCTCTTTTATTATTTTGCTATTATATTTTATTTTTAATCAAAAAAACACCAAAAATATTTTACATTTGCATGATATATTTTCTTTTAACATAAAAAGACAAAAATATTTTCTTAAACAAAGGTTATTTTTCTTCTTTTTTTTAAAAACAGACAAACATTTTACATTTTCTGTATATTGTTATCTGTTTCAATGTGGTTGTAATAGTAACCTAGAATTTTAACTTGAAACCCCCATTCATAAATATGTACCCCCATCCCCCTAAATATTGTAATAGCGTAGGACTTTATATTTCCGCACGGTTATTGCTTTCAATATATGCTAGTAATTAGGGTGTATATGACAAGATA
This sequence comes from Vicia faba, assembly GCA_948472305.1. Classification (NCBI taxonomy): domain Eukaryota; kingdom Viridiplantae; phylum Streptophyta; class Magnoliopsida; order Fabales; family Fabaceae; genus Vicia; species Vicia faba. The sequence goes on along the minus strand of OX451738.1, from coordinate 802,667,436 downwards.
TGAAAATTGACGAATAGATCACCCTAATCAAGACAAATTATGCATGTAATCAAACACACTTGCACACTTACACCCTTAGGGCAATTCCACTTGTTGCCTTGTAAAAATGTCCATTTTATGCATGTGGGATGTCTTAGCACAAACAAATCGAAAAAAGATCATAGTCCCTCGATGACGCTATCAAAAGTTTCCTATCAAAATGATTGTAGTCCCTAAAGAAAAAGTTCTAAGTCATCTCACAACATTGCTATCATGGTCATACGATGACCCAACGCCCGTCCCTTCACATCCAACGATGGGGCTCCTTACCAAAACAATGGTAAGGTAGCAACATCTAAAGGAGGAGGAAAAGCATATCTAAGACCTTTTGAGTAGGTAGATTACTTTTAGTTTCTTGCTCAATTTTAAAACAAACATCCTTGCTATTTTCAAAACAATCACATACACTTTCCAAAACTTGAAATATTTTCAAAAGCTCAACACTTTGCATACATTCTTACGAACGGGAATCATTGCAAAGTTCGCCTAAATGATGGCACCTTTTCAAAATACTTTCAAGACCACACAAAAGCATAATTTTCAAACAAAAAGCAAGTGATCTAGCAATTAACTAAGAGCCCATGGAAAACCATGGATGAAAAGGGTGCTAATACCTTCCCTTTTCATAATCTACCCCCCGAACTCAAGAAAACGTCTCTAAAGGTCTTTCCTGTGCTTTTTCACCTTTCCTTTATTGGATAAAATAAAAGTCGGTGGCGACTCTTGCTAAACCGCAACATTTGTGAATACAAACGCAAACCCTCAAGTCAGTTCTCCACCGTATCACAGAACTGGCGACTCTGCTGGGGAAAATTCTAAAAGTGGGGTTACCTTAGGGATATATCACATTTACTTGCTTGCATTGCTTGATTTGTTTGCTTTACATTTTGGTTCCTTGTTTGGGTTTGTTTTAAATCCTACACCCGGATTTGGGGATACCTTTTAGGTAAGTAGCAATAAACTGTGAGAGAACTGTGTGGGGTATACCGACACGGTTGAAGCAGTAGCTACGTTGATGTGGCACTTTGATTGGTACCGATAACCCTTGAGTCAGTCAAGGAGAGTATGGGGCTGCCGCGTGTTGTCGTAAAGCATCGACTGACCTTAGAACCTTACTTGACCAACTTGGCCATTAGGACGTAGTGATATGACCGACTTTGGTGCAGTCCGAAGTTGGTAGATACTCGATACTACACTCATTAAGGTTTGACTCTTGAGTTTTGTTTGGTTGTGAGTCAATCGCTTATTGAACAAAACTTGGGGGAAAGATCAGTGATATTCAGATCCCTTAGAACTCGGTTACTATTAACTAGGACAGGTTGAGCCAACTAAACTTCAAGAGGGTACTTACCTACAAACCCCATGCAAGCCTAAAAGTAAGGGTTTGTTTGCTTTGTGTGAATATAAATTTGCTTACCTCGCATATTTTACATAACATCATAAGCATCATAAACATCATACCATAAGCATCCTCACTAACCATTTCAAGGATTTTCCGGATTTATCTTTGTTTTGTTTTGTAGGACATGGCCTCCGCTCGTAGGAGCACTATTCAAGTCAGTCTTGTGAGGATACCTCCACAACTCAAGGATTTAGTATCAAGGGTCCCTGAAGATTCTCCGTTCACCAAAAGACATGGTTGACTCCTTAGTCTGGTTACCTCAAGTATTGAAGAAGATATGGTAAAGGTGCTTATTCAGTTCTTTGACCCTTTGCATCATTGCTTCACTTTTCCTGATTACCAACTTGTGCCCACTTTAGAAGAATTTTCTCAACTCATGGGGATCCCTATTCTTAATCAGTTACCTTTCAACAGTATTGAAAGAGACCCTAAACCTGGGGAAATTGCTCAAGCTCTACATTTTCAACCATATGACATAGTAGCAAATTGGGTAACAAGGAGTGGTGTCAAAGGATTCCTAGCAAAGGTTTTGTTGGAGAAAGCTCAAGAGTGTTGGAATACTTTGGATCTACAAGCCTTTGAGGAAATTTTGGCTCTTCTCATCTATAGATTGGTACTATTTCCAAATCCTAACCAATTTATAGATGTAAATGCGATCAAGGTTTTCATATCTCGTAATCCGGTGCCTACATTGCTTGGAGATATCTTGCATTCTCTTCACTCTTGCACTTTGAAGAAAAGAGGGGCTTTGATGTGTTGCACTCCTCTTTTGGCTAGGTGGTTTATTTCGCACCTACCTCGATCAGTGGTGAAGAATGAACAAGGTATGAGGTGGTCTAAAAGATTGATGTCACTTTTACATGCTGATATCCGTTGGTATTATCGCTCTTTGGAAGACATTACCATCATTGATCGCTGTGGGGAATTCCCCAACGTCCCTCTACTCGGCATTAGGGGAGGCATTATTTACAACCCTTGTTTAGCTTTGCGATAATTTGGATACGCCAAGAGAGATGGCCCTCATGAGGTACTCATCCAAGGAATTTCATTCGACTACGAAAGCGATACCCAAGGTTATCGTCAAATATTTATACGAGCTTGGGGTATGGTTAACAAGGTTGATAGCAAGACGTTGGGGCGTAAGAATTCCATTCCTTGGGAGCCTTATCTTAAATGGGTGAGGGCTCACGCTTAAAGTCTTAAGATGCCTTATGAAGCCGTCTTACCTGTTATCATGGAGCCAGTAGTCGAGGGAGACGTTCCACATACTATCCTCTATCCTGATATGCCTACTTCTCTTGAAGATTTGTAAAACGCTTGGATTCAGTTAAAAGGAGAGCGAGAAACCTTTAAAGATAAGTTCTATGAGGGCGACAGGAAGATATTAGAACTTACAAGAGAGATTCATGAAGAAAGGAGCTTAAACACCTATATTGCACCAAAGAGGATACGCACAACTTTTCTGTCTTAGGAGTTTACTTTATATTTCTGTTGTTGTAAGCCCCAAGGGGCATGCTTGTATTCAAACCATAACTCTTTAATGCCAATTAATGTTTGTTCACTCTTTGTCTATACAAATTTAAATTCTTTAAATCCTTGAAATCATTTGCATACTGCATATTCATGCATCATGACATGACAAGTTTTCGCATAACATGTTTCCTTATCTCTCCGCTGTTTATTTCAGCAAGAAGGATCTAGAGAAAACTGTGATGAAACTCCAGGCTAAGAATTCTCAATTTCAGGAAGCTTTACTCGCCCTGTCCAAGGGGCAGCAGGATATGATGGCCTTGTTGGCCGCTAAGAAGAAGTCAAAGAAGAAAGCTATACTCAACATGCGTAAAAGGTTCAAGGAGACAATCCATCAAATTCCAATAGAGGAAGATTCATCTGAAGAGGACGAGAACCAAATTGGTGAGGTCAAGAGTACTCAGGCCGACTATATCAATGACCAAGAATCTGATGATGATTATTTCAATGAACAATATCCACCCGCAAACATCAAATACAAGCAGCTAGAAGACAGGTTGAAAGCGGTTGAAATCCAAGCTATTCCCGATTTAAATTTTGATGATTTGGGCTTAATCTCTGGGGTAGTCATTCCCCACAAATTCAAAATACCAACCTTTGCAAAATACGATGGGGTTTCTTGCCCAAAGCTCCATTTGAAGTCCTATGTGTGCAAGATACAATCGCACACTGCAGATAAAAAACTCTGGATTCACTTTTTCCAAGAGAGTCTGGCTGGAACACAACTTGAATTGTTTTATCAGTTGGATGCCTCTCGCATCAATACTTGGGAGGGTCTAGCTACTGCCTTCTACCATCAATATCAGTACAACGGTGACTTGGCACCGACAAGGGTTCAATTGCAAGGTATGACCATGGGGAAGAATGAGGGATTTAAGGAATATGCGTAGAAGTGGAGAGACATTCCTAGTAGGGTCCAACCTCCCTTGACTGATAGGGAACACATTGACATGTTAATGAGCACATTATCTAGTCCTTTCTTTAATCTATTGGTTGGCTGCTCTTCTTCTGGTTTCACCGAATTAATCTTAACCGGTGAGAGAGTTAAAAGTGGCATTAAGAGTGGAAAGATCTCTGTGGCATCTACTTCCACTCCCAATCCTGTCAAGAAACCTTTTGCCTCGAAGAAAGAAGTTAATGTTGTGTATAAAGCAAAGGCCCATACCAAAATGAACAATCATCCGTCTGTCAATGTTGTCTGAATCTCCAATCCGACTGCTACTCAAAGACCATCCGCCAATCATCAACGTGTTGAAGCTCCAAGAAGACAATTACAAGGTTAGGCATGTCATTATCTCAAGCCCTTCAACATCTTCTCAGATCTAATTTAGTGATATTGCGTGATCCTCCCGCCAACTCTGACACCTCATCACCGAGATATAATCTGAATGCAAAGTGCACTTACCATTCAAACAGCCCCGGGCATGAAACTAATCAGTGCTGGGCTTTGAAGAACAAAATCCAAGACTTAATTGACAACAAGACTATTGAATTTGATCCTCCTCTGACGCCAAATGTAATTACCACCCCAATGTCGAAGCATGACAAAGGTGTTAATGCCGTCGAAGATACAATTTTCATTGCCTCTGTTGAAGAATTAACTACTCCATTGAATGTAATCAAGAGCAATCTGTTCAAAGATGGGACTTTCCCTGGCTGTGAAAAGGATTGTGTGATCTGTATGAGACAATCCGATGGGTGTGAAGGAATGAAGAAAGGTATATAGCGCCTAATGGATAGCCGCAAAATTCTATTCGAAAAGATCCCCTCCATCAAAAATTCAATCGACAAAGCTGAAGATTTGGCCATCATAACAATTTCAAACAAACCTCTTAGGATCTCATCCAAAGGTCCTATCAGGATTTTGAACGATCCAATCATTGCTCCTCTCATAATCACTGTTGTCGGACCTGCTCTATACACCTCTGATAAAGCAGTACCATGGAATTACGATTTTGAGGTTTATTACCATGGGGTAAAACAAGATTCTTGGATTGATGATAATAAAACTGGTGTTACTAATATTACTGGTTCTAGTAAAGTCACAAGAACAGGAAGGGTCTTTTCCCCTGTTATCTCACCACCAACCACTACCACAGTTCCAATCCGCATAACCAATGGCAATGCTGGTGCCAGTACGAGAGGGAAAGAGAAAGAAAGTGAGCCTGCTAAGGAAGAGGCACCTGCTAAAAAGCCTGTTATGGAAGAACCATCCACTCAAAAGATGGAGGAGATCCTGAAAATCATCAAGAAAAGAGACTTCAAAATAGTATAGCAGTTGGGGCAAACCCGTTCCAAAATATCAATGTTGTCCTTATTGCTATGTTCTGACGCCCATGCACAAGCTTTGATTAAGTTCTTGAAAAATGCTCATGTGCCTCAAGAAACCACAACTGACCAGTTTGAGAACTGCGTAGCAAGTCTAACAGCTGCCAATGGTCTGGGGTTCTACGACGCAGATTTAACTCCCATGGGAAAGAATCATAATAAAGCCTTTCACGTCTCTGTTGAATGTAAGGGGACCACTCTGGCACATGTTTTGGTGGACACAGGCTCATCTTTAAATGTGTTACCTAAAGGCGCTTTAGATCGGCTAGACTGTGAAGGTTTGGTTTTGAAGCCGAGTGATATTGTTGTGAGGGCATTCGATGGATCGAAAAGGATGGTTCATGGAGAGGTGGATCTCCCAATTAAGGTTGGTTCGCAGATTTTGAACTACACATTCTATATAATGGACATACGGCTTGCGTATTCTTGCTTGCTTGGGTGCCCATAGATCCATGGGGCAAGTGCAGTCACTTCTACTCTGCACTAGAAGTTAAAATGCCCAGTTCAAGGGAAAGTTGTCACTGTTTACGGTGAAGAAGAATTTATGGTAAGCCATCTCAATTCATTCAAGTACGTGGAAATGGATGGAGAATTTATAGAAACTCCTTGCCAGACGTTTGAAGTTGTGTCCACCACCAAAATCTCCTCCGACACTCCAAGAACCGATCAAGTTAGCCCCAAGATGGTTTCTCTTAAGGATGCTCGTGCTGTGGTAGAAGAAGGAAGCAATGAGAGGTGGGGTCAACTCCTCGATATCTTATTCAAGGCAGACAAGTTTGGGTTAGGTTTCACCTCCAAAACTCAGAAAGAAGTTAGAGGTGCTCATACTGGAAAGCCGCCTCTCCACCTCAAAATTCATGAATTGAACGCTATAGAGGGCTCCGATGATGAGTGTGCTTTTGAAGACTGAATCTACCCAACAACCAAAGGGAAGCTCAACAATTGGCATACAAAGGACTTTGTGCCCATCTCCTTCATTGAGGAGTAATCTACTTGTTTTTGCTTTTAATCAATTCAAGAACTCGTTGTCTATAATATTTTGATATTAACTTTTAAGCCATATGCCTAGCCTGGGGGCACTTTGGTCCTTTGTCAAAGGCTTTATATTTTGTTCATCTAATCATATGATCATTTAGTACATTGGACTCTTTTACATTCAAATATTTGTGTTCATTGTCTTTCTTTCAAGTACATTTACAAAAGATAGCCATGTATCTTACATGCACAAACACACACACACACTCCTGCAGGTCTACATCCACTCTGGATCCTATTGTCGACAACTCTATTATTGCCAACTATGACTTTGATTGTCCTATCAACCAAGCCGAAGACAAAAGTGAGGAAGATTGTGACATACCAGGAGAACTAGCCAGACTCCTATTACAAGAGGAAAAATCTATTCAACCACATGAAGAGTCAATTGAGGTTATCAACCTGGGTACTGAGTCAGTTAAGAAGGAAATCAGGATCAGCGTTAATTTGGAAAGCAGTGTAAAAATCCATTTGGTTCAGATGTTGCACGATTATGTGGAAGTATTTGCTTGGTCGTATGAAGATATGCATAGGTTGGATACCGACATTGTGGTTCATCGTCTGCCTACGAAAGAAGCCTGCCCTCCAGTTAAACAAAAAGTTCGTCGCATGAGGCCTGACATGTCTGAAAAGATCAAAGCTGAAGTAATGAAATAGTTTGATGCAGAATTCCTAGCTGTAACATCCTATCCTCAATGGGTGTCCAACATAGTGCCGGTGCCTAAGAAAGACGGAAAAGTTCGCATGTGCGTAGACTATAGGGATCTGAATAGGGCAAGCCCCAAGGATGATTTCCCTCTACCACACATTGACGTCTTAGTCGATAACACTGCTCAGCATAAAGTCTTCTCATTCATGGATGGCTTCTCAGGCTATAATCAAATAAAGATGGCTCCCGAAGATATGGAAAAAACTACTTTCGTTACACAATGGGGCACCTTCTGCTACAAGGTCATGCCATTCGGATTAAAGAATGCAGGGGAAACATATCAAAGGGCCATGGTTGCTTTATTTCACGACATGATTCATCATGAGATAGAGGTATATGTGGATGATATGATTTCCAGATCACAAACCGAAGAAGAACATCTCGGTCACCTGCACAAACTATTCGCAAGACTAAAGAAGTACAAGATGAGGTTAAACCCTCACAAGTGCACGTTTGGAGTGCGCTCTAGAAAGCTTCTAGGTTTTGTTGTCAGCAATAAAGGCATCTAAGTTGATCCTGCCAAGATAAAGGCCATCCAAGAAATGCCAGTCCCCCAGTCAGAAAAAGAAGTCAGAGGATTCTTGGGTCGTCTCAATTACATTGCCCGTTTCATATCACACTTAACTGCTACTTGTGAGCCACTCTTCAAACTCTTGAAGAAAGATCAGGTGGTCAGGTGGAACGATGAATGCCAGATTGCCTTTGACAAGATCAAGGAATACCTGCAAGAACCTTCTATTCTCATGCCTCCAGTTGAAGGGAAATCTCCACAATGGTCTGAGCGTCATCAACCTTTGTGACCACCTTGAACCTTGCTCGTTCTTCAATACAGTTTGGGGAAGATGCGAAATAAACCATCTTTCTAAAAGAGGAGTACAACACATAAGGATACCTATTTTCCTCGTAGTGCAAGTGTGAAAAGAATGTAGGATGTCCCATAGCAAAGTAGCCACCGGGTTGCGGGATATGAAGATTTTGACGGTGTTCACCTATGAGTTGGTCAGGATTTGGAAACAAAACCATCCCATAGATGAGGAGAGCCACAATTTCCTCAAAGGCTTGAAAATCAAAAGAGTTCCAACAATTTTGGGCTTTCTCAAACAAGAACTTTGCTAGGAAACCCTTGACACCACTCCTTGTTTCCAAATTGGTTGTGACATCAGATGGTTGCAAGTGTAGAGCTTGAGAAATCTCTTCTGGCTTTGGATCTCTTTCTGTACTGTTGAAAGGTAGTTGATTGAGAATGGGAATCCTCAAGAGTTGGGAGAATTATTCCAAAGTTGGCACAAGTTGATAATCGGGAAATGTGAAGCAATGGTGTAAAGGATCAAAGAACTGAAAGAGCACCTTCATCATGGCTTCATCAGTGTTGGAGGTGACCAGATTTAGTAGGCGACCATGTCTTTCGGTGAAAGGAGAATTTTCAAGAATCCTTGATGCTAGCTCTTTAAGTTGTGGAGAGATCCTTACAAGATTGACTTGAATGGTTTTCCTGCGAATAGAATCCATGTCCTACAAAACAGAACAAAGATAAATCCCAAGATCCTTGAAATGGTTAGTGAATGAGTATGATGTTATGATATTCATGATGTTATGTACAAGTATGTATACACAAACAAAGCAAACAAGTCCTTTGGTTTGGTCTTGCATGGAGTCTCATAGGTAAGTACCCTCTTTAAGTTTAGTTGGCTCAAACCTGTCCTAGCAATAGTAACCGGGTTCTAAGGAGCTCAATATCACTGGTTTGTTTCCTTGGTCATTGTTTCAGCACAAGCCTCTTTAATGGCGACCGAAATATCCCAAAAAACCAAACCTCAATGAGTGTAGTATCGAGTATCTACCAACTTCGTACTGCACCAAAGACGGTCACCTCACTACATCCTAATGGCCAAGTTGGTCAAGTAAAGGTTCTAAAAGTTCATTAGTGCTTCATGAAATCACTCAGCGACCCTGTATTCTCATTGATTAACTCAAGAGATACCGGTACCCACAAATATGTCGCACTAACGTAGTTATTGCTTAGACCATGTCGGTATACCTCGCACAGTTTCCACAACGTATTGCTACTTACCTATAAGGTATCCCAAATCTGGGTAGAGGATTCAAACCCAAACAAAGGACCATAATGTAAAGCATACATGTCAAACAATGAAAGCAAGTAAATATGATCTAACCCTAAGGTAACCCCACTTTTAGAATTTTCCCCAACAGAGTCGCCAGTTATGTGATACGGTGGGAGAACTGACATGGGTGTTTTACGTTTGATCGCAAATGTTGTGGTTAGCAAGAGTCGCCACCAACTTTTCTTTTATCCAAAAAGGAAAGGTGAAAAAGAAAAGGAAAGACCTTTGAGATTATTTCTTGAGTTCGGGGGGTAAATTATGAAAAGGGAAGGTATTAGAACCCTTTTCATCCATGGTTTTCCATGGGCTCTTAGTTACTTTCTAGATCACTTGCTTTTGTTTGAAAATATGATTTGTGTGGTTTTTGAAAGTATTTTGTAAAGAGGCCATTGTTTAGGCAAACATTGTAATGATTCTCGTTCGTAAGAATGTATACAAAGATGTTGATCTTTTGAAAATGTTTTCAAGTTTGTAAGATGTTTTTGAAAGTGTAGGAGTTTGTTTTGAAAATAGCAAGGATGTTTTGTTTTGAAATGGAGCAAGTAATTAAGAGCATTCTACCTACTCAAAAGTCTTTCATGTTCATTTCCTTTTCCTTTGACATTGTTATCTTACCATTGATTTGGTAAGTAACCCTATCTTTGGATGTAAAAGGGATGAGTGTGGGTTATCATATAACCATGATTAGCAATGTTGCAAGGTATCTTAGCGTTTTTCTTTAGGGACTAAGATCATTTGAAAGGCAACTTATATAGCGTCATCGAGGGACTATGATCTTATATTTTGCTTGTTTTTGCTAAGACACCTCACATGCGTAATGTGGCCATTTAGTAAGGCAATCAAGTGGATCCACCCTAGGGGTGCTTGTGTGCAAGTGTATTGTTTTTCATGCTTAGTTTTGTTTTTGATTAGGGCTTTCTAATTGATTGGTTTTAGTCTTTCCATACAAACCCTAATTACTAGCATTTGTATATAAAGCCATAAATTGCGGGATTTAAAATTTACTACGCTATTACAATACTTGTGGGAGGGGGTGTACAAATTAAAAATGGGGATAAGAAAATAAAGCCTAATTATATATTACAACCATATTGAATTTGTACAAGAATTGAAATAAATAATGTACAAAATTAATAAATGTATAAGAATGTAAATATAAAGAAAATAGATGTTTATTTGGATTTTTAGGGAAAAGGGATTTTATTTTAACCTAATTAATTAAGAGAAAATAATTAATTAAAATAATAAAAAAGTAAACCTAAATTTACTAGGAAAAGAATTTAAATAAAACCCTAATCTAAATATTAATTAAAAAAAAGAAATCAAGTTCATGAGAAGAATATTTTTTGGTATTTTTGTCTTAAAAATAATTTATAGTATTATAAAATATTGTTGGTCTTTTTTAGTTTTAAAATATAATATTTTAAGAAAATAACTAAAACCCTAGTTTTTAATTAAATTTACAAACCAAATAGTAAAAGAAATAAAATATGATTAAATAAAATAATTTTTTTGTGTAAAAAAAATAAATAAACTTTATCAAAATATAAATCTAATGTTTTTATTTTTTTTTGTATTTTTAATATTAGATAAAATATTTAAGAAAAAACAAATAAATAAAAATGAGAAAAAAGAAAATAAAATGGCCAGGGGTATGAATTGCCAGCAAGGGGGTCAGCAGTAAAAAAATAAAAGCCCAAGACTGTTAAGCCCAGGCGCCTGTCCAAAAAAGTCAGAATGTGAGAAATATGCAAAAAAAAACCAAAAGGGTACCACTGGGGCTCGAACCCAGGTCCCTATAGTCACAGGAACGCGCTTCTACCACTGGGGTGACTATACATCTGTTTATATAAATCAAACCATAAATAAATATGCTAAACACGTTCTTGAGGCCAACTTTATCTTCAACCTCACGCCCAGCCAGAACCTCTATATCTCATTCAATTCTCAACAAAAATGAAAAGTATAAACATGAAACTTGTAGCAAATTTCCTCACGATTTCAGAAATGCAAAGCAATAAAATTATAAATCAAAGATAAGCATGAATTTTAATTTCCCTAATATGAACCCTAAAAATTTCAGAAACTTCAATCTTGAAATTCTCTAAGCTCAAGCAAAATTAATGAAAGCTATGGACATGGTTAGCTTTAGGGAAATGATATCTACATTTTTCATTCACAAACAAACCATTAACGATGTCTGTATGAAAAGTTCAAAAGTCAGAAAACTTACCTTGCAAGAGGGTATTAGGTTTGGAGTTTGAGTAGCTTTTAGTGAGTTCCAATGATTGGATTAGCTTCCTCAAGTTCCCAGTAAGCTAATGGGATGCTTAGTTGGAGCTGAAAGTGCTTGAGGAGTTTTGGAGAAGTCAAGGTGCAAGGTGTTGTTTTTGAAAATGGTGGATGATGATGGAGGTGTTACAGTAGTGTTGCAGGTGTTGGGATTGTTTGTGTATGTTGTTTAGAAGCTTTTGAAAGTAAATAGCCAAGAAACACACGAGTAAATTTGGAGATTGGATTCAAAACTCAGAAATGGTAAGTTTTGAGGTATTTTTGGTGATTTTGTGTTCTTGGGGTTTTCAGGGCTCAAGTATGCATGAGATTTATGGCAAATGACTTGTGTATGTATAAGCAAAAGGGTTTGAGTGCTTTGGAGAGTCAGAAGTACAAGTTACAAGCTAATTGATAGGTTACTTGATTTTGAAGAAAAGTGAGGAAACAAGTTTCAAGAGGAAGTACAAGCATGGGTTGGGTGATTGTAAGTGTCTAAACAAGTTTCTCTTGAGTTATAAGATATGTATGATCAGAAGAGAACAAGTGCAAGGCTCAAGAACAAGTTTTATGCAAAAAGCTACTTTATCAAAATGGCATTGTGCACTTTCTTCCCAAAATGGATATAAAGCATAACCTTGCATTGAATGCTTGAAATGAGACCTCTAACTGCTGTGCAAGCAATTAATTATGGAGTGACTAACAAGTTTGAGGCCTTCAAAGTAGAGGTTATACAACATAAGTTTGAATTTTGAATCTTGTTCATCATAAAATGACTTGTAATTCAAGTGATAAAACCCTAACTTCATCTCTTCGATTCTCCCTAATAAAAAATGATCTCAAGGAGTTCTTTGAAATTTTGGAAAGCTTGTAATGTTCTATACAACCTATATTTAAATCACTTCTGAAAATTCCCCTTTGAACTATATGAAAAAGTGCCGTGAAGTTAGGTCAAAATCCTGACCAAATTAGGCCAAAATTTCACTAAGTGTTTTGTTTCATGACCATGTGTTCTTAAAATTATAACTTGAGATCCAAGAACTTTTGGGATGAGTTGTGTGAAGAAAAGTTGTATATTTCATGGATATCTACAACTTTCATGTTGGAAGTTTCTTCTGAATCATCTTGCATCATGGTGAAAAGTTTGCTCAAAGTTATGAAAAAATAAGAAATTTCCAACACTTGGAAAAATTTCAAGTTTAGAAATTTTAACTTTTCAAAATGAAATCTTGAATTTTTGATTTCTTGATAAATAAGTTTCATATTTTGACATGCTTTTATGAATTGTGATCTTTGACATTTGATTTTGACCAAAAAGTCAAAGTTTGACTTTTCAGTATACAGTTGACTGAAAATTCATCTTTCAATCCATTGGTCTTGAGCAATGTTTTGAGCCATGTCATTAGGTAAAAATGATTCAATTGGACTCTTGAGATCATTCCTTAAACCAGTTGACCATATGCTAGGTCAAAAATCAGAAATTGCCCTTTACTAGTCAAAACCCTAATTTTGACCATTTTGCCCTTTTGATGATTTGATCAAATTTCTTGATGAATTATGGTCCAAACTTGATAAAATGATACAAATGAGTTTAAAATGTTGATGTGGATAAAAAATTATGAAGTTTGACTGTAAATTGGCCATAATTGAGTTTTTTCCCCAATACAGCTAATTTTTAGGTCTACTGCTCAATTGACTGAGCAAAAGTGTAATCCAAAGCTTGAAACTTGACATGAGTAACCTTGAGGGTCCATAATGATCCATGAAATTCATATGGGGCTTTGGAAGTTCAAATATCCTTGTGAAATCTCAAGCCTTAATTTTGGGTCATCAGTGCTTAAGGAGGTGTCTTGAGCTGATCAACCCTATTGCAGTCTTGAGCCAAAGGAGATCTTGTGAGAAATTTCTTGATAAGTGATAGGGAAAACTTTTGGGTACAACACCTTGTGCCTTACCCGAGGCGCAATGGTTTATTTGTGAGGGCTACCGTGTTTCATTTTCATATGTCATTAATAAAGCATTAGACGTTTTTTACATACAAATTTTGCGCTCTCTGCCTTTCTTTTCTGCTTTTTACTTTATTAATATAGATATGCTCTTAGACACACTCACATATCAACTGCAGATCCACATCCACTCTGGATCCCATTGATTACGGTTCTGCTATTGCTCATTATGATTTTGAAAATCCAATCAACCAAGCCGAGGACGAAGGTGAGGAACATTGTGAGGTACCTGGAGAGCTTGCCAAACTATTAAAACATGAAGAAAGGGAAATACAACCTCATGAGGAACCAGTGGAGACAATGAACTTGGGTACTGAAGAGGACAGAAAAGAAGTCAAGGTAGGTGCTAACATGGAGCCCAGTGTCAAGCAGCGGTTAATACAAATGCTACATGACTATGTTGAGGTTTTTTCCTGGTCATACAAAGACATGCCAAGGATTGACATCGATATCGTGGTTCATCTCCTACCTACAAAAGAGGACTGCCTTCCAGTGAAACAAAAGGTTCGTCGTATGCGGCCGGATATGTCAGAAAAGATCAAGGCTGAAGTCATGAAACAGTTCAATGTCAGTTTCTTAGTTGTCACATCCTATCCACAATGGGTCGCTAATGTTGTTCCAGTGCCCAAGAAGGACAAAAAGGTACATATGTGTGTGGATTACAGAGACCTGAACAGGGAAAGCCCCAAGGATGATTTTCCGCTTCCCCATATTGATGTTATGATTAACAACACCGTACAACATAAGGTATTCTCCTTCATGGATGGTTTCTCCGGGTATAATCAGATCAAGATGGCACCTGAGGACATGGAGAAGACAATCTTCGTCACACAGTGGGGAACTTTCTGTTACAAGGTTATGCCATTTGGGCTGAAGAACGCTGGGGTAACCTATCAATGCGCCATGGTAGCTTTGTTTCATGATATGATCTATCATGATATAGAGGTCTACATGGACGATATGATAGCCAGGTCTCAAACTAAGGAGGAACACCTTGATCACTTACATAAACTATTTGACAGGCTGAAGAAATACAAACTGAGGCTAAACCTGAATAAGTGCACTTTCGGAGTAAGATCCGGTAAACTCTTAGGTTTCGTAGTCTGTGGCAAAGGCATTGAAGTGGATCCTGCAAAAGTCAAAGCTATACAAGAAATAACAACTCCTCGCACTGAGAAGGAAGTTATAGGATTATTGGGACACTTAAACTACATAGCCAGATTCATTTCACATCTGACCGCTACTTGCGAGACAATCTTCAAATTACTAAAGAAAGATCAAGCAGTAAAGTGGAATGACGATTTCCAGTATGCCTTTGACAAAATTAAGGAATATCTCCAAGAGCCTCCAATTCAGATGCCACCAGTTGAAGGAAGACCTTTGGTCATGTACTTAACATTATTAGAGAACTCAATGGGGTGTGTGTTGGGGAAGCATGATGAGTCTGGTCGAAAAGAGCATGAAATATACTACCTTAGCAAAAAGTTTACCAACTGTGAAACAAGATATTCACTGCTCGAGAAAACTTGTTGTGCTTTGGCATGGGCTGCTCGGCGACTAAGAAAGTATATGTTGACTCACACTACTTTGTTGATATCTAAAGTGGATCCTATCAAGTACATCTTCAAGAAGCCTAATCTCTCCAGAAGAATAGCAAGATGGCAAATGATCCTGAGCGAATACGACATTCAATACACAACCCAAAAAGCAATCAAGGGAAGTGTACTAGCTGATCATTTGGCTCATCAGGCTGTGGATGACTACCAATCCATGAAATTTGAATTCCAGCATGAGAATATCATGTTAGTAACTGATTGTGAAAAACCTGGACCGAATGAAGGACCTGAAAAAGGATCCTGATGGACCATGGTTTTTGACGGAGCTTCCAACGCTCTTGGAAATGGTATCGGCACTGTGATCATATCTCCTGAAGGTTATCATACTCCTTTCACTGCTAGGTTATGTTTAAACTGTACCAACAATGTGAATGAGTATGAAGCATGTATCATGGGTCTCAAAGCCGCAATCGATTTAAGGATCAAGTTCTTAAGCGTGTTTGGAGACTCAGCTTTGGTAATCAGCCAGATCAAAGGAGAATGGGACACGAAGCATCCTAATCTCATCCCATACAAAGAGCATGTGTTGACACTAATCGCATACTTTGAAGAAATTACCTTTGAGCATTTTCCACGAGAGGAAAATCAACTAGCAGACGCGCTAGCTATGATGTCGTTCATGTTCAAGGTTAGGTGGAATAATGAGGCTCCTCAGATCACCATTGAGAGGATGGACGAGCCAGCATACTGTCACCAGATTGGTACTGAAGAAGTAGTGGACAAGCCTTGGTTCCATGAATTCAAAAGATATCTCGAACTCCAAGAATACCTTGAGGGATCTTCAGTCAATGATAAGAAGTTCCTAAGAAGGTTTTCTGCTAAGTTTTTCCTCAGTAACAGGATCCTTTACAAGCGCAATCATGATTCTACTTTGCTTCGGTGTGTAGACAAGAGTGAGGCAGAAAAGATTATGTTTGAATTACACGAAGGTACCTTTGGCACTCATTCTAGTGGACATTCAATGGCTTAAAAGATCCTACGGGCATGATACTACTGGTCCAATATGGAAGCAGACTATTATCAACATTCACGAACTTGTCACAAATGTTAGATCTATGTTGACAAGGTACATGTGGCGATAGTTCCTCTAAACGTCTTGGATTCTCCTTGGCCATTCGCAATGTGGGGCATCAATATGATTGGGGAAATCAGACCTACGACTTCTAATGGACACTGCTTCATCCTGGTTGCCATTGATTACTTCATGAAGTGGGTCGAGGCAACTTCATTTTCCTCTGTTACCAAGAACGTTATGGCCCGATTCATCAAGCATAACCTTATCCGTCGATACGGTATTCCAGAAAGAATCATTACAGATAATGGTACCAATCTCAACAACACCATGATCACCAAGCTTTGCACGTAATTCAAGATTCAATGTCATAACTCTTCTCCCTACCGGCCGAAGATGAATGGCGTTGTTGAAGCTACTAACAAAAATATCAAGAGAATCATACAGAAGATGACAGTGACATATAAATATTGGCAAGAGATGTTACCATTTGCTCTTCATGATTATTGCACCACAATGTGCACATCAACAGGGGCAACTCCTTTCTCTTTGGTATATGGTATGGAAGTTGTCCTACCCATTGAGGTCCAAATCCCTTCCTTGAGAATCATGAAGGATGCAGGTTTGAATAAAGACGCATGGGTCCAGACTCGACTTGACCAGTTAAACTTGATTGATGAGAAGAGGCTCGCGGCTGTCTTCCATGGTCATATGTACCAAAAACGTATGATCAAATCTTTCAACAAGAAGGTCAGACGTCAGGTATATCAGGATGGTGACCTGGTAATCAAGCACATCATACTACTGCAAGGTGATCCCATGGGCAAATGGACTCCCACATACGAGGGTCCATTTGTAATCAAGAACATATTTTCTGGTGGAGCCATGATCCTAACCACTATGGACGGTGACGACCTTCCGCACCCGATAAACACGGACATAGTTAAAAGATACTACGCATAAACAAAGACCCGCTAGGTCGACTGGCCTTGGTAAAAATTAGGGCATCCCGGAGAACCAAAAGAGTTCGGGCAAAAATTAGGGATGTACATAAAAAATCTGTACACCCGGCAAGTCGAAAACCTGAAAAGGCGGCTTGGCCAAAAAAGGGTATCCCGGTGGGTTGAAAACCCGAAAGGGGGGTCCCGGAAAAAGTTAGGGATTTAAAGCGTACAACTATGTCCCGTTGGATAACCTTACAGCTAGTCTTTAATATCAACTATCAAGCTCAAAGCGGTACTAATAAATCCAATCAACTTCAGACAAGTAGCAAAAGGGATGAGACGCTCAAAGACATAAAGGTAATAGCAGAATGGGAACCCAATGGGTTTGTTTCACATATCTGTTTTCTTTGTATGCTATTTTGTAAAGTTATATTTTTACGACAACATTCCCTTACTAAGATGTTCGTCTCCTTGTACAAAAAAGCTTATTCAAGTTAATACAAAACTATTCCTTTGAAAGTGAAAAACTTCTGTTTTTATTTTTTCTGCTTTGTGTGCGAAAAAGTCCAGTGATTATTCTTGAACATATGCATTTGAATGTGATTACTGCTTACAAATATACACCTAAAAACAGAAAGATAATTGGTAATGACTTTAAGAAACAGGACAATATCTAAGGGCCATCCCTAAGATCCCCGCGGATGTCTTCCCCAACAGATACCTTCTCCAGCAGGTACAGAGGCAGAGATGTCCTACTACAAGGTCTATGCCACATTCTTAATATGCAGCCAAAAAGTGTCAGGTTCTCATATCCCCAGCCGAGCAACAATCTCCAAATTACTGCTTTAACATCTGAGGAAAATTTCCCAGTGAAGTCACCAAGCTTCTCAAGATTCTCCAACAGGATTTCAACAAAGTCTCCAAGCAGTTTATGAAGTTCACATTCCACAAAAAAGTTTTGTAAGTCTCAAGTAGTTTATAAAGCATTATCCCCAGTAGAGATTATTTCTCTAGCTACATAAATTCTTCCATCAACGGAGTTTATTTCTCCAAATTGATGAAATCTTTCAATAGAGCTCTTCCCCTTGACAAAACCATTCTCAGACAGAAGTCGAAGATCCTCGACAAGGAGAGGGAATTTCCAAAAAAACTATCTCTATTCATTATCCCCAGTGGAAATTGAAGAATCACTTTCTTCACTCACCAACAGCAGTCCAGGATTCAGCTTCTCGGTACTCTTCAGCAGCTGTCACAAATTTATTTTCCCATACAAAGATACTGCGCAACAGCATTAGATGTTCATACATCATGGCATGTGCATACAAATACATATATCATTATCTCATTTATTTTGGGAGCATCATGCAATTCATACATCATGACATCGGATGAAACTGATTTTACCTTTTCAGGTTAAATTAACAGACAGACAAACACTATCAACCTTTATAGCAGGTCAAAGATTAATGCCCGAAACTAGACGGGGAAACTATCTATACGACCAAGTGGTATGAACTCCCAAAAGAAGACGAGTTTACCAATAAATATAGTAGGCCATAGATTAATGCCCGAAACCAGACGGGGAAACTATCTATGCGATCAACAAAACAAGTTCCAGATTAATGCCTGAAACCAGCCAGGAAAACTATCTGTGGACGACCAACTATGGATGAATACCTGTAACAAGCCAGGAGAACTATCTACGTGAAGAGATTGAAGATTAATACATGTAACAAGCCAGGAAAACTATCTTTCTTTATTAAGTCAGAGATTAATACCTGAAACTAGACAGGATAACTATCTCAATGACCAAACAAAAACATAGTTCCATATTAATACCTGTAACAAGCCAGGACAACTATCTGTGGACGACTGAAAAAATTTCAAATTCCAGAATAATACCTGAAATCAGACAGGACAACTATCAGTGAACAAGATGATTGTAGATTAACACCTGAAACTAGATAGGAAAGCTATCAACATGACCAGACGAAGCAATCTTACACGAGTTCATGCATTACACAACAAGTTTGCTTAAACAATTGCTCAAATGCTTGAGGATAAACTGTACTAGGTCAAAAGTCAACTATGGCCTAAATATAGTCAAACTTCATGATTTTTGGTCAACATCAACATTTTTAAGTGATATCCATCATTTGATCAAAGTTTGATCATGATTCCTCAAGAAATGCTCTTAATTCATCAAAAGTAAAAAATTGCTAAATTAGGGTTTCTATAGGAAAAGTCAACTGAACTTTGACCAGGTATAACTTTCACATACTTCATCCATTTTACCCAACCAAAGCTTATATTTAAGAGAATCTCATTCCCTACAACTTCTTTTCATCCCTCAAGTCCAAGAAATGCACCATTTGAAAGATACAAGCTCATACATTACAAGTCATTTTTAGAAAGTCAACAAAAGGCACTTTTTGTCAAGACCATTTACATCAAGATAAAATCTTTAAATCCAAAATTGATCAAAAGAGGGATTGATGTAGACATCTTAGGCTTTCCAAAAAGTATAAGATCATCATCATGAGATCAAAATTAGGAAAGTTATAGCTTTCCCAAGTTGGAAAAATTTGGGAAATTTCAAGAAAAGTGCATTGAGCAAATTTGAAGCTTTAAGGCAAGGGCTCAATTTCTTGGACTTCAAACATCTTCCTAAGATTATAGAGGACCTCCAAAAACACTCTTACCATGCCTTACATTTTTTACACGTTTATTTTAATTTATTTCAAGTAAATATAAAATAAAATGTATAAAATAATTAGAGATGGGCTTGGAGCATTGGGCTGATGTTTTGGTTTGCCTTGAAGCCCATGATTTCGTGCAGCATTGTTCACATTCATTCAAAATTTAAAAAAGACAAGATTTCCATGTCTTTTGCCAAAATTGAAATTCCCATTCATGGCCATGAAGAACATGAGTATTGGTCGTTTCACTCCTTGTTTTCTTGTCTCCTCATTCTACTCTATATATACCAGGCCTTAGAAAGCAATAGCCACGCCTAGGCAGCCCAAAAAATCCACAAGAAAATTTGCAAAAAAATATTCAATGTTGTCAAAACTGAAACACGATTTGTAGGTACTCTCAAGTCAAACTAGTGACCATACGTTGCTTCTGAGGTTCCCAGGGACTTGCTCCAATTATTCTCAAAGCTTGCAACATCCCAGATCATCAAATCCGGATCTCACCGTTTGGTAAAACTTCCTTGATCTTAAACTCATAAAATACTTAATTTAAACTCCTACTGCTCACATATATATATATATATATATATATATATATATATATATATATATATATATATATATATATATATATATATATATATATATATGTTGCTGATGTGTGTTTCAATGTATTACATGAGAAGCTAGGGCCCAGAATCACAATATGCCATGGTTGACCGTCGTTAGGGTTTCAAGCTTGAACCCAATGATGTGTGAGGGTTTAGCAATTTTAGAGGCCATAATCATGATCAGGGGACTTTTTTAAGGCAGGCTGCATTGTTTGTTTTTCTGTTTGTTTGAATTTTCAGGTGACACCACCAGAGAAGACGGTGGAAACCACTGGCTCCGGTGGTTGGACTGGTCGGCCCTAGGTCAACAAGCTGGCGTGGATGGACGACATCACCCCATTGGATAGATTCAAACAAATGCTCTCTCTCCATGCGTGATTGGTTCATTTGAAATGCAGGGGACCCACTGGATGACGCGCTTGTGACAACTCATCAGTTGTCTTTATTTTACATTATAATTTTATGTTTAAATCCCATATACGAATGAACAGGTGGCTCAGCTGATAAAGGCGCGCGTATGTGAAGGAGAGGACCTGGGTTCGAGTCCCGGGTCCAACATTTTGTTTTCTAACATTTGTTGATTACAGATCCAGTATGCATTAACTACGTAAGTCCAATATATGCCTCCAGATCATAATCACTAGATCTTGGTTAATCTAGACCAAAAGGTTTCAATATGCATACCATGTGCCATCAAGAAACAGTCCACACTGGATCCAATAATACAAATCTGGGCTCCAACACATGGGCCTAACCATTTCCAAAGTACACCCCCCATTCTACCTCAACCATCAAGCTCAATTTCTTTTCTTTTTTCTTTATTTAATTATTTCATTTCTTAATCATTTTTAATTATAATAATAATAATAAATAAAAAAATATTAAACTAATTTTGTAAATAAGTTAAATAAATATTTAACTATTTTCTTTAATTTAAAATAAATTAGAACTTAGGTTTTAGTTTAGATTTAATTATTTTATTTTCATAATAAAATTAAAGAAAACTTAGGCTATTTTTCTTGATTAATTTTATTTTCCAAATAGATTTTAGGATAATTATTTTTTTAAATAAATAAAAATAAGCAAAAATATTTTCTTACTAGGTTGTTAGACGTATTTTCAACTTTCACGCGTATTATTTTTGCAATTTCTATTCATTATTATACCTGTATACTGGATGTAATAGACCAATTAGGGCTTTTTACCGCTTTCTTTATTTTTTCCCTAAAGCATTGTACAGTGTAAATCCACCTCCCAAAGCCATGTAATAGTCTAGATTTATACCTCCCACACTTTATTTTTCTGTACATATTAACTGCTAGTAACTAGGCCTGTATGGCAAGACTGAAATTAAAATGCTAGCAAACCCTAAATGCACAATATAAATAACATGAATCAAACACAATTGCACACGTGCACGTCTAGGGTATCCCACTTCGTTTGCCTTCGGAAAACGGTAATAATTCTCGAAATGTGAGAACTTTTAGTGGTTGTCCTCTAGTTTGAAAGATCACAAGTCCCTCGATGACCCTCTCGACGTTGGCTCAGTTAAAAGTGATCTTAAAACTTTAGGATAGTTACTAAAATTTCTTGCCAAGTTGCCTTCGTGACCGTAACGTCCCTTCGAATGTCCCTAATACATCCAACGATAGGGCTATCTACTCACTAATAGTAGGATAACGCTGTCTAAAGGATATGAGAAAAACAACGACCCTTTTCGAGTATAAAAGTAGATAGCTGTTAGAAGTTTGCTCAAAAACATTTTTCACTTACACAAAATACTACTTTTCAAAAGCAATTTTCAAAATATTTATTTTGTTAACACACTTGAGGAATAATACAAGAGTTAAACGCAAAGCAAATCACTGCACTAAGACATTTTCCAAACATTTTCAAAACACACAAAGCACAAAGGTATTTCAAAATGAGCAAACCTCTAAGAGCCCGTAGATAAATACAGATGAAAAGGGTGTTAACACCATCTGTAACACCCCAATTCTACCCCAACAATTATATAAATAAATCAGAGTTATAAAACCATTCATGCAAACAAATCGGGATGTCACAAATTCATCATTAAAAACTCATTGCATTCGACGTGGACACGTAACACTTTAAAACTTCGGATGAACCATCAGCATAATTATTAAATCTCTTAAATCAACAATTTATCATCTACGCAGCGGAATTCTTAGTAACATCTTTATCATCATTACAACAACTTTAAAATAACACATATTTAATAATAATCAACTTAAGGTTCAATAACTGAATAATCAACAATCAAAAGGAACAAGCGTTCATCCCCCCGAGTGTTACATATCAGAGCAATGACACCGACTCGAACTTTTGAAGGTATACAACCTTCACTCTCGATTACCTGCACGTTACCAACGTAAGGGCAACATTCAAACATAAGAGGTGAGATATCTAACAATATAATAAAGCGTATGATAATTAGTAAATTAAATTAAATCATATACATCACCACTTCTCATCTCATAATCAATAATAATCACAACAATAATACACATTCATAACATCAATATACACTTCTTTATGCAATCATATAATGCGACTCGATACTATGCAAATGCATGTGGTACCATTGGAGCAGAACTCCCATCTCAAAAATTGCCAATTAATAGAGGCATCAACAAGCCATAAGCCTTCATATCAATATTCACCAATACATGCCTTCTCAACGAGCATAAGCTCCATCTCAAAATGCAATGTATGCGACACAATCATGAATGTAATGACAACACCATAATTGACAACATCTCAATACAACATCATTGTTGGCCAAAATCCTACATCTTAAAAGCATCTCAACATCGTTTATCATCATCATTTATCATCATAAATTATCAAGCACAATCTCATTAATATCATCTCATCAACAACTCAGCTGTACAGTAATACGACAGTAACTCATCAATTTCACAATGTTGGTCGTAGGCCTATAAAAGATATTTCCTATGATTAGTTAATCAACTAAGTCTTACTTATAAATCACCAAACCTCTATATACTACTATTCTGTAATATTACATCATTATTATCATTAATTCTACTGTTACAAATTAAACAGCGGCCTATAAACATTTCATCCTCATCATTCTAGATAAAAACCAACATAGAGATCAACACGGAAATTAATTCAAATCCTATGGTTATGCTTCATATTCTTCATTTTAATTAATAGGAATGAAGCTCATCGCATTATCTATTCAACTCTTCGAACGACACCTCAAATGGAGTCCGAAAACTCAAGTTACAACCTTTTCTAAACGGTTCTGCCAAAACAAGACAACCTGGATCGATGCATAACTCCTTGGATCGACACGTACTGCACTGAACTCGCAACATGATTCGACGCATCCTCTCTTGCATTGACTCATACTGAGTCTACCACCCAGCATTTATCGACACATGCTCCTACATATCGACTCATCCTGAGTCTAAAAGTCCTCATGTATCGACACGTGACTCCTTCGTGTCGACTCATCCTGAGTCTAAAGACCTGCTTGTATCGACACATACGATTTGGGGTCGACACATACTGCTCTGTCATGCATAATTTTTGCGATTTTCTCTATGTTTTCACTACAGGTTCCATACTTCAAGCCCTAAAAACCTAATCTAATCATATATAATCATCACTTATAGTTATCCTATAATTCTACATCAAATAAACAACATAGGAACATCATTATCCATCTTTCAATCATCAATTCTGATCATACAACCACATATAATTCAATCATGAACAAAACAACACTTTCACATCTAATCCCATAAACCAATTACCATGAACTCAATTATAGAGTCAGAACCCCACCCTTACCTTGGATTGAAGGTCACTCTAAAACTTCCGCTTGGATTCCCGTTCTGTCGTTCTTCCTCTTTTCCAACAACTTCACGTTCTTCTTTCCAACCCTTATTATTCTTACCGCTTCTTCTTTCTATTATTTCCACAATAATAAAATAACCTATTATTCTCTTTATGCCTTAATGGGCTTAAAACTATTACACCCCCCTTAATACATCTATTCCTTAAAAACAAGCCCATCTCAAATAATATTATTCTTCTAATATTATTTCACCACTTAATAAAATAATTAAATCCAATTAATCACAACACATCTTCACAATTATTCAAAAAATAATTTAATTAAATAATTAATTAAATTACGGGCGTTACAACTCTCCCCCACTTAGAATATTTTCGTCCTCGAAAATTTACCTCAATCAAACAACTCAGGGTAGGAGCCTCGCATCTTGCTCTCCAACTCCCAAGTCATGCTTTCTCCGGCAGCTCCTAGCCAAACAACTTTAACCAAAGCAATCTCTTTGCCCCTCAGAGTCTTTATTTCACGATATGCGATCTGTACATGCATCGTCTCCACCGTAAGATTATCTCGTACTTGCACATCGTCCATATGAATCACATGAGATGGATCTGAAATATACTTCCAGAGTTGCGACACGTGAAACACATCATGAAAATTCGAAAGATTAGGCGGTAAAGCCACTCTATAGGCAACAATCCCCACTCTCTCTGAAATCTGATATGGTCCAATAAAACGAGAAGTGAGCTTCTTAGACTTCAACGCTCTCCCAACACCAGTCACATGTGTAACTCTCAAAAACACATGGTCACCCGCTTTAAATTATAAATCCTTCCTTCGCTTGTCATGATAACTCTTTTGTCTGCTTTGGGAAGCTTTCATCTTATCTTGAATCAACTTCACCTTCTCAGTAGTTTCACGAACAAGTTCAGGCCCAAGTACTACACTTTCACCAGATTCATTCCAACATAAAGGAGTTCTACATCTCCGACCATACAACGCTTCAAAAGGTGCCATCCCAATACTAGAATGGTAACTGTTATTATAAGTGAACTATATCAACGGAAGATAAGTATCCCACGAACCTCTCTGCTCAAGAACACGTGCCCTCAGCAAGTCTTCTAACGATTGAATCGTCCGTTCAGTCTGACCATCTTTCTGAGGATGATACGCTAAACTCAACCCTAACTTAGAACCCAATGCTTCTTGAAAACTCTTCCAAAAATCAGAAGTAAATCTTGGATCTCTATTTGACACAATGCACAAAGGAACATTATGCATCTTCACAATCACACTAGTGTAAATCTCAGCCAACTTCGACACTGGAAAACTGATGTTAATAGGAATAAAATGAGCTGACTTCGTAAGCCTATAAACAATCACCCAAATCGAATCATGTCCTCTTATAGTACTAGGTAACCCTGTCACAAAGTCCATTGAAATGCTATCCCATTTCCATTCTGGAAATTCTAACGGTTGCATCAACCCTGTTGGCTTCTGATGTTCAACTTTCGACTTCTGACAAGTCAAACAGGAATACACAAACCAAGCCACATCACTCTTCATTCCAGGCCACTAAAACAAACCTTTTAAATCTTGATACATCTTTGTATCTCCTGGATGAATACTCAACTTACTTCTATGACTCTCTTCAAGTATCACTTTCTTCATCTCAGCATCATCAGGAATACAAATTCGGTTACAAAATCTCAACACGCCTTGCGCATCTAGCTTAAAATCACTATTCTTCGACTAATCGATTCCAACCATCAAATCTACCAGTTTCACATCCAACTTCTAAGCTTCTCTGATACTGTCTATAAATTCATTATTAATCTTCAACATACCCAACATAACACTTCGCGGCGTAACCTCGCAAACTAAGCTCATATCTCTGAACTGCTCAATCAATTCCAACTATTTAACCATCATTGCCGACATATGTAAAGTCTTTCGACTCAACGCATCAGCCACCACATTCTCTTTTCCTGGATGATAATTCAAACCAAAATCATAATCCTTTAACATTTCCAACCATCTTCATTGCCTCATATTCAACTTCTTCTGATCGAATAAATACTTCAAACTCTTATGGTCACTAAAAACTTCAAATCTAGAACCATAAATATAATGCCTCCAAATCTTCAACACAAATACAACTACAACAAACTCTAAATCATGCGTAGGATAGTTCTTCTCATTAGTCCTTAACTGCCTTGACGCATAAGGAACTACATTACCATTCTTCATAAGAACGCCTCCTAAATCCATCTTAGAAGCATCACAATACACCACAAAAGGCTCTCCTGGATTAGGCAATGTCAAAATTGGAGCCGACGTCAACCTCTTCTTCAATTCTGTAAAACTTTCTTCGCACTGAATATCCCATACAAAAGCTCTACCTTTACAAGTCAACTTAGTCAATGGAAGTGCCAACTTAGAAAAACCTTCGATATACCTCCTATACTAACCAGCTAGTCCTAAAAAGCTCCTAATATCAGTAGCTGACTTTGGAGTTTCCCATTGCAACACAGCATCAACCTTCGATGGATCTACAACAATGCCACTACCTGAGATCACATGACCAAGAAAACTGACCTCCTTTAACCAGAATTCTGACTTGGACAGCTTTGCATACAACTTCTTCTCTCTCAAAACTTGCAATACTACCCTTAAGTGTTATGCATGCTCTTCTTCTGACTTAAAGTAAATCAAAATATCATCAATTGAACACCATTATGAACCGATATAAATAAGTATGAAAGATACGATTCATGTATTACATGAATACTCCTGGCGCATTAGTAACACCGAAAGGCATCACTGAATACTCACAATGTCCATAACGCGTTCTAAAAGCCGTCTTCTGGATATCTTCATCCTTCACTTTAATCTGATGGTACCCTGACCTCAAATAAATCTTACTAATCACACGAGCATCCACCAATTGGTCCATCAAGTCATCTATTCTTGGAAGCAGATACTTGTTCTTAATCGTCAATTTATTCAACTGTCTATAATCAACACAAAGCCTCATACTTCCATCTCTCTTCTTTACTAACAACACTGGAGCTCCCCACGGCGATACACTTGGTCTTACAAAATTCTTCTCAAGTAACTCTTCCAATTGGTTCTTTAACTCTGACAATTCATATGCAAACATCATGTATGGTGCCATAGACACAGGTCTGGTACTAGGTACAAGATCAATTGCAAATTCAACTTCCCTCTCCGACGGTACATCAGGAATTTCATCGGGGAAAACTTTAGGAAATTCACACACCACCCGCAATTCCTCAATTATAGCTTGAGTCTCTACAGATAGCGACGACATCAACGAGAACATCTGTGCTTCTTCTTGCACCAACTTCCTCAACTGTCTAGCAGAAAATAGACCATCTTCCTCTTCTTCTGGAGTAGAAAACTTCACAGACTTGTCATAATAGTTAATATGAACACAATTATGCTCTAACCAGTTCATACCCAAAATCACATCCAAACCTCTTAACGGTAAACAAACCATATCAACAGCAAAGTCACTGTCGAAGATTGACAAGGGACACTTAACACACACAAAAGAAGTAGTCACCGACCCCTTGGCTGGAGTATCGATTACCATTTCTCCATTCAAAGAAGACAACATAAGACCCAATCTTTCAACACAATCAGCAGCAATAAAACAATGCGTAGCACCGGTATCAATAATAGTAATTACAGGAGTACTATTAATTAAACATGTACCTCTGATAAGTCTGTCCTCAACAGCTGTCTGATCCTCCACCAAAGCGAACACTTTACCACTTGTCTGAGCCTTCTTTGGTTTCTGACACTGGCTACCAATGTTCCCTTCTTCTCTACAATTGAAACAAATCACATCCTTATGTTCACACTCAGATACAACATGTCTGTTATTACCACAACGGAGACACCTCTTAACTTCAGTAGTGCATACATTACTCTTATGCCCAGGTTTTCCACACTTAAAACAAACCACACCAGCAGGAGCATCTCCCCCACTAGTCCTCTGACCCTGAGCAACTTTCTGCTTACCTTTACCAGCTGGGGTATCATAAGGCTTACCACGATTCTGTTGGTGCTTACCCTTCTTCTCATTGATAATCTTGTAATGAGCATTATTATCCTCTTCATAAATCCTGCAACTATCAATCAAATCAGCAAAGACACGAATCTTCTGGTATCCAACCGCCTTCTTGATCTCCGGGCGAAACCTATTCTCAAAATTGATATACTTCGAAAACTCAGCATCTGCCTCAGTGTAGTGCAGATAAAACTTAGACAACTCAGAAAACTTGGCAGCATACTCAACAACTGACATACTCCCTTGCTTTAGCTCAAGGAATTCAATTTCCTTCTTACCACGGACATCTTCAGGAAAGTACTTCCTCAGAAACTCCCTACGGAACATATCCCAAGTGACATTCTCACCTGCAGCTTCCAACTTCTGACAAGTCTCTAGTCACCAATCATCAGCCTCGACTACTAGCATATAAGTACCATATCGAACCTTCTGCGCTGGAGGGAAGTCCATCATACGGAAGATTCTCTCAATCTCTTTCAACCACTCCAATGCTCCGTCAGGATCATACTTTCCCTTGAAAGTAGGCAGATTCTCTCTCTGGAAAGTCGCCAAGCTACGAGATCCAGCATTCCCGTCAGCATTCAGCTGATTTTCCATCGCATGAGCCATTGCTTCTAAAGCAGCAGCAAGTGCAACAACATTACCTCCAGCCATCTCAACTTCTCACTATGACATAAACAACAGTTAGAACTCAAATTAACAATACTCAATTGTTAGACAACTACGACTCGATGACAAAGTCGGACTAACCTTTTGCTCTGATACCAACTTTGTAACAC
Source organism: Vicia faba (assembly GCA_948472305.1). Classification (NCBI taxonomy): domain Eukaryota; kingdom Viridiplantae; phylum Streptophyta; class Magnoliopsida; order Fabales; family Fabaceae; genus Vicia; species Vicia faba. The sequence continues at coordinate 802,638,383 of OX451738.1, read as the reverse complement.
CCCAATTCTACCCCAACAATTATATAAATAAATCAGAGTTATAAAATCATTCATGCAAACGAATCGGGACGTCACAAATTCATCATTAAAAACTCATTGCATTCGTCGTGGATACGTAACACTTTAAAACTTCGGATGAACCATCAACATAATAATTAAATCTCTTAAATCAACAATTTAACATCTACGCAGCAGAATTCTTAGTAACATCTTTATCATCATTACAACAACTTCAAAACAACACATATTTAATAATAATCAACTTAAGGTTCAACAACTGAATAATCAACAATCAAAAGTAACAAGCGTTCATCCCCCCGAGTGTTACATATCAGAGCAATGACACAGACTCAAACTATTGAAGGTATACAGCCTTAACTTTTGATTACCTGCACGTTACCAACGTAAGGGCAACATTCAAACTGAAGGGGTAAGATATCTAACAATATAATAAAGCGTATGATAATTAGTACATCAAATTAGATCACATACATCACCACTTCTCATCTCATAATCAACAATAATGACAATAATAATACACATTCACAACATCAATATACACTTCTTTATGCAATCATATAATGCGACTCGATACTATGCAAATGCATGTGGTACCATTGGAGAAGAACTCCCATCTCAAAAATTGCCAATTAATAGAGGCATCAACAATGCATAAGCCTTCATCTCAATATTCGCTAATACAGGCCATCTCAACGAGCATAAGCTCCATCTCAAAATGCAATGTATGCGACACAATCATGAATGTAATGACAACACCATAATTGACAGCATCTCAATACAACATCATTGTTGGCCAAAAGCCTACATCTTACAAGCATCTCAACATTTCTTCATCAACATCGTTTATCATCATCATTTATCATCATAAATTATCAAACACAATCTCATTAATATCATCTCATCAATAACTCAGTTGTACAGTAATACGACAATAACTCATTAATTTCACAACATTGGCCATAGGCCTATACAAGATATTGCTTATGATTAGTTAATTAACTAAGGCTTACTTCTAAATCACCAAACCTCTACATACTACTATTTTGTAATATTACATCATTATCATCATTAGTTCTACTGTTACAAATCAAACAGCAGCCTATAAACATTTCATCCTCATCATTCTGCATAAAAACCAACATAGAGATCAACACGGAAATTAATTCAAATCCTATGGTTATCCTTACTATTCTTCATTTTAATTAATAATAATGAATCTCATCACGTTAGCTATTCAACGCTTTGAACGGAACCTCAAACGGAGTTCGAAAACTCAAGTTACATCCTTTTCTAAACGGTTCTGCCAAAACCAGACAACGTGGGTCGATGCATAACTCCTTGGATCGACGCGTACTGCACTAAACTCGCAACATGAGTCGACGCATCCTCTCTTATATCGACTCATACTGAGTCAACCACTCAGCATGTATCGACACATGCTCCTATGTATCGACTCATCCTGAGTCTAAAAGTCCTCATGTATCGATGCAAGACTCCTTCGTGTCGACTCATCCTAAGTCTAAAGACCTTCTTGTATCGACACATACCATTTAGGGTCGATGCATATTGCTCTGTCATGCATAATTTCTGCGATTTTCTCGATGTTTTCACTACGGGTTCCATACTTCAAGCCCTAAAAACCTAATCTAATCATATATAATCATCACTTACATTTATCCTATAATTCTACATCAAATAAACAACATAGGAACATCATTATCCATCTTTCAATCATCAATTCTCATCATACAACCACATAGAATTCAATCATGAACAAAGCAACACTTTCACATCTAATCCCATAAACCAATTTCCATGAACCCAATTATAGATTCAGAACCCCACCCTTACCTTGGATTGAAGGTCGCTCTATAACTTCCGGTTGGATTCTCGTTCTGCCGTTCTTCCTCTTTTCCAACATCTTCACGTTCTTCTTTCCAACCCTTATTCTTCTTACCGCTTCTTCTTTCTATTCTTTCCACAATAATAAAATAACCGATTATTCTCTTTATGCCTTAATGGGCTTAAAACTATTACACCCCTTTAATACATCTATTCCTTAAAAATAAGCCCATCTCAAATAATATTATTCTTCTAATATTATTTCCCCACTTAATAAAATAATTAAATCCAATTAATCACAACACATCTTTACAATTATTCCAAAAATAATTTAATTAAATAATTAATTAAATTACGGGCGTTACACCTTCCCTTTCCATAATCTACCCCCCTTACTTAGAAAATCTTGAAAAGGTCTTTTTCTGTTCTTTTCACCCTTTGCTTAATTTGGATAAAAGAAAAGTCGGTGGCGACTCTTGCTTACCCCAACATTTGCAAATACAAAATGCAAAACCAATATTAAACAGTCAGTTCTGCCACTATATCACATGAGGCTTTGATCTTATCAATCCTCTAATGAACTTTCATAAACTTTGGGCAAAGTGAATCACTTGAACATCGTTGGTCATATGTGCTTGCCTCGAGAATTTGAAATGAATAATATACTTGACAAAAAGCAAATGAAACTTGTTGTTGAAAAGCTTTGATTTTATCAATCTTCTAATGAGTTTTCAAATGCAAGTTTCAAGATAACCATTCAACTAACTTCTAACTTCTAATTCACTAACAATTGACTTATACTTTGAGATTTTACTTTATGCCCCTTTATTTTACATCTTTACTTTTATGCACCATTTACCTTAACATTTCCATTATGTGTTTTTTTTCATCTTTGCTCACTTGAGCTTTCACTTTGTTTTTGAAGACACTTAATAACCAACTTGAACATTAAAAAACTTAAAGGTTATTTGGATTATTTTGTTACTATCCTTGGCATAATGGAGTTATAGACCTCTTGGACTTAGGACTAGAAGTCTTAATTACCCTTTGGACCTTGTGACTCTGTTGTTATTTTTCTGGAATTCTTGGGGTTTACCCCAAGACATTGGGTTGATTTTCTTTGTATGCAGGTTATTCTGATTATGTGTTTTGTCTATGATTGAGAATTCCTCTCTATACAGCTGTTACTCTGTCTAATTTTTATGAAGACTTAATTCATCTGAAGCTTGGTATTCCTAAGAGGTTTAGTATTTTTGCTTGCTTGGTTTCAAATCAAAGAATGGGAATTCACATTGACTTCTCTATGTCAAGTGTTGGCTTCTGGTTGGTTAGACGGTTCTTTTCCTTAGCTTTTACCTTATGCGTTAGGATAATCCCTTCATCTCCTCATATCTTCTTTAATTTCAAAAATCTCCCCCTCCTTTTCAAAACTCTTCTTGTTTTCTAAACTTGAATCGCTTTCATAATAAACTTGGACTTAGGTCCATGCATTTTAAAAAATATTTTCTTGACCAAACTTTAACCAACTTAATCATACTTTGACATTTTTGTGAGAAGACTAAAAGTCAATTAACCTCATTTAAACCATTTTCCCACTCTGGCTCTTTAATTTTAAACTTTTTTTCAAAAGATTAGACTCTTGTCGATTCTTGTAGTGATGTGAGCTACTATACTTCTACGATATGTAGTGAAGCAAGATAATTTCCACTTGGGTGTTGAGTGAGGCTTTGTTGATTTTAAAATCCAAGTTGTATCCTCCATTTTGAGATGATTCAAATTCTCCTTTCTCATAATCGTGGGTAGTAAGTATGTTTTCCACTCGGATATAACAATGATGTCTCTTCTCTTAAAATTAACCAACACACTTATGTTTTAAAATATTTTAGGTGAATTACGAGTACCCTGATCCCCTATTGCATGAAAGGTGGTACATAGGCACTAAAGGTTCACAACTGCGGCGGGTGCAAAATTGGAAAAAGATATTTCTCTTCTTCATCCCTACCATCTATTGTTGTATACAACATTTATATCCAAAATACACAAATTTTCAAAGAGGTTCTTGTGGAGTACCATAGATGTTTAGGGTTCTAATACCTTCCCTTTTCATAACCAACCCCTGTACCTAGACTCTCTTCCCCTCTTTTTGGGTTATTCGCTCTTTTCCCATTCCTCTGGAAACAATAAAGTACGGTGGCGATTTTTATTTGATTTGGGAGAGTTAGGTCAATCTAATGGCTTAGTCTCAACATTTCTACTGCTACACCCCCCACTTCACATTCAAATGCTGCTCAACTCAAAGCTTATGGGCTTTGACAATCCCTTATGATCAGGTACGATCAGTGGAGCCGTATGTGGGAACCAGCTTCCCCGTCTTTCACTCAAGACCCAAGTAACTCTCTCAACCTTTTGATTGTCATGGTCGACCAAGCTATCAACAATGACCAGAACGTTCACTTCGCCGATGCCGACAACAACAACAATGAGAGAAACAACAACAATGTTTCCGCTCCCGCAAGACCCTTGGGACATGATGACTGCATCTTCTTTCACCCGCCCGTAACCACACGACGAAGCCCACCATCATTGATAAAATTACAAGTCGACCGCATATTAGGAGATCCCCATTCTCGAAAACACTGACGCGACAACCAGTGCCCTATTTTATGCGATTAACCAGATGAATTATATGATCTTCGCGTAGGGTGAGTGCCTGATGATGTTGAAACAGACTCTCCAGTCCCCCAGAAAACACCAGAGATTTGATTCTCAAACTCCTTCTCCCCGACAGAATAAGGACTGCTCCCGATCTCCCCTGCAGAGACACAGACGAGATGATTCTCAGAGCCCAACTCCCTATTGTACTGGGCGAGGTCCTTTATTGGAGAAGACCTAGCACAAAGCTGTCAATAAGCATGGTCAAACCCCCATCCCCCTCCCCCCGCGCAAAGATTGATTATCCCATGAACAAAAAATAAACAGGGGCGAAAAAGAGAAGAAATCTCGGTCAAGGAACCCTCCTTAGGACCAAGATTGACACAAAGACCATCACTACTACCGGTCCCCCTCTCGCTCCCCATAAAGAAGCGACGAAGACGACCCCTGCGGTCCGCTGTCCCAGGGAAACTTGGAAGCCCCTATTCCTAAAGGGATGGATAAACCTCCCCTTCTGAAGGAATACGATGACATTGTTGACCCCATCAACAATATTGACGGCTTCGAAGCCATGCTTCACTATCACAACATCGATGGCCCTATTAAACGCAAATTGTTCCCGATGATGCTAAGGAAAATGACCATGGACTGGTATAAGAGCCTACCCTTTGAGTCGATAACCTCATGGAGGAATCTAAAGAACTAATTAATCAGCAGCTTCACTACATCTTGTTGGAATTCGAAGACTGAGGCCGCCCTCGAGGCAATCCTCTAGAGGAGCGATGATACCCTCGGAGAATACATTGATTGGTTCAATTGTGAGTCCATTCAGGTCCCTACGCTGATCACATGAAGAGATACTTGCTCAAGAGGGAACTCTTCCCAGGAAGTGAATTTAGAAAGGCTGCCGGCATTGAGCCCCCCAGGTATTTTGATGCACTCCTCGAAAAATACCAGTCGTACATGGACTACGAGGAAAAAGAAGCCGCCAAAAATGCCCACGATTCAAGGAACCACAGACAAACTAACGTCCCACGACATAATGACGCAGGCTCTTCTCGGTGAATGAGGGAGAAAAGAAGGGAGGAGAAACCCCATGACCCCTGCGAGAAAAGAGGACCAGTTGGGAGGTTCACCAAATACACCCGCTAACTGCTTATCGCGAGTGTATCCTTGTATTGTGCTCCAATGCAGAGTTCAAGGAAAGTGGGGTCAGGCATCCTCGACCCACCCTTTCAAAGCCCGGGGCCGACAAAACAAAGTACTTTCAGTACCACCAGAGTCATGGTCACCTGACCGAAGACTCTGTCCACCTAAAGGATGCTATCGAGACTCTCATAAAGGCAGGGAGACTCAGGCAGTACAAGAGGAACGACGCCCCTCATCGGGACACCCGTAAGGTTAAATAAATTAGGGAGGATGTCCGACCATTTGATGACTCTAGCTCCCTCCAGGAAGCCTACTGTGTTTCAAGGCTCGAGGACATACACATCCCCAAAAATCTTGAAGATGAAGAGCCTTTGTTTATCCACAGCAAATGGGGGAATTTTTCCTCCTCTGTGGTCATATCTTGTAGGGGATTCACTGGCATCTCGGTAAATTCAGCAAGAGGAAACTCAATGAGCTAGTGGATGCGGACCTAATCCAGGCTGTAACCCTTGAAAGATTCAAGGGAAAATTAGAGGCGATCACCTTCTATCTCGAGGAGCTGCCTAGCGGAGCCCCCAAGTCTAGCATTCCTTTGCTGGTGAGGGCAAACATGGCCAACTTTGATGTACATCGCGTCCTGGTTGACGAGGGGAGTTTCGTCGATGTAATGTACACCCACCTACTCGAAGATACCCACGTGTCACCATACATGGGTTCCTACTTGCAAGGATTTAAAGGTTCGACCTCTAAGCCACGGGGCTACGTCGAGCTATTCGTCACATTCCAAGAAGAAACTACACCGACAGGTCAAAGTATGGTTTCTGGTGATCGATTGCTCGTCTCTGTTCAATTGCATCCTAGGGACTAAACATAGGTTGGAGTCTGTACTTATCTACGAACCATCCAATGCATCCTTTATTGGTTTGATCCTAGATTTGAATCGTCGAGTTGAAGCAATTTTGACAAAAGAGCTGGACCTACGCATGGTGATTTCGGTTGCATCCTAGCAGGGATTTTGAGACGCCGAGTTTGGTCAAATGTTTGTCGAGATCTATAGATGGAAACTTGCAACATGATAATATCTCCTTGGACAAGAGTATCATCATTCACCCAGGAATCACTGGTGAACTTTGATCCTTCCGGTGATTTGAGTATGACCTTGACAACGATCGAACATACCAATTTTGATTTGAGCAACCTTGCATCGTTGTTTCGTTCTTCTGATCAGCATGGGTATATGAGTGGGAAAATAAATTAAAGTAAAGCCATAGACATCCCTTATTCCTTATTTGAAACAACCCAAAAAGTCATAGATAATTTGGGTTGAGTTTGGTTTTTAATCAAGATATTTATTATGACATTTGCAAACTCTGTTTATGGCTATTACTCCTTAATCAAGAACAAGTGCCAGCATCTGGAGATTGGATTGTAGGGAGGATCATGGAATTTTTATTGGACTTTAGGCCCAAGTTAGTTTTACCGAGCCCTACGGTGGGCACCAAATGTTTTTGTAAAAAACATTATCTGGTTAAATCCCCTGAAGCTAGTCAGGAGGGATCACAAAAGTGTAATAAATTTGATATCTTATGTGTTTCCGGAGAGATGAATGGCTACCATTGTTGGTGGTTAAATATTTTCATGTGTCACTTCTTTTGTATGTTATTCATAGGTAGCCCCTATGGACCCCCCTTATTTTACGTTATTCCTCTTTTTTTTATACACGAGTCTGAGTTTAATTGGTCTAATGACCACTTAATCATTTAGAAGCAGTTTCATAATGTTCTTTTCTTTTATAGAGGAAATCTGTAATATACAATGTCTTTTGGAATATTTTTATGTATCCCTTTCCTGACAGATCGCAAGGAGTCAGATGTCTGTTAACCGCGATACACATAAATCTCACATTATCGACCTAACTACATGATCCAAGCCTCAATGTTTATAATGCCGTTGATATCTGAGGCATGCGCCCGACCCCTCGTTCCATCATGATCTAGAAGAAGCAATATGCCCAAGCATATTTAAATAATGGGACGTACAAATTCCAAGTCAAAGTACAAGTTCTTAAGATAATTCTATTGATTTTATGATTGTCTCAAATCCAAATGATTATGATAATGTTGGCATGCTAGGGGTAACTAGTTTGAAAATAAAAAAATGATTAGGACCTCCAAGTAGTCCAAGGACAACAAGAGTGTGTAATTAACTATATATCCATTAAATAAAAAAAATACCAAATGCTCTATATTACCCTTCAACTACCTAACTAAGCTTGGAAACTACATATGAACTTCATAATATACCATTCTAATCAAATACTATTTGCACTAAAATTTACCCATTTTTGTAATTGACTAAATAAATTTTAATTGACCAATCCTAGCAAATTATTTTGACATGTGGCTTTGCTTCTCACAGTTAAATTTAAATTACACTATTATCTAAAGAGTAATGCATTTACTGGGAAAACATCCCTCTCTCTTTTCAATACATTATACTTACAATCTACTTTCTCATTTCACATTGTTCAGACCAACCCTTTGATACATGTTTTACCCTTTCCATTCTCTCTCTCTCTCTCTCAAATCCCAACCCTTTCCTTTATATCTCATTTGTTCTCTGTTCTCGTCTCTTTCCTCCAAAACCCTAGAATCGCCGTTGCACGTATCACCGTCATTGGAGAAAGGAACATGCAATGGAAAGTTGCTTCACAATTGCAAGGTGTGTATTTTGCAGGGTTCAGGATGGCTACGAGTTTGTTGTTGTTGTTTTTTGTAGTGTTCTAATGAAATTTGTGGAGGAGAGATTATTACACTATGGTGGAAATTTGTTAGATCACAATGGGTGTTTGAAGTGGTGTCTGACAGTTCATGGTTGTGGATCGGAAAAGAAGCAGTGGATAAGTGTGGTTGGTGTTTTTTTGGACGGAGAAGGAGGAATGAAGCCGAGTTGTAGTAAGTGGTTTGACGTTTTGAGGTGCAACTTAGTTATGGTGGCCAGGTCATGGTTTGTTGTTATAGATATGAAATTTCACAAATATGATTCTGTCATGAAGAATTTTACATTGTATGTTAGATATAAAAATTTTGATGTTGTTTTTTAGTTTGAGGTTTATTCCATTGGGATAATTGAATAATTTTTAGATTTTGCAGCTTGCTATGTTAATTGGCACAATGACGTGTTTATTGTGGCTGAACCCAAAGATCTGGCTGAGAAGTTTCTACAAAGTGGAAAATTCAGTTTACTATCAACAATGAGGAGTCATCGCAGAAAGGGCGCATCCCTCTCGGCCAATATATATATACTATTTTTGATTTAGTTTCGTTTAAACCTTATTTCTAAATTGGAGACATTGTTCACCAATATCAAGACTGTCAAACCCTAGTATATCTACCTCTTTTATGCTTTATAAGGTTTTGAAATCAAATTAATAATATACATATAAGAAACTTGAGTTGTGTATCTCTTATGTAGGTAATGGAAGATAATCAAGAAATTGGTTCATATATGTTTCATAGGACTATGTCACCTATGCAGTTATCAGCTGACGATATAAGATGGATGGTATGTGCTCTGCTCCCTCTTTAATTTTCTAATTATCCCTTTGGATGTACATTTTGACAGAGCTTCATGTAAACTAGCAGAGGCACTCTTATACATTGTTCTCTTTCTGTATTATGATATTGAGGTTTGTAGTATATAATGATGGTTGAATGTTTGTCCTTTGATTATCCTGGCCTTTCATGGGTGAACATAACACACTCCTTTTTTGTTTCAATATGATTTAAGCAATCCTTTTTTGTTTCAATAGGATTTAAGCAATCCCACTGTACAAATTATCATTTTCTTGCTACATATATTTCAACAAACAAGTAACGATTTTTTCCTCTTGTGTTGTAAAAAGTAAAATTGTATGACAATCATTTTCCTCTTGTACATATAGATGGTTACTTGATTTTGTTGATGCATTGGTTTATGATGATTATGCCCGGAAGATCAAATTACTAGTTGAAACAATAGGTTGATGCTAAATGTTGACAAGTTGGTTGATGGTTATCTTGGAAAAACTGTACATGATCTAAATCGCAGCCTCTCGAATTTTGTTTATTTATCATAGTAAATTCCAAAGTTTGCTAGACCAAATCATGAAGGTCTATACAAAGCTATCAATATCTACTTAGCATGTCTTAAGTGTTAAGTGTGAGTTTAAGTTTAGAAGTATTTTGTGATTGTAATGTTTATCAAGATTAGACAACTTATTTGTGTTGGAATAATATAGCAAGTGTGAGTAAGTGGAGAAATAGTCTCACATTGGATAGAAATACGGAGACTTAAGCATATATAAGTGGGAGAACCCACTCACCTATCACCTTAAGGTTTTAGGTGGAGAAGTGGTGTGTCTCTCACAAAGGTGCTTGTTCGTACACTATGCATCAATGCTCCTAATAATCTCCCCCAACAAGGTATCAGAGCCTTTGGCACTTGAGGGGGAGTGGAATAATATAGCAAGTGAGGGGGAGTGGAATAATATAGCAAGTGTGAGTAAGTGGGGAATGTGGAGACGACTTAAGCATATATAAGTGGGAGAACCCACTCACCTGTCACCTTAAGGTTTTAGGTGGATAAGTGGTATTTCTCTCTCAAAGGTGCTTGTTCCTACACTATGCATCAATTCTCCTAATAATATCCCCCAACAATTTTGAAGTATTTTTATGGAAGTTTTTAACTTGTTTTTTAAAAGAAGTTTAGACAACTTATTTTGATTGTATGACAGAAAATCGTTGGCTAATCCAGTTTTGATATTTTAATTGTTTTCCAGAAAATGCCTAGCTAATCCAATTTTGATTATATTGATTGTATGCCAAAAAATGCTTAGCTAATGTGATTGTCTTAATTTTTTAGCGTGTTCCAACAAATGAAATTACGTTTTTCGGGACTATGGTAGATTATCAAGTGATAAGACAAGAAGAAATGAGATGAGAACAAAATTAAGTCATTCAACATTGTTCAATTATTTATGGTAGATGATTGAGGTAAACATTTTTGTGATTGTTTTTCCTCTTTATGTGGAAATCACTTCACCATAACATAAAGGGAAACAAAATTTGGAGATATTTTATTCATTTAGTTTTTTTTAAAAAGTTTTGTTTCATTTTCTTAGTTTCCTCTTGTAATTTTTTATATTTTTAGGGTGATAATATAAGGAACCGCAACAATTGGTCAAAATGGATTCAAGCATCCTCATAAAATTTTGGATCATCTAGATTTGAGGTTAGAGGCTACTAAGTATTCATGCACGAATAATGATGTTGTTGAAGATAACACTAAGGAGTCTTTTGAAGCAACTCTTAAATATGCTTCTCATAATTCAACTTTGACAAAGCATAACTTATTATGTGACTTTATAGTTGGAAACAATTTTGATAAAACAAGTAGTTGACAACAATTTTATAAAATATGTTTCTTTGGAAAAAACATGTATTGCAACCTAATGTTGAACAAGATGTCATAACATCTTTACCAGCTGGTACAACAGAGTCCGCTAACACTTATTTGACAAATGTTCTATAAAATATTGTAACATGTTGCAACAAAACACATGACAACACATCTGAGTTATTTCCTTGAAGATTTTATTGAAAAATATAAGATTCTGGAGTTTCTAGTACTCATAACAGGCGTAGGCAATCAAGAAATTTTAGGAACAATTGCATATTTGATTTGTTTCATAAAAAGTATCTTTGAGACTTTTTAGGAAATATTTGAAAGATTTGTTTTTTTTTTATTTCTATTTTTGTGAAGAAGATACTGCAGGGATTTAGAGCTGAATATTTGATTTGATTGAAGAGTCCAAGCCCAACTATAGAAGTCTATATAAGGAGACGTCCAAGACCTAGTTTTTTAAGCATAGTTTTATTGTAAAACCTTGTGAAAAATAAGTGTTTAGGGTTTGAGAGTTCCTTAGTTTCTCCATGTGTTTTTGTATGTCCTCGTGTATCTTTTGATGCATTTGATTTAACTGATTGTTACTTGTTTATCAACTTATCGTTCCCCTCTTAGCTTTTAAACAAATATTTGAGTATTGTTCTTAGTGAAGCTTTAAGCAAATTAAGTATTTTTGTTTTGGAAGAGTGTTTTTCCTTTTTGGTTTCTTGAGACATTCATTGGGATTGTGATTGTTATTTTATATCACTGCAGTGATTGGGAGTGAGAGGGGTTTGAAGGGGTGAAAAACACAAGAAGGGGGGGTTGAATTGTAAAACTGGAATCTTAAAGCAATTGACAAGATATTTTTATCCTGGTTCGTTTGATCTCAAACTACTCCAGTCCACCCGTCAAGGTGATTTCGCCTCTCTCCAACGAGGTCTTAATTCACTATATTCAACTGAATACAAATCTGCTTTAACAACTGCTAAAGCCTTCTTGATTCAAACCACAATCCGGTTTGTCAAGGCAACACTTTCTTACAAAGGTATAAAACAATGTGTGTGAATGTTTTCTACAAAACTTTATCACAACTGTGATGTATACACAAATTGAAGCTTAGAATACTAGGTTGCTAAACACTAATGGAGTATCAGAGTTTGTTGGTTTAGCAAAACTGGTAGATGAAGATTATTGTTCAGCTTTGTGCGTGTAGAGAATTGGAGAACATTAGCCATTATAATCTTCGAAGCCTTGTTTATATAGCACTTGAGAAGATGAACGTTGAATGCAATATTCTTGATTCAATGCTAATAACAAGCTTTCCTTTTTGAGCAGATCTTGTCTAGAATGATGCCGTTGGAATTAATTAGCGTTCAATGCACAGTACCGTTGCTTCTTCAATGCACGTTCTGGCTTGGCTCATTCTGATTCTGCTTCGCTGCTGATGAACTATTTGTTTCTGTATCAGAGTGTTTTACGCGCAGTTCTGTTCATCAAGCTTCAGCATGTACTTGAGTTGATCATCTGATCTTGATGTTCTGATTCAGCAACTTCTGATGCTGGTGTATGAAATCATATTCTGATGCTGAAAAAGTGATCTTGCTTATTTTAATCAGCATATCTGCAAGTCAGAGCATAGTAATTTTAGGCAGCATATAATTCAATCATGAAACATTTAAATACTATATCTTTTCACTTTGTTATCATCAAAACTAAAATATAGGGTACTAGATTCAAACATTGTTCTAACAATCTCCCCCTTTTTGATGATGACAAAAACTAGATATTTTAAATAAAAAATAACGTGAAAAAGGTATCTAGGAAATGTTTCAGAGTTAAGAAGTAAGGAGAAATCAGAGTTAAGAGATACTCCCCCTGAGTTTGTTACTTCCCTTTGATATGCGTGTTCTTCAGGATCAGATCTTTTTCTATCTTTGAGCATCAGATTATAGGTCTTTGACTTATCAGAGAGCAGAGCTTCAGAGCTTTTCCTGTCAGAGCTTTGCTTCGGATCAGAGTGTTAGGACGATCAGAACTTCATATTTGATCAGAGCAACATGAGCTTCTATATTTTGATCAGAGCTTCTAGCTTCTAGTCTTCATAGTGTTCAGGAGCTTCCTTGTGCCTGTAGACTTAAAAACAAAACAGAAAAACATTTCAAGTAATAGAGTTAGAATGTTTGAGAATTTCTGTCTAGTTAGCCGTTATTGATTTTAAATATCATTCTTGTTCTCCCCCTTTTTGTCAGCAATCAAAAAGTGTTAGTGATGTGCTAAAACAATTTAGATCAGAAAAACAAATTATATTAAAATAGTTCAGAGCAAAAGAACATTACAAAACATAGTCAAAACAGCACAACAGAAAGTGAAGAAAACATGAAAAATTATGCATGAAAAAGATTTATGGTTGAGGGGGCATGCGTGAGAACAGGCTTTCCAGCATTGCTTGAATCTTTTCAGAAGTTTCATTCTGCTTCTGAACCATGGTGACAACAGTGTCAATTTTGCTGTCCTGTACATCCATTCTTGCTTTCATCTTCTGATCATTGTCGTCCATCCGCTGTTGTAGACGCAAGTCATTCAGCCTGAGTTCTTCCAGAGCCTGCCTGTCCAAGGCAGCTTGAGAACTTTCAGAAGGAGGAAGCTTCTCAGAACTTTCAGCTACATCTTCTGCTGGA